>JAEQBH010000699.1:950000-1342175 GCA_016808115.1 Tetrastigma voinierianum | reverse complement strand
TCTACTTGAAGAATTTATTTGAAATAATGTAAAACCAAACATAGGACTTGATTTACGCTCTTGCCATTAAGCTCAGAGCTTTTCTTCGTGACAGATCCCACTTGAATTTGTCTCCCTTTAAGCATTGATTCACGAGGAGCCATTATAGAGCTAATCCACAAATAAATCTCACAAAAGAGACTGGCCCATGAAAACTACTCACATCATGGATCTCGAGGAAGGCTGTGGAGTTGGCAATTACGAGCCTGTGTCGTGCCACTTGGTCCATCAGTTCCATGCTGTTAACCAACTAGCAAGAATAAGTTTTGTCGGCATAGGATTTAACTGAGTTAGCAGAAATAATGTTATCATGAATAAGGAACAAGTACCTCAGAATGTCTCCAGCGCTCCATGAATTTTGCTATAAGATCAAGAAATATAATGAGTATACCACCCATAGAATTCCAGTACTGTGAAACCAGGATGTAGTTCATAAACCTCGTAAAAGTGCTGGGACATTGGATGGTCAAAATGCATCACCCAAATGAACTCATAAAGTCCATCTAAAGGTTTAAAGACGTCTTGATTCTGTATATTTATAAGTCACGATTTTGGTGGTCATCCGCCTCCGATCAGTATTAGAAAGGATGAGGCCACTTACCATGAGGTTGATCAATGAAATCATCGAAGTCTTGGAATGGAAAATGGTTATTCGATAGTAAATCACTTGTTATTTATCCTACTGAACACATCTCGAGATCCATCATTCTGCAATCCTTATGAGGTAGAGTATACGAGGCTCTTACTTTCTTAGATAAGCCTTTGTTGAACAACTCATCAACTTGCCTTGTAAGCTCTTCATATTGCGGAATGTCTATAGGCGCGATTATATTGGAAAAGCAGAACCTGTTAAAGTGCAACAGTGTCAGATATCTCTATGAGGCGACCACGTGTAAGATCTCCTTTCGAATTACTACCTCGACAAATTACGCTTAGAATTGGCTCTCACTCTTTTAGGATCTCAACCTTCTCACTTTTCGGTTTCTTAAATATGACAGAGGGCCGTCCACATCCCCAGACATTTCGATTTCTTTCTTGACTTCAGTTTTGACAACAAGATTATGCTCCTACTAGTTTTTGAGATTTGGAGGCGATTCACCGAGTTTCTAACAGTGCTAAACAATTATTTTGTGCCCATCCTTGCGGAATGTATAAGTGTTCTTGAAGCTATCATCAATGACCATTCTATCATATTGTCGGCCTCATAAGTAGCAAGTGACAAACATCAATTTGGAACAAGCATACTGTGCCTACCGTCCAGTGAACTTTCCGATTGTAGCAAAAAAGAGAGCGAACGCCACTTTAGCGGTATCTTTTTTTTTTTTTTTTTTTTTTTTTTTTTCCTGGGTGTGTTTGCCGGGTTTGGGTGCCGGATCATCTTGATCTGGCTTTGCTCATCTCTGAGAAACACAATTCTCGGGCTCGCATCAGTAATAGCCAGGCAAACCACGTCGTAGATGTGAGACTTTTGTGTGAAGACATTAGGCATGATTGGAGTTATAATCTTTGCTTGACTACCCTATTTTAAGACTCCTTTGAACAACTAAGGAAGTCCGTGATCGGGCATAGTAAGCTCATGCTATCTTAACGATTGGGTTCGTTTGCACTCTTGACGTCTTCTTCCTCGACTTCATATTCTTCCTTCGATGACCCTCGTTAGTTTAGGACATTCAAGAGCTATGTACCCCAGATAAAGTGGCATTTAAAGCCCTTTGCCAGCCGAGCTTAGAAGTGGAGCTCATGCGTGACCTTGCGCCACCTTTACTTAGGTTTAAGGGTGGTTTTAACTACTAGAGGACCCTTGATCAATTCTTGATAAATCCTTCTTTAATCCGCTTTGTGAAGTATGACCCATTTACACGTTTTGAGGCCTCGACTTTTAGGCAAGCTTTGCTCCACATCTTGAAAAGTGTTATGGCAAGCTGCAATTAGACAATTTAGAAATTTTGAACCTCAAACCAAAGCAAGGTAGCGGAGCTGTGTTTGCTCCCTCAGCCTCTGCAATTCTCAACCCAGTCCATGAATTTTCCAAACTCAGCACAGAATACTCCTCCAAATTCGGTCTTCTTTGCAATTCTAAATTTTTAGGAAGATATCTTGCGATAGTGGAAGGAAGATACCTTTTAGTTATTATTTCTTCCATCTTTTCCCAGGTTTCAATCTTCTTCTTGTCATCTCTGACGTTGCCTCTTTAAATTTTCCCACAATAAGCATTCTTAGCACTCTTGATAACCATGACTTCACCTTTTTTCCGCTCGGGGAGGATCTGATATTCAAAGACACGTTCGTAGTGAAGCCAATCGAGAAGTCATCAACAGTATTCTTCCTTCAAATTCCGAAATATCACACTTTGGATTAGATCACAGAACTCATCATTATTCGTTTCTCACAGTAGTATCACTTGGCAAGTGTCGATCTTATACCTTCCTCCATGTCATATTCTCTTAAATGCTTGTCTTTGAGCTTCTTGCGCCTCAGTAATTAGAACTTGGCTAGAAGCGCACAGTTCCACAAATCAAAACTTTCATCACCTTCACCTTCCATGAAGGTCTTTGTATTTACCATGGGATCATCATTGACAGGCACATGCACATTTTTGTGACAGTGACCATATTCAAGATGAAGTAATCATTTCTGATGAGGATTGAGAACTTACTAGGCTGTGATTCAGTTCTATCTGAAGCAAAGAATACCCTTTAACCTTATGATTAGCCATCAATCCTTGAGCTACGATACCACTTGATGCAAGAGTTGGAGATAGTGATGGATAATCTGAAGTTTTAGTAAATCAAATATGGGTTAGGGTGGTTCTGAGGCGGAACGGGAAATATAGACGGTTTATGAGATTTTCAAAGTTAGGGAAGATATATTTTAATGGTATATAAGGAAAAATGTGGTAATTTGAGATGTTTTAGTAGTATGGAATGAATGTGGAAGTTTTTAGGTAAAGGTTGAAAAGTGTTATGGAGGGTTTAAAGAGAAGATGAGATGGTAGGGGAAGTAGAGTTTGCACAAGAGTGGTTGCCTAGGGTTAATGGCTTGATCTGAGATAGATGACGGAGTGAAAGCGCCCCTGATCTCAGTATGGACGGGTTGATTGAGTAAGCCCAGTGAACCGCGCCCCAAGGAATCCACCTGGTGAGAAGCCACATGAAGGCCCCAGTGAGAATGCTGCGAGAGATAAGAGGAAACAGAGAACTCTTGAAAATAAAATATTATTAAACTTGGCTATAATAAGACTACATTGAGAGATATATATAGTTCTTACTTCAATCCAAATAAGCAAATTTACTTCTTACAAGGAGAAAAGAAACTTTCTAAATTACAAAACAACTCAAGCTTTCTGGAAATAAATAAACAAATCTTCACAAAGGATAAGAATAAAATATTGGAGCAAATCTTTCTAAAGAGATACAAGCGAGAATCATAAAACAAATCCTTGAAGAATCCTGCGGAAAATCTTTACAAAAATCAATATAGCGGCTCCATGAGAGGTTTTATCCGATGACAATATGTTTTTTCGAGCTAGTGAGGTCCGGAGTTTTCCACACATGTGTTCAATGCGTCTTGACCTCCCGAATCAATTGCCAATATTGATGAATTTCAATATTTGGTGTTTCGAGCTCACGCATCATGGTTCATGGGAAGAAATCATAGATCATAAATTTAGCCGAATTCGTAGCGCCAGAAGACCAGGTAGTCTCGATTAGGCTTGTATGATTATGAAGCGATCGTCACAAATTACCACGAAATATAGTGTTTTTGTCTTCCCCAATTTGTGGGTACCATTGCACTTTTTGTCTGGGGTACCACGCGATCTGTACCAACTATCTGATCTACTTGGGACTTAGGCGGGAATTTCAATCATCATTGCAAGGGTACGCTCGTCTTCCTCGGCCACCACTTTGAGGATTACTAATGGGGATTCACACATGTTTAAAGCCGCAGAGGAGCGAGTTCAGGGGATGGGATTACAGGGTTTGATCTCTTGAGCACTGGGGTCTGTTTCCTCATAATTTTTTAGGTTGAGTAGAAGTGTAGTTTTCTTAAGTTTTGGGTTTTTTAATCCTTGTATTTCTTTTCGTTTAGTTTCCTATAACTTGGTATTTCTTTTAAGATAATTCTAATGTTTTTTGATCTCAGTATGCAATTGAAGTGTTCTTTCATCAGTCCACATTTTAACAGTTAGTGTTACAAAGTAATCATGATTCGACTCTCAGTTTAATAGGTTCTAAACCTGCATGATAGGGTTACAGCGGTGGAACCTCCTCCTTGGTAACAGCCCTCGATCCCTCTTTTTGTGCTTCCAATGGGTTTGTACGATACTAAACACTTTGCGAAAAATCTTAGAGCCTTGTTTGTCTTCTTGACAACGTGTGAATAAGAAACTCCCGAGTTACCGTTGTAGCCAATCTCATCAGACTAAAAATCCACAAATAAATATACGAACACAGTGAACATTGACTCAATCGTTCTTTGTATTATAAAAGCTTTTAATATTTATATATTCCAGTGAAGGTAATTCATCGTGATATGAATGATTATCAAAGGGTGGTATTACCTAAATCGGTGGTATTGAAACATAAGGATCCTATCATTGCGCGCTTCATGTTTAAAATAGTTAAGTTAATGCATTTGCTCGATCAATCAGTCTACGGCCCCCTAATTTACTTTAATCGCACATTCATTGGATAACAATCCACTGGGATTACAGAAACCCTCCACAAACAAAATAAGCACATTAGACTCCCCACAGTAAAGTATCACTCCAGCGACATTGGATTTCTGCACTTATGAGGAATATTTGCTTTAAATAAACCAAACATTTAAAGTTATACCTCGAGGACATTTTGAAGGGAGGTCATGGCAATTAGTTTGTTTCAAAGAGGAACCAGAGACCTCGGATGGAACACCAGGGATCGTGAACTCTCTTTAATCAAATACAGAGGACGTGGTGAACCAAGACCCCATGAACCTCATAGCAAGGAGATGAAAGGTGCATACTTGTAATCCCGGCGGGGAGAAATATTAATTTCACCACAGTCAATATCGAGCTCCCCTGCCCCTTTTACCTAATGTTGGAAGAAACAGTTAAAGAGGTGCATGACCTCGAAGAACCACGACAAATAAGTATATTCACACTCCACGAAGAGGCTAGGCAATTCCTTATGAGTCGAGGAGATGATTCGTCTTCTCCTGTGGCCAATGGGGTGGGTGAGGGCCCCTGCTACTCATCCAGTGGGGTTTTGAGGATGTTTGCGGTGCTTTCTGCCATAAGATCGCCCCTCCATATAATTTATGGTTTTATTCCCTTCTCTCTAAAGGAGAAAGCCCAAAATATGGTTTCATTCTCTTGCCCAATTCAAAAGAATTTTTACTTAGGAAGACATAAAAATGAATTGAATAAATTCTTGACCATCTTAATACTCTTCAAGAGAAAATCAAACTTTTAAGAAAAAGCAGGAATGAACACACTGTGTGTATGGGAAGATATAGGACCTCCTCCCATCTCATATATGGTTTGGATGTTGGACAAATTGTTATATTTTCTTTGGACTATCCTTGAATAGCAAGCAGTACATCGAATGAAGTGTATGGAAGTGCATGAAAAGTGCTGGGAGGTGGTCTGATTTTGTCTGATAGTAGAGTAAACAGACTTGGGGACTAACACCTCCTAGATCTGAGGAGAAAAAGTTACTAAAGTACACGGGGGAGAATCGTCCACTTAAGAGAGAATGATGACCCTCACAGACGAAATAGCCAAGCAACTTCTAGGAGTTAGAGTCATTGATTGAAAGATTGAATGATCTGGCTATTTGTTGCCAGGTACCTTGATTTTAAAAATAGGGATCTAGGTGGAGGAGCCATCGTCATTTGATGACCCCACTCCACTCGACTGTGCTTCACCTAATCTTCCCTCAGAGTCAGGGAGCAGTCAGATAGATTTCTTGTGTTCTTAATTGCCCGAAGGAATCCTTGGTTCTGTACTCTGAGCTATATGATTAGGGTTGGGGTGAAATGCCGAGATTTTGGTTGGAGGAATAGGGAGGCCCACACCATTTTCCAGTGGCAGGCCCGAAACTTTACGAAACTGAAACTTTTCCGATCAAGCCCCTTAGTTCAATCAAGGTCCTCGGTTCGAATCAAGGTCTCGAGGATTTCTTGTGAACTAACGAGGTTTGCGCCGCTTCTCGGGAATCCAGGCCAGCGACCTTACAGCCTCCACATAAAGAAGTTTGGGGACATTGTGACCACGGTTGTCAGGCTCAACAATCCACTTGACCTTTGAATTTGACAGCCTTGAATGATGTGAGATCTAAATCTTCCAGAGATTTGATACTCATACATAGGAGAATTTCTAATAAAGAAAAAGAAACTCCTTCTGTGGAAACTATCAAAGCCCCCAGGAAATTCGGGAATAGTATGTGGGAGTCTCAAGTCCAAGCGATGTCACCTTTGAACATTTACATTGTCACCCTCTTGAAAGTGGAAAAATAATTAAACCAAACCATTCGACCCAGAAACAATACAAGATGTCGAATGAACCACTAGGGGATGATAAGGTGTCGTAGGCATGTGGGAAAGGGGATCTTTGTTGATGTTAAGCGAGAAAAGACAAGGCCTCCCTTATCCCCTCCTGCTCATGCTATATATAAGTTAGGCCCAAAATGGAGCAATCAAGCATAGGAAATACGAGGTTGTTCCAGAAACGGTTAAGGTATGAACATTCCTTTATTGGATGCCGTTAAGAAAATCCATCTCCCAGTTTTTTAAGAGCTGTACACGTATAAAAGTGGGGTATCTAACAGAGGATGCATTCAAGGCCCGAGCAGTCCACCTCCTTGTCGAGACAATTTGCCCCTAAAATGCAAAAAAGAGACACAAGGAAGCCCCACTTATTTCCATAGTGATGGGAGTCGAAATCGGGACATCTTATAGTGGACTTGGGACGAGTGTTAACTTATTTACCCTTTTCAGTATATATTTGCTTCAAGGTTGAGGGAGAGCTGGCAGACTAATATCCCACCCTCAAGCTAGGCCGTAGTATAGAAATTCCCTAGAGGGATAGTGAAGGATGTATTGGTGTAAGTAAAATAAGTTCTACTTTCATGTGGACTTTGTTGTTCTTAACCACTCGACACAGTGGTGAATCGAGGACTCGGTTCCTAGTGACAGTCCTTGGTTGGCCAATTTCACAGCCCATTTGCCGATGCCATCGCCTGCTTTGTGGGGGGACTAATGGTTATCTTTTGGTACATGTTGTTAGATTTGAATATCTTGATGTTATCAAAGGGAATAGGGATGAGTGGGCTGGCGTGCAGTGAGTCAAATGTAGTCGAATCTATTTGTGCATAACTATACTTAAGTCATGTTTCCTTCATGATCTCTGAGTCTTATACAGTGAGCCCCAGGTGTGTCAGAGTAGGTGGCTTACACATGCAGTTAGTTTCTGCGCTCCATGGTGAGCACGGTGAGGTGTTGGGAAGACCGTTGGGCTTTGATTTGAAATTTCACGGTGAGAGCAAAGGTATTTACCTTGAAGAGAAAACCACCTACTGGCAGGTTGAAACCGCACCATCACATCTAAAATGCCATTTCCAGGGAAGAAAAACACAGTCATACCTTCCTCTTTAGAGTTGGAATCAAAGAGAATAAACTTTTGGAAATATTGAGAACCTGGCAGCCATAGGATGAATGATTGGAATGTGAGAAGTCGGCCCCCTTGATTTGCACACCCTGCGAGTTGCCGGAAGGATGTCGAACCCTCTGATTAACCACAGCGACGGCCCGAACGTTCATGAAATAAAGTGGTCGAAAGAATATAAAAATTCTTTGAATGTAGGTGTTGTTGCCGTTGCAGGATGGCAGTGGGTAAAATCCAGCCCATGTAGTTCTGAAATGTGGTCGATGTGGTAGCAAATGAACCTTGATGAGCTAATTCCCCCTTTCGGGTGCGCCCGCCAGGATTTGGAGGGTATAGCTTCTGGAAACTCAGTAGGCACTGGAAAGGTAGTTTCTCTACTTTTGGATCAAATGTTGGAAGAGTTACGGGGCAGATTTTTATTGTTTCTGTAGATTTTCGGGGATGCAATCAAATTGAGATAGCACTTAGAATCGAAAACCATTCCACCGCCCTTTTGCTTTGTGCCTTTAGGAAAATGCCGCTGGATATCTGTGCACGGGGAACCTTCGAGGGTATGATAAAGATCTAATGATAACAATCGAAGCGCATTTTGGAATTTTCATAGACCAATTCATAGGGATTAACTTTGAGATCTTTGGAATTTAAGGAGGAGTCTTTGGAGAGGTGTCGAGAGAAGCAGTTGAGTGCTTGAAAATGGAGAGTGTCTTGTGGGTGACATAAGGAGTTGTGTTGGGACACGTAGTCTGAAAATGAATAGAGCGATAGAAAACCCAAAGAGTTGAGTTGATCTCAAACTTACCCCACTAGTGTAGGATATAGGTGATTCTTGGGTCATCTGAGAATTTATAGGAGATTAAGAATTTAGGTTCTACTTTTGTCCTTACATGCGATTTCTTTGACCGTCACCTTTGGATAGATGGGCGTGGGGGCCTTGATGAGTGGGAACAATATTTAGTGTCCTTCCTATCATACGATCCTCCCTAATTGGGAGCTCCCTTTTGAGATCATGTGTAGCTAGTGGTCCTATGCCATAAAATTTGTATTGGGACCAAAGGGAAGAATAAAAAAGCTGCTTCTTGATCCTACTATACGTAGAGACTCTAGATTCCATTTCAGTCAGTGACTCTGGAAAAAGAGTTGCTTGGTTGTGAATTGGCACCTGAGAAAAGAGTTCGGGTCCATACATTATAGGGTCTCTATGCGCCATTTCTGGATCACGCATTTGAGTACCTCTCTAAAAGGATCACCTGGCCTATAGTTTTGACTAGGTGGATCCCACTACTCTTATTAAAGATTTAACTTGGCCATTAAGGATAAGAAGGAGTTGAGGAATGTGGTTGGCCCCGACCCGCGTGTAGGTTGAATCTGGGACAACCTCGAAGAGCCTACCAGTGGCGACACTTTCCAGTGATGTAAGCTCTTTGTTATTGTCAGGCAGGTAGCTAGAACTTTTATTAAGACTATAAACAAGACATGTTCACCCAAATGGACCTCTCGGCAAGAGGAAGTTTTTAGTGAACATAAAAAAGACTACTTTGATGACTTATACTTATTTAAAATCACGTCTTGACCGATTGATGAGAGTGTGTATCGATAGTCAAAGTGGGGCCTCCTGTGCCACTCTAAAGCAGGAGGCATTTCTCTGCAAGAAAAATAGCGGACAAAATCCTCTGATCGGGACATTGATTAGCTATGTTTAAAAACACTTTTATTTTACCAGAGCCTGGCCTCGGGTGTGAGGAGGTGGGGTGGGGAGGAGGAGGGTGGGATTCTAAAGAAGACGCAGTGCCTCGGCTCCTCTTTAATTAGCTACAGAGATCTTTGATTGCTAGGGTTTAGACTTAACCAGACCCAATTTCACTTTACCCCACCCTCATTGTAGATTTGCCTTTACCTTTTATTGACGGTGATTTATGTGTTTCTAGTAGGTGGGGCCATTCAATGAACTAATATGACCATAAGGTTGTTTTGAAATTTTTTAAATAACATATTTTTTCTCGCTTTGGAATGCATCATGCAATCATTAGTGATAGTGGAATCTGTTTTGTAATAAACCCTTGAAAAGTTGTTAAAAAATATGGAGTCACCCACAAAGTTTCCAATGCTTTACTTGTGGAGGACGATGGTCTGGCAAGATTAACTTGATAGGAGATCAAGCGTAGTACGGAAAAAATGGTTACCCCAATTGCATGGATTGGTCGCTTGTGACCCACTTGGAAACACTCTTTGGGCTCTGATGTGACAAGACTATTCTTGGTATGTCTCTATAGAGCTAGTTTATGTGAAGCTATATCATCTCAGAATGGAAATGGAGCCCTGGGGAGCATAAGCCGGCTCAGAAAGCTCTTAATAAAATGATCATGAGAGATTGATGTAGATGGCCAAAGCTTGAGTGAATTGAGGTGTGGATAGATATGAGCTGTTGAATCTCTGAAAGGCTTAAAGCTATTCAAATGACAAGAACCTGCTGAGGAGGCCTTAACCTGCGCTTTAGTCGGTATTTATGCATTTCTTGTTTTTGCATCTTTCAGAGTAAACTCCGTTTAGGTAGATTGGACCTTTCATCGTTAGGGTGGTTTACCCGTATGGCGGCTATGGAATTGAGGAGAATCCGATAAATGGGAAAATCTTTAAAGTCGATGGCCCATTATAAAGCCATTCTCGAGAACTTAATTTGCCGGGAAGTAGTGTGAATTTGACAGCCCTTCTACCAGGGATGAACCCTTCTGCAAATCTATCTCTGCACTGTATATAGTTTTTCTTTTCCTTTTTTTGCATTTCTTTGTGCATTATTCATTTTAGTTTGTCATTTTTTAATAGGGAGTCTCACAATATACGTACCCGTGTTTGGCCTCTCTTATAATTATTATGAGGTGTGTAGTGTCTAGGTGCATTGAGAGGGGCCTTTGCCTATTTCCATAATTAGAATTGGGCATACACTTATTAGAGCCATTTAAATTACATGAATATTTGGTTTAATTCGGTGTTCTTGGGTTAAGCGTACCGGCATTTTGATTTTAAACTCTTTGGTATGGTACCCGACGTAGCGTGTATGCGTGCGCATGACCTTGTCTCTCTGCTCTGTGGTTTATTTGCACATACCTGATATGAGGCGTGCACAAACACTATATTGGGACTGTTGTTAATTCTTTTCTATTCTCAGTCGATCTTGGCCAGGGTATCACTCTCATTCACTTAAACTTCACAAGTCATTTAATTCACAACTCGTTTTACTTCTTGCTTCAACATGCATTTATTTGAATTCTTGTCCACTACAAGCATCTTATTCTTTGAAGAACATCCATACGTAGTTGAAAGATGATTTGACCACCTTCCCATTTATTATTATAACGCATAAAATTCCACCAAGTGTGTGGTCAGTTTTCTTTGGTTCTTGAGCCTTGAATTGCAGATTCTTTTCGGTCCCAGATCTTGATCCATGAAGTCTGGTTGACTCGATGTAAGCATGTGAAGTGCTAGGAAAGTGTAGTACCGCGAGTTCGACGAACCTGAGTCGGTTTGGAGGGGGTATGAAGAAGTGAAAGATCGCATGTAGTGAGATGTGGATGTGGAGAGTCAAATGTGATTCTGGGTACCACTAAAAAGTGGTACTAGTACCGATGTTAAAGTGTTGATAATAAAGTGAAATGCAGATACCACACTTCTTGAATGCCAGCCTGACTCACGAAAAATGGCGGTACACTTTTTAGTCACAGACCTGCGCAAAATCTGGGAAGTACCACCCGTTCATAGATGGAAGGCATTTGAAGGTTTCTCCAGGTACAGACCGCTCATGTCCTCTGACTCTCTCAGAAACCACAACTTAACTTCTCCTCTCACAGACTGATTTTTGGGTCGAGCGTTGCCTGTTATCATGCTTTCGACCAGGGGCCTCCGCACCAGTTCTTTGCGCGAGAGGCTGAAGTCTGGGCAGTAGTGGTAAGTGCTCCTCATCCTTGAGAGCGATACGAATGAATTTTCACTGTGTTAATATACATTGTGTTTGGTGACCCCAGTTGGTGGTTCTGCTCTTAGTTGATTAGGGCGTCGGTGTGGGCGGTGTAGGGGAGGAGAGAGGGTTCCACCCAGGTCTGGAAAGGGTAAGTCTGATCTCTTTGTTGGAGATGGGTTGTTGAGACTTTATGTGTATGGATTATTCTCGCTATATTACGCTGTTTGGCTATATCTGTGACGGTCGAAACACTAGGAAAGGAAAGACCATTAAAGCTCTTCATAAGGCCAGTAGTAAAATAGAAAGGTCGATATATGAGGAATGCGGCGAAAGAAATGAGAAGGAAAGCGAGGAAAGAGTCCTCATCGAAAGTAGGGAAAAAGTGAGACGAATAATTGGGAACATGTTTATGAGGTATTGATTAGAGTGAGAAAAGTGGGTCAGTCAGCAAATCTTTGGGTTTTTTACATTGTGAGAGCGGGAGATAGGGGTGGCGTTTTGTTCACTGCCCGTTCGTGTCATTATTCAGGTTAGGAATCACACTTGAGATTTTTGGTAGGGAGGGTAAAGGCTGTTCTGAAGCTAGTTGTCGAGTCTACTCAAGCAGGAGAGAATCAGATATAGACACCACATTGGAGACTACAATTTCTGGGAATGGTTAATGGTGAAATACGACTCGATCCACTAGATGGCGAATTATGTTCACCCGTGCATATGGCGACCTTACCACTCGGGGCTATTACGAGTTTGATCTTGCCAGATGCATTTCTGAATACCATGTGCCTGACCGGTACCATGGGGGCTTTGTCTTGTAAAGATTCATCCGAGGGAATTAAAGGCTGGGAGTGTGGTGATGAATAAGGTCATTCGCGATATGATTAGGTGAAGGGAAAGGAAAGTTTCAATGGATAAATCCAGTTATGGAAGTATTGATGGACAACTTATTATTATGCTTTGGTAATATGGTGTATTATGAGGGACTTTTCAGGGTCCCGACTTAGCAGGCACATCCACTTCCCGGACCACTTGTTACAAACTGTTGAGCTGCACTAGGATAGGGGGTTCTTAGTGAGAAAAAGAGTTCTTCTAATTTAGGGGCCGTCCACAGGCTCAAGGCCAAGAAACCAAAGTGTTTACTTCAATAAGGCCTTAATGACACATCCCCCTCCGGTATTCGGGGCTTCATCTCTCGTCGACTCTTGAAAGTGCAGTGGTACATCCCAACAAAAGGGATGGAGCATAGAGATCAGAAAGGATGGTTGAATGCATCTATGAGGAACGAGAGTAACTAGATGTGGACTTTACCAAGCTTAGGTCACGTTCTCACGAGAGAATATGTGTGGGCAGTCACTCCTCACAGATTGAAGGGGATAAAATGAAATTTGGATGACTATGTAGATGAAGAGGCATTCACCTCATTTGTTATGAAAGGAAGAGGTGAAGGAGTAGCGCATTTGGAGTTTAGGGTGGGTGGTGTTGGCAACGATTGGGTAAAGACCTCGACTATGTCATACCGACGCCCATTTGTTTTTAAACCTGTTTGTTGTAGCCATGGTCCTTCTGAGCTGAAAGACCTGCTTTGATTTTAGTTACGTGGGATGTTCCTTTTTGCTTCTATGCGTCTTAGTTTGCTTGGTTATGGTAAAATGTTTGCGGGTTATATTGAAGTTCTGAGCTTGACTTGTGGTGGTGACCCTAGTTGTGCTTGCACACGCTGCCTGTAGGCACATGGTTGGTCCTTGGCTCACTAGACACTATAGATTCAAGAACACGAGATGGGATTCGATACGAAGGGTTGACATGACCTTCGAAGTTGGAGGTCTAAGATGAATCGAAACCAGTAAAAGTGGATGTTGACACATGATTTGTGCTAACCTTCTTGAGCTCACCTCTTTATCCTCACGGGACAAGGAATTTGGAATCTTGGATGATGGGTTTCCATAGGTCAAAGCAACACCCAAGCAGTTCGGACGGAAAAGTTCTGACCTTAAGGGTTGGAAGTCCACAGGTAAATCAAAACCCTAAGTGACCCCAGCTCCATTATTGACCCCAGCCTGTAGGCGACATTTGACTTGTTTGGGCTCTTTTTGGCTTTCCTGGGCTACATATATTTGAAATATTGGTCGTTGGAAGCTCCATGATTAAGTCATGAAGTAAGGAGTTCGGTTGAAGAAAATTATGATTACGAGTTGGAGGTCGCGCGTGGTCGAGCAGTAGGATAGGTGGCTGTGCATTTGAGATGACTGTTGAGCTCATCCTATCCTCCGCTGACACATGGTTGGAATCTTCCATTTCAATGGGCTTCCATGAGTCCATGGAACACACCAAAATGGGAGTTAAGGCAAGAAGAAGTGCAAGCCTTATAAGTTCACAGTCTACATAAATCAAAACCAATTTGAAGTGACTGTTCAGCCGGGGCTAAACTCGGATGAATATGAGGCTCACTGCCGTCTTACCGGTTTCGGCAGGATCAAAGAACCTCAAGAAATAAAGTTCCCAGTGAAAAGAAGTTATACCAACCAGAAGTTGGGTCTGTGGATCAGCTCAGTAGGCGACGACTTGATCAGATGACATTTGTGAAAGGGTGGTGACTGGGCGAACTCGCCTACTTTTCACTCTATGGGACATTTCTGCGGAATCTGCTCAATAGGATTCCATAAGTTTAAGGTACTGAACGGAGTTCGAGCGAAGAAGTTATGACCTTCGAGACAGCCAGGGGTTGGGTCACCGCATTAGTCGAGCCGGTCGGGGATGACTGCGACTTGGCGAGAGATACATTTCTTGGCTGGCGAGGCATTATGCTGGTACGGCCGAGAATGGGACTTTCAATTTGACTCACCTCTTGTCCTCCACCGACACATGGTTGGAATCTTGACTCATGGAGCTTTCCATAGAGTCATCTTTACCAGCGGAGTTCGAATAAAGAAGTTATGACCTTAGAGTTAGGGTCACACGTACTTTCAGTGACTGGCGGAGACTGTTGGGCGGTGACCTGGCAGCTAGTGAGTGAGTTTCCATAGGAATATATAATAACACCCAAAGCGGGTTCGAGACAAAGAAGTTATGACCTTAGAGTTGGAGGTCACACGTGCTCAAGCCAGCCAGGCCCGGACGACTAGGCGTGACGGACTTAGCTTAGCTCACGTATTGTCCTCCACAGGCATGTAGCTGGAATCTTGACTCAATTAGTTTCCATAGAGTCCGGGCTTCCCTAGGGGAAGCCCAGTGCGGGCAGAAGAGTTGTGACTACCCAAGTTTGTAGGTCACGTATGAGTCAAACCAGAGAGCTCAGTTTGGCTGGCCGACATAGTGGGCGTAGGAACTAAAGCTGCTGAGGCTCATACTATCCTCCACATACATGGCTGGAATCTTGACTCAATGGCCTTTCCACAGAGACCTAAGAATTTACCAAAGCAGTTGGCTTGAGAAGAGTTCTGACACTTTAGAGAGTTGGAGGTCACATGTAGTCAAAACCATTAGTGACATGACTCAGGTATTGATAAGCTATTTTGAGCTCACCTACTAACCTCCACAGGGCACATGGCTGGAATATTGACTTAATGGGCTTACATAGAGGATTAGTGAACACAGGGCGAGTTGGGCCGAAGAAGTTATGAGCCTTAGAGTTAGGGTCACGCGTGAGTCTGACTTCAATGAGATAGCCACAGCTTAGCCAGTGAGACGACGACCTGACAAGTGGCTCCCACTAACTATCCTCCATGAGTGCACATGGCTGGAATCTTTGACTCAGTGAACTCCATAGAATCCGAGAACACAATAACGGAGTTCGGACGAAGAAGTTATGACCTTGAAGTTCGATCACACGTGAATCCCAGGCCATCGGTGACGACTGGCGGTAAACGTCCTGGCCCGAAGACTAATCTCTTTAAACCCGATGCCTGTGGTTTGGTTTTTGTTTAGGGTATGTATAAGCTAAATGAAATTTTTCGGAAATAAAGCAGAACTGAAATGATCATTGAGACAGGAGTAAATTGGTCATTTGCAGCCCAGAATAGGCGTAAATCAATAAGTTTATATGCAATTATGGAATTTGAGAAAGATGGGATGCAAGTTTGTATATATAAGTTATAGTGAGAATAATAAAAAGAGAAAGGGTTAAATAGAAAAAATGGGAAAATAAGCCAAAAATGGGTTTTCTTGTCTTGGCCAAACATGGCCTTAACTCAAAAACATGGATAAGAGCAATTGGTCTCTCATTTTGAGAGACAGCTTAAGTAGAGAGAGAGAAGGGGAAGAGAAAAAGAGAGAAAGAAGAGGAGAGAGAGGAAGAGGAAGAAGAAGAAGAGAAGATAAGGAAAGAAGGGAGATTAAAGAGTATGGATTAGTAAGATTTGGTATGGAACTCATAGCCCTTTAGTATCCAGATATCTTTTAAGTTTATGAAATGACCACAAATAATTTGTATGAAATCATCTCACAAATCCCTTTGTTTCTCTTAGGATTTTTATTTATGAAGGCTAAAAGTTCATTATGTGTTTTTGGGTTCTAAGGGTTATGTAAATATATTTGTAATTATTTACCATATACAAGTTTTGATAGAATAGTTTACAAGTTAGTTGAGTAAACACGACACCATATAAAGTGAATAGAAGAATGTTTGGGTTCTTTATATAATGAGTTCACAGAATATGTGTTGAAGATGGACAGGACATGTAGAGATGAATTTGGGTGGTTTTGTGGTGTAATATATAAGTATTTAATTGGTTGGTACAATATATGAAAAAAGGAAGAAAAACCACGTGCGAGACAGGTTTAGGGACCTGGTACACCTTGAACACATTACCGGTCTGACTCTTGAAGCAGGCTATCTGCGGGGTATGGAGTCGAGTTATCAAGTCATTATATTTGAGTGATGTTGTCTTGTACTTAGCAGGTGTTCATTATCGGATGGGTTTGCAGGACAGTTAAACAGACTTGGGAGGCCTGGGAGAATGGGACCAGTGTTGAGTGCAGCTGCAGAGGCCCCAAGAAATTCTCTGAATCAGGGTTATGGCCATTGTTGCAGGTTTGATCATTCGAGTAGTCGGGTTGTTTTGGACTTACCTTGATTTTCGGGACTCAGATTTAGGTGGATTCCAGTTGGGGAGAGACCCTTAGCACCTTATATTTAAAGGGGTACAAAGAGACCAGTGTCAAAAATGGGTCGAGGCCTTTGAAGAAAATGAATTCAATACTGGCCCCATCCCTCCGGGACAAGAATGCGGTAAATTGACTGGTTTGGCGTGAGAAAATCACCCATAACTGGATTGGATAGTCCAAATTGGAATGAAGTTCCAGGAATTTCTAAGTAAAATAGATTCGTTTAGGGGACAAGATATGAATGATGTTGTTGAGATACACATAAGGCGTCCCATCTTTGTGCAAGTATGTGGAATGCCATAATATAGTAAGTGAAACGAGAAAAAGTATAGATGCAAAATGTATAGATAATTGTTCTTTGGGAGACACTTGGATGGCAGAGTATAGAAGTAGACGAGTGCAGAGCAAGTGAGATATGAGACACTTTTGAAGACCAATTTTCATACAGACACTTAATGTAGTTAGATTTATATATAGTTATTATCATATAACCGGAGAAAAGATAACAAATGATGGAAATATGGGCAGACTGGGTGTAACCGGATGAGGTGTCGTGAATTAGTATGTGGATAAGGTATATGGGGGGTGGAGGTATATATGAGATGAGTATGCGTGAATGAGTATATGAATGAGTATATGAAATGGTGACAGACAGATCTGATGAATGAGTATATAGATGAGTATCATTGGAATGAGTATATGAATGAGTATGAAATGGTATGTGAATGAGTATTATCGTGAGATGAGTATATGAGCAGTATATGAAATAGGTATATGAATGAGTATACGTAGATAGTATATGAATGAGTACGTGAATGAGTATATGAAATGAGCACATGAATGAGAATGTGAATGAGTATAACAGATAGTATATGAAATGAGTACATGAATAAATATATGAATAGGCCTCATTAATTCGTATATAAGACTAAAGTATCGTGGGCCAAATATATAGGTCATTATATAGAAATGAGTACATTAATGAGTATATGAAATAAGTACATAGGTCATTATATCTTTGAAAAGATGTCACAGTGAATATGGAATTGAAAAATGGTTATTTGAAATAGAGATAATTATGTGAATGATGATGGGGGTGAGTTCAACAGGCAGAATACATTAATAGATGAATCACGAGAAAGTGAATATGGAATTGAAATGTGATATTTGGAGGACTGAATGAATGTCGGATGATGATAAAGGCGGGATTCATTGTTAAGCGTCATAAATGTGAATTGGTTGATATGTCGAATGAAGCCTTTGTGGGGATACAAATTGGCATTGATCACGAAGGCACCGGTGTCGATGTCCCACTTGGCCCGGGATGCACCGATGACATCGTCGCGGACGCGAGCATTTGGTCAATCACCCGTATGTCGGGGTGCACCAGCGGCATCTGTCATGATAGAACCGAATAAATGTCTACATAATGAAGAGGTGCACCAGCGACATCAAATCATGATGGAACCGAATAAATGTCACCATCTCAATGGGTGCACAGAAACGCCATCCATCCCCCGCGATGGGAAGCCAGAATAATATACCACGTAGCCAGGTGCACTGATAACATAATCGCGATGGGGTCCGGTGTAAATGTGGCATTCAGATAAATGTCTGGCGAGATTAATGGCGGTTTTGTAGTGGCAGATTGATTGTCAGAGTGAAATAACGACGTGCGGTGTAATGGGATTTTATATCTACGGCAAATCATAAATTGAATTATGAAATGAATTAACAAAATTGAAGTACATGTTGTGTTTATGATAAATGATTTATGGAAAATGAAGCGTCACGAGTAAGATATCATGGTATATGTGGATATA
This sequence comes from Tetrastigma voinierianum, assembly GCA_016808115.1. Classification (NCBI taxonomy): domain Eukaryota; kingdom Viridiplantae; phylum Streptophyta; class Magnoliopsida; order Vitales; family Vitaceae; genus Tetrastigma; species Tetrastigma voinierianum. Next base: position 1,323,616 of record JAEQBH010000699.1, on the reverse strand, counting down.
TTAAATTATTTAAATGTCACATTTTTAATTGTAAATGTTTATGGGCACTTCGTAATGGGTCTTAGCGTAACTAAAAAGGAGTCTAAAATGGAATAGCACAAACAAAATGTTTTGAAGATATTAAATGTTTAGAATAAGCAGGCTAGCTTGGATTCTGGCAAGGTGAAATCAGAGTTTAGGTGTATTACTTTTGAAAACTAAATTTAATAAACAAGCAAAGAAGATAGTTTGGAAGTAACCGAATTGGCCAGAATAAACAGTTCATGATAGGTGATGGGGATTAATTCGCTACACTTTAAGAAAACAAAAATTTAATAAAACCAAACAAAATGTTTGAGAAGGATAATTGAAAATGTAAAAATAAAGCCAAGACTCAAGAAGCTTAGATGTAGTATTGGGTGGGTCGAGGTCCAGTCGACACTTTAAGCGAATTTAATAAACGATAATTAATGAAATAAGCGGTGTGTCGGTCTAATTTGACCTGTATGTATTTGATATGACTTTGATATGTTCGATTTATCATTGTAGATGTCAAATTTATTTTGAATATAATTTGACATGTCATACATATGAAGGTCTGGATGGGACTTACTTAAAAGACATGACACATGGAAGTGATCAGTAGTGATAATGATATGGAACCTAAAAAGGATAAAAACCTGCACATGTGTAATATGATATGAGATTAGAAGTCACATGTCTGATTGACTTGTTATATTATAAGAAAAGTAATGCAAGATTGTGACGGTGTATTTGTTGGTGGTGCATGCATATGTTTCCCTTAAGAGTAGGAGATTTTAGCACGAGATTGTTCCCGATCAGTGTGAGTGCCAAGAAAGAGGAGATAAAGAAGGACGGGTTCATGTGATCTGTGAGCCATCTTGAGACAAAGTGCTCCTGTTAACAGTATTTGCGATCTTTAATATTTGTATTGACATATATATAGTGTTTGCCATAGTAAATAGGACTTGAGCTATGTGTGTATAGATTTTTTGATGGACACCACTACTCGGAGTGGTAGGATTCTTTTAATATATAATGTTTGGTTATTCTGAAAATTGTTTGTATACGCGGTATAAGTTCAGCTCTGAAAAAAAAAAAAAAAAAAAGAAAAAAGTGAGAGTCCCAGTATGGTTCTTCCAGCCGTTGGATAACAAATGGAGCAGGGCCAGAGAATCGAAGCGACAATACCTAGATGGTGACCGATACTGTGTCTTCTGACCGGTTGAATCTTGACTGATGGACTTTCGCGGAGTCGAAGACACGAAATCGATTTGGACCCGAAGAAGTTATGATATTTCGAGAAGTTGGAGGTCCTGCGTGGTCAAACCGGCCAGTTACGACTTGGCGGCGACGACACTGGCCGCGGTGACCACAGCCTGGATGGCTCACCTGCACGTATTCGCGAGGCACATGGCTGAATCTTGACTGATGGGCTTTCCTGGTCTAAGGACACGTGTGAGTTCGATTGAAGAGTTATGGCGCCAGAGTTGGGGTGCGCGTGGTCAGACCCGGCCGAGCCTAGAACTGGCGAGCTCACCCAGCCTTCTGTCCTCCCACATGCACATGGCTGGAATCTTGACTCAATGGGTTTTACATGAGTCGAAACACTAAATAACGGATTCGGGCCAAACGTTATGACCTTGAGTTCACGGGTCCCACGTGAGTCATCGCCAGAACTTGACTTTTATAGCCAAATTTGGGCCCGAATGCTGGAGCTCATTTTAATATCTTCTACAGGCACATGGATGGAATCTTGATTCCCAATGGGCTTTCATGAAGTCTTTGAGAAACACATGGAACAAAGTTAATTAAAAGTTATGACCTTGCCAAAGATTTAAGTCTTTATAAATCTAACCAGCCAGATATTATACTCCAGCGGTAGTTATACCATTAGTGCATTTCAATCTCTCACGTTTGTGGACACTTGACTCAATGAAACTCCATAGAAGTCCCGGGGAACATGAAGCGGAGTTCGGTGTAGAGATTATGATCCCTTCAAAGTTGGACCTGTAGTCAACCAGAAAGGATGTTGACTGACTGTTGTCACGACTGTGAGTGAGGCTTACAGTGAGCTCATACTTTCCTCCATAGGCGTATTTCTGGAATCTTGACTCAATGAGCTTCTATAAGTCAGACATGTGAAGGCGGATTCGGACAGAAGTGCTGGCTTTCAGTTAGGTCTGCGTGATCAAACCAATAGAGAAACTTAGGCACCATGAGTGACCGAGCCTAGCGAAAGTGGGGATTGGTTGAGCTCTCACCCTCTTTTGATTCATGTTATAATGAGTGCGGAATCAACAAAATTTATAAACCACAAATTCCACTGCTAATATGTGACGATGCAAGTATAGTGCTAAAATTAAGTTTCTGGATAAGTTTTCTTCTTATAATAGTTTGGATTGGCTTCCAATGGTAATTCAATTTGGATTTGGGGTTTTAGTAAAAATAGTAAGAGTTGGTGATTTACAGACTAGAAAAATAAAAATGGGTAAAATGTAATGAGAACTCCTTGAGCTTGAAATTCAGGCCTCAGGGTTGAGTTAAACAAATAGTTCTTGAATAATATAACTATATGTTGGAGGATATTTTTATGATCGTTCATAGAGCAGGATCTTGTTGCTATCAAACTGAACCTAATAATGATTTTCTATTAAATATAGCATTAATGAGAATAAATACTCCGGAAAGTAAAGCATATCCACTAAATCTACTCTCTGATAAGCTAATGAGAGCCATTAATGAATCTAGGTGGATCTAACAATAAGCATTCAGCGAACCACAAAGACTTACGAATATCTGAGGTTAAATCAAGGTACATTTAAGACATTTTAACTTTAAGTGTGAAGTGGAAACATAAATACACATGAAATGCTTGCATTAAACACATGAGAAGCTATCATTTACATATTACCCCATTGATGTACTCTCTTTAGAAAAGCTGAATCTGCCAAACATCCTCACAGTTATTATAAAAAACTGCCCTCGAGAAGGGTATTTGATATGAAAAATGAAAGGAATATGAAAGAAAATGAAGAAGAAGGAACGGCGGAAAGCTTACACTTGATTTCTGTGTTCAACCAGGCCAAAAAATCAGTCCCTAATCTCCTGATGGCTTTGAGGCTTATAGAGCTCAAAGGAAAAAAATTACCAAAAATACCACTCATTACAAAACATCGCTGGAGGAAAAATGGAGGATATGAGTTAAATTGTGTGAGTCGAAGTTTGGGAATTTCACAGTCATGAATTTTAATGCTGGAAGGAATTTGCTGCTTAAATTTAAAAATCTCATTTTATATTTATTTAATAACTACAATTTGAATTCTGATCAAGGTTGGGCTGGAATTAAATGAATTCTTGGATAGACTCGACAAATTTAGCATAAATAGCTTGCAAGCACAGGGATTAGCGAAAAAAAATGCAAGCCGATACAGAATAATTGGAGACCTTAATGTACCGTCAGTTGGATTAACTACAAAGATGCTCAAACACAATGTCGTTTCAAAAATAGCACTTTTGAGGCGTGATAAATAATGTCCGCAGGCGCCGTGGAATCGATGTGAGCTTCCATGGTCATAGACACTGCATGCTTGATGTTCGGGCGAAGAAATTATGACCGCTAAGTTCAGTTCACCGCGTGGTCAAACCTCGCCGAGATGACACGACGGCGACGCCTTCTTTGGCGGTAGTGATATACGAGGAGCTCGCTGCGCCACCGCAGGAGTATGACGATGTGACTCGATGAGGATTTTGCAGGAATTTAGAACTTGCAAAATGGGTTCGGATGAAAAGTTGGAGAGTTGAGTCGGGTGACGGTCAGAGCCACAGCTTCAGTGACCTGACAGTGGGATGTTTGGCTTTGTATTTGAAGGCGACTGGATGAGCTGACGGATGATGGGCGGGCGGATGGACTCACCATTATCCTCCGCAGGCCGCATGTTTGAATATTGTCGAAGCTTTCCATGAGTCGATAACACAAAACAGAGTTCGGGCGAAGAGTGACCTTGAAGTTGGAGTCCATTAATAGTCAAGAAACCAGTGAGGCCCGGTTCTTGAAATTTGACCTAACTGGTGAAATTTGACTAACGTGGCTGGTGACTGGCGACTGCCTTACACCACGGCCTCTCTGGGTTTGACCTCCTAGTAAGATTAGACTATTGGGTAAAAGGTTCCTGCTTGAGTACCTAAGAAGGTCCAGGGTGAGAGGATTCAAGAAGAGCCTAACATCAGTTCACTAAAGGGTGGATACAATTTACCTAAGGGATCACTCTTAGATTCCATTGGCCACCACATCCAGAAGCCGGTTTCTAAGGTCTGGGTTCTTCTTGTACTACCTGATATAGCTGACTGCGGATTCAAATGTAGAAACATTCATAAAATGGAACCATGCAAGATTAACTTGAGTTGAAAATAGCTGTAGTGAGGAGAAGACCACACTCACCGGAATTTTGAAACTCTAAGTGAAGCCTTGTCGTGAGGATGAACTCTTCCTTGCTAAAACGGAAACCATAATTAAGTCATGGAAATACAGGGCGGTAAAGGCTTCTCCTCTAAAATCTCTCCTCTTTTCTCTCTCTTTTCTCGCTTTGCTCTCCTCTCCCCCTCTACTTCTCTTATCCAAAAAAATTTGGTCAAGATGAGTCAAGAGAACTTGTCTTCTCACGCACCACAGTATCACATTCTAAGTGGCCACACAGTTACATATCCCTTATCCATCTCATTGATTTCTTTGCCTCACGTATTTATACATGTTTCTCGCAAGATTATTTGGGCTCATGTTGACTCCTTTGCATGTGACTGCACTCTTGAGCCACTCCTGATGTTCCATGTGTCCAGCACCTCTGTGCCTCGAAAACATTGAAGCCATTGTCTCGGAATTCGACGAGAATCGACGTGGCCTTCGTTCTGAGATGATTCGGAGGTGAAGTCCATTTATCACCGAGATCTGGCATCCGGTTTGGCCGAAGTACCATTTATCATTTTTCATAAAATTAGAATTTTTCACAGGAATATGGACCCAATCAGCTTCCGGTTTAGCGCACATAATCCCCATACAAACGCAAACTCCCATCTTTCTTTTTCATACAGAAGACTCAGGCTTCCCAGGAGAATGCTCGGCAGGAATGAATCCTACTGGTAGCTCTTCGACTAAGCCTTAAGCTCCCAACTCTACTTGAGAGCCATCACATGGGAGGAGGAATGAAGTGGGCTCGGTCATTGGGATCAAATCAGTAATTGAAATCCTTAATATCACAGGTAAATCGACAATATCATCTAGGAATACATCTGAGACTCTCTAACAACCTCAGATCATCACTAAGAGTCCCATTTTATTGTCTTACCACATAATTTAAAATAATAATGACCCTTAAGGAAGACCTCTACGGCTATGGGTGGAATCATTACTAGAAAATAACTCTTTCTGCGTATTCCCTGAACTTTACGTCCAAATTTCCCTAGTCTAATACCTTCTCCTTTTACCAACAATCTAAGTAATGTCCCTATGTAGCCAGAATGACCAATCCATCAAAGAACCACATCAAAATCCCTCATATATGGAGATGTTTGAGACTCGCATTTTTGATAAGAACTCTCTTATCTCATTAAATGTTTGATAAAGAATCTCTCATTATAATTTGGTCTCATGGATTTGTAATGGTTGGGTCTCTATTTGGAGACGATCTGGAAGTCATGAATAGGAAACAGATCATGGCGACTATGGTCCACTAATATATGCATCATGATCGAGATAAATAAATACCCGGGTAACCACGTGCAGTTTGCATGCGTCTATTTTGGTCAGAAAACATATTTGCACGATCTGGACTGTGTCATAGGCATTATCCTTTCACCTGCGCCTCTACTGCAGCTATTCAGCCTCTGCTCTGAAACCCTCCTCAGAGGCCTCGAGTGCTCATCTCTGTGTTTGGGTATTCAGGTTAGCTGCGTGTCTTTACCGCGTCAATTGAGGACCTCATGTGGAAATGGCCTTCACGGCCGCAGGTGGGGCTTGTTTCTCTCTTCTCTCTGCTTTCCCAGTGTCTCTTAAGCGCATATCAGGCAGGAGGGCCTTTGGATCACTTGGCTAAGGGCCTCCTTGGTCAAGCAGGCGGTTCCCGACACATCTCGGCCCTGTAACCTCACCCTGCTTCTCTTTTCTTTGGACTAACTAGAGCTCGTTCAGTGAAGTCTTTGGTGCACTCCTCTTGCCTCACACTTTGCTAAATGCATTGTTTGTGTGCTCTTCCCTGTTGCTGGGCATTTCTTAGAGTCCCGACTATTCAGACACGGACAAATGAACTTTCTGATTCGGTGTTGTAATCTTTGCAAACCGCTTACGCCAGGGACTTCATCAAGCTTTGGATATCTGAGACCAATCGGCTAGTATGAGAACCTCTTCTCATGCTCGATGTCAACATGGTCTTACGCTTTCCCCAATATGAAGAACTCCTTAATCTTTGCATCCTTGTGACTCTAAGGAAAGAATCTATTAGTAGACTCTTGAAAACTGGTCATGACTGTACCTTCAGATACCTCACATCCACGGCATCCACTTGATCTGCCGTCTTCCAGCCAACATGAAAGACCCTGCGGTCATGCAGCCCATAGCCCATAACTGTAAATCTGACATATCCAACCATACCAGTGCCTGCGGATTTACCCTTTGCTGTCACATATAGCCTAGCGCCGAAACTTCATGCTCTCTATAGACGATCTGAAAATGCGGGTTTCATTAGTACAAAGAGTATATATTTGTGCGGAAAGAGTCTCTATAGCTCTGCCCCAGGCAATCCCTATACCTGCTCTAAATAAACAATCAAACTTGAGCTCCCTCGGTAGCTCATGATCGATACGTAGTGGTTGGGGCTTATTCATGGGCGGTAGTAGAGACGACTCGTGCTTTCGAGCTCCTGGGATGCTGTGGGCATGCTCGGAAGCCTGCGGGATGGATATGGGGGCGACCTCGAGCATCCTACACTTTGATATAGTGCTTTATTATTAAAAAAGAAAAATTGTTAATACTTTAAAACACTTAAAATATATGTACTTTAGATTTGAAAATGCATGATTTACTTCATAGATGTAAACTAGTGTATAAAGCTATGATGTTTTTAATAACGGGTTTTCCACAAGACCTACTCTGATACTGACTTGACACACCCCACCCCTACTAGAAAGCGTAATGCGGCAGCCTCCACGAAAGCTCAAATGATACTTCGACAATGAAAATCCTATGAAACAATGTATTAACTATTGAAAACATGTACAAATTTTCTTTCTAAAGTTGTGATTTCTATTCGGCAACATACTTGTTTGCATATAGGACATGTGTGACGAGAAAACCTAGCTTATAAATACAATTTACATAAGATTTGACAACCCAGCTGACACTTCTTGAAGGGCTGAATATGCATTTCCATAAAACAAACTGTCACATACATGAAAGCAGGCTATACAAGTTAAGTATTTTCTAACAAAGTGAATTACATTTTCTTTACAAATAGCAACGCAGGTGATTAAATACAACACATATAGCCCCAAATCGGGAGGGTTTATGATGTCTAGCGTCAAACGTACTATACACAGAAGATAATTTTAAAAACAAGGAAAATAATGAAATTTAAAGAGCTCAGCGAGTGTATGCTTTATAAAATACTTTCTTTGCCATCTCAAAACTATAAAAAACGATCTTTTAACACTGAAAACACTTACTTTATTTTGCTATAAAAAGTTTTCTAAAGCTTTCGTAAAATGCTTTCTTTTACGAAAATGTCTAACTATAAAAACAATCTTTTCTAAAAACACTTTTGAAAATCTTACTTACTTTACTTCTAAAGACTAAACTTCCGTAAAAATGTTTCTATAAAATGTCTGAAGCTGTAAGAAAGCGATAGTTCTGAAACACTTTCGAGAAAACCTTGCTTGCTTTGCTATAAAAGTTTCTATAACTTTTTCGTAAAAATGCCTTGTTTATCGATGGTCTATTTTAATTCATACATGTAACATACTTGCAAAGCCTGTGATCAACCTTTAGAGGCCTTTCTTGCTTGCGATGCCTAGTAAACCACAGGAAACCCATGTCTGACCATGTGTCGGTGCTGGAAGGACCTCGTATCCAGTAACTATTCGATAATCTGATGCAGTCTTGTTCACTTACACATAATAGCTAGCGCACTAACCCATATATTCGATGCGTGCCAGTCTTCCTCTAATATACCATAATGATGAGCTAAGTTCTTGGAAACGAAAGGAGTGATACTAAAATGAGTGATATTCATCAACTACCGTGCGTCTGAAGTACCTGACATGGTAACATGAAGACTGAGGATATATTAAATTTCACCTCTAAAATATAAGTTTTGTAGTTTTGCTCAAGCATAAACCAAGGCATATTTCTTGCTTTATAAAATATGGTTTTAACAAATCAGACCATGAAACTAAAGTATGGTTTATGATTAAGACCATAACATTACAAATTATAAAGCAATTTATAAAATAATACACTAGCATTGAAAATGAGTTTGAATAATCAATTTTAAGCTTCTGATAGTGAGCACGACTTAGGAATTTCTCAGCCTTCGCTTTACCTACGTTCTTAATGTATTTAAGACCACACGTCCCAATCTGACCAAGCAACTTACTTAGATTTTCTAATTAATTTTCAATAACTATGTGAGCCCCAAATTCCATTCACAGTAATATATTAATTCCTAGACTCAAGGGCTTCGATGAAGTCTGAACATGAGTGGGTTAGGACGAAGAAAAGTTGTAATTGGAGTCCAAGGAGTTGGAAGCTAAAAATGGTGATAATGAGCTGGAAAATACGTTTTTACGGTTTTCTAACATGCATCAAGTAGCCCTAATGCTCAGCAAGACCCAAAACAACTCCTGAATGGAAAACAAACCAAAAACATGAGTTCTGAAAATAATCCAAAATTTCAACGGACTATCAGCGTCTATTCCTAAACTCATTCAAAACTTTGGACTAAAATTCTGACCTCTCACGACCTCCCCAGCAAATCCCGAACCATTAAATGACCTTTAGGATAAATAACACAGTAGGAAGGTTCCTACTCGGGTTTCTTAAGCTCTTTAAAGATTTTGGTACCAACTAAGCTCTATCATTAAATAGCTTTGCCTTTACTCTGTGAAACCTAAGTCAGAGATTCTCTTATATATAACCATATATATATATGTAACCAACAATAATATGTAACATGTGACATAACTATATATATATATATATATATATAGCCATATACATATCTAATTCTAGTTCTATCAGTCCTTGACAGAGCTTGCAGTTTTTTATCTTTTTTTTTTCTTATTATTATTATTATTTGGATACTGAAACCTATATTACTCATTTAGATTAGTTTCTACCACAGAAACCTTTAATTTTATTAATTTTTCAAATTCTCATTTATTTTACAATGGAGCTTTAGTTCAAGCCATTCAAACTTAGAAAGTTAAAGTAAAGTCTGTCCACAGAATCATGAAACATCATTTTCAAAAATGTGAGACTCATTTGGAATATCTCTCAAAGTTAGTAAAACTTTTTAGGTCAGTAGATTTTGAGACCAGTGCATTGTGATCTGTTTAGATCATCAGAATCTAGAGGAATTTTATGGGCTTCCTTTGAACCATTATGCAATTTATTATTATTATTATTGATGACCAAGGAAGCCCTTGGTGTCTAACGAAACACTAGGGGCATAGTATCGATTCAATGCCGAGCCTTCGACCCAGAAGGTTTTGAAGTGTGCTGTTCCTCGCTCCTTCATACTCTTGGATTGCATCCAATTACAAACTTTTCATTGAATAAAATGCAACTTTCTGAATCTCAATCTGACTTCCGAAATAGCCACATGACTTGATGTACTTGTCGATAGCCAAGCTCAATCTTCAGCACCTTCAACCTGTTATCAAACAATGTAAGAAGTTTCAAACAATCTCTAATAGAAACATGAACTTTTTCAAAGTCTGCAAGTACTCTACTTTCGAAATTGAGAATATGGAAAAATTTTAAAAGAATAAAGGTGAAACTCAAACCAATAAAAATACTAACCATTTCATGGATTAAAGTTTTTATTCATAACAAATGAGTCTTTTATCATTTTAGATTAAAAGCCAGTTGTTTATTAACAAATCTCACTTCAAAACATTCTCAATCGAACTCCATCGGTTTCATTTCAAATGTAGTCGAACAGTTTCATGTCAAATTTAGGTTCAAACACTTTCATATCAAATCCAAAGAAATCAAATACATTTTCAAATATATTTTTCTCTGGTCATCAAATATCAGTAGTTTTTAGGGACATGGCGGACTCAAATGGTGCTCATGCCAGTGTTGTTCACTTACAAGGTGGACGAGGACTCAAACTCCTTACTTTAAAATGCTAATGTTTATATTATTACAAGTTGGGTTTCAGACATCCATTACAATTCCCCTTGAAAATGCAGACCAAACTATTCTGCCATGGAATGGTGTCCAACTAAGTAATATCGAGAATAAAATTATAAAAACTATTATTCATAGATTGTGGGGATGTAAAGACTAACTAAGTAAAATGAACGGTTTCAAAGAAGTTTAAATTACCAAACATCATATCTCCATTTTCTTTGTAAACAAAACAAAATCTCAGAAAGAAATACGATATACAGGAATTTTGAAAAGTTCTTATGGATAATCAAATAAATAAAACAAATTAAAACTTTACATAAACCAAAGATTATATATAAGTCGATTAAAAACAATTTTCATCCTCGAATGAGAAAAAAACAAGATTTTTCTTTTGATGGAAAATTTAACAATATACCTGAAGGGGTAATAAAGAGCTGAAGAAAGACTAATCAGAGGAATTTCACTAATGGGATTCTTCTCTAATAATGAATAAACTATCATCAAATTTACTTATTTAATTAATAAAAACTTTCTAATTTTTGGTATTCTTAACAATGATATGTGATTACTTTGAACATATTGACATTTATTGTTCAGATGATAACTATCTGTATTAAGATGAGTTACCACAATTTCATAAACTCATATTCACTTTCTGATCTTATTTTAATAATTTTATTTATTTTTATGTTTCAATGATGGGACTAGTCTTTGCTGAAGAAATAATATTAATATTATTTTACAAATGATATTAATTACAATACACCTCAGCCCTTTTAGCGATTCTATCATGCTTGACAACCAAATAATTATCAACAGGATCATATTTCTATGTTACTAAAATAAATTGTTGATATGTTCCTTATCTAATAAGATCTCGTCATGCCAAAAATAATTTACTTTTAAAAAATACATATATCCTTTAAATACTTATCAAATACAAATCTTTATCTGAAATTTAAATATATAAATTTATCTATTTCGTTTATCATTCATTTTCTTTCAAAAAATTGTCGTAAATACTTTTTCATCATCTCAGTAATTCATTATGGCCACCACTGAAATCCTTATTTTATTTTTATTTTTTATTTTGAGGCAGGTGAAATATAAATACTTGACTACTTGGAGGTTCATCTAAGCTAGAAAAGTCAAAGAATCTCCATCAAAGAAATTACCAGAAAAACCAAGTGAGAAGAATCTTACCTAGAGAATTTGTTTCATTCCAGACCTGGATCTAAGTAGTGTAGTACTTGAGGTGGAATTTAATGAATATGAAAATTTTAGCATCTTTTTCCAATTTATGGCCGGGAGTGGTGTCTGGCGGGGAAGGTACGGCACATACCCCTCTCGCTAATTAATTAATTAAGTTACTAATTGAATTACCATGTATTTTCATAGCCTCCTTTCATTAAAGTAATTAATTAATTACTAATTGAATTGCAAGTATTGTGTTTACATGGCGTCTAATTTGAGGTGCTCATTAATGCACCTACTTAACATATGCACATAAAAATTCTTGTCATTATTATTTCCTAATTTATACTTCTCCCAAATTCCTGTCCTTCAGAGTATTTTTGTTCGACTGGGCCATACGCACGATTTACAATGTTATTGTTTTTACAACATGTACAGGTGTGGTTTCATAGTGTACATACTCTGACCTATGGACATTTGAGTACACCTTCTCTTAGGACCAGGTCGATTATTGGTTTAGTTTAAGAATTCTTCAAATCATTGAAATATTTTAATAAGCGTTTTTTGGAACATTTTAGAGGTAAAAGTTCAGGCCCAACCAATATGTTTGAATTATAGTAGTTAATGTCAGTCTTGAAAGTTGACAAAATAAATAAATAAAATAAAGCGGAACAAAAGCTGAAATTTACGAGGCCAGTCAGGATTATTCAGGTGAGTATGACTAGTTATGGTGAGAATGGCTAGTTTGGTAATGGATTTTTTTGTCATTGGAAATTCTAAATACTTATGTTGAAATAAGTATTTAATATCATCGTTTAAATATAATAGCATAAATTAGTCTCATGATTATGTGCATTTGTCTCAATTATCAAGCGGATACAGTGCATAAATATGGAGCTCCATAAATTGTTCCATATAATTAATTTCAATTACATGCGATGACATTGAGGATATGTACATTAACATTTTTGCGTTATATATATTATAAGGACTTATCATATTGTATTGGTGTGTGCTTGCTGATTATGATCATAAATGTTCTTGGTTTGGATGATTTGGTGACTGGTGAAGTGCGGACAGCGTCAGAAATTGAGTTATATTAGTTTGTAGCGCTGAAAAATCCGATGTTGATTGCGCCGAGAGGATTGAATGTCCCTCGGGTGAAAAACGGCGGTTCAAACACAGCCAGACGATGAAAGTCCAAAAGCATTGAAGAAGTAGCGAGGGTGAAATATAATTGAGCAGAAAATCTGTGGCCTACAAATGCATAACACGTGGTTTAGATTCAAATCAAATGGACGGACAGGAGGTATATGAAGGTTTTGTTTAAAAACAAAAGATTTGTTTGGAAAGAATGTTGAGGTGACGCCTGATGACGAGTTTTCACATTTAATATCACTTGTGTGAATTGGTGGACTCAGGGATATGACATGATGAGTCACATCAATTTCTGTAATTTAAATTTGTCTTTGAACTTGCATCATTTTCTTGGAATAATGCTGCTATTATTAATGAACCAGCATTTATCTTGCCGAACAGGCCCCTTATAGATTTTTACTTTCATTTGGTTTGTCACTTTCGTTTATTCAGGACCCCATAGAATCTGGGGTTGACACTGGGTGAGCAGCCTTCAGACAGGATCAGTGAATCTTGAAGAAAGTAGACATATGTTGCCAATCATGACACATAAAAGTGTTTTTGTCCAAAGATTATATTAAAATTAACACGGATTCTTTCGATATAAATTGGGTGTTGATTATATGTGTGGGATCAGCCGGACCCGAAGAATCGAGTTTCAGGAGGGGATAAATGGTAATTTAGTTCAGAATCTGATTTTTCTAGATCTGGATGACAAAACTAGGACTTCCGTTGGAATCGTCTCATGAAATCTAGGCTACCACGTCGGGTTAGTGAATTGAGATAGTTAAGGATTTTCGTCTTCAGGCATGAGTCGCGGGGACATGAGCCGCCTATCATGACTCAGGGAGACATGTGTACAGGAAGAGGAGTCGACACTGCGTGGGCTGGGAGTGGGACCCATTGAAGGTGATAAATGGCACCTTGTGAATGAAAGAAAAGACTAGTTCAGTCACGGATCAGGACAAGATTATATCAATCCAGTGATGATAAGAAATGGTTGCTGGCATGGGAGGGACAGATCCTCCAACCAGATCTTCCAATGGTTTGGGGAGGAGAAGGGAGAGGAACAAGCAGAGAAGGCAATCATGGGACATGACTCTACCTTCTCTCTAGATTCAATGATAAGATAGTCCAACCAGTGAAATAAGAACAAAAGTTATCTAAATGAAGGAATTTACTGTGAGGTGCAGTTTTGGGAGTTTTGACTCAAACTCCGGAAAGATGGGGTTCTCTCACTTGCACCTTACATTGAGAATAAATATAATGGATGAGGGTTGGGCTGGATGTGTGGTTTAGTTCAGCTGGACCGAGTTGGGATATATAAGAGTGTTTTGGACGATCCAGGGTATTGTTAATTTGCTTGGGCAATGGCTGAAATTGTTGTGTTATTACCACGAAATAACATTTGTAAAATTAATGGATTGTTCGACTGACATGGGTTATACCTCAACCATGTGACTGATTATGTTATTATTATAAACTGGACAACATGATGTAATGGGTCATTGTTAATATATCGTGAGGTGATCATATTAATATGTTGATCATTTATTTGATACCATTCACACATTCTGGTCGTTGAGAGTGACTTAAATGAGAGAATTCCACTCTTCAGGCGTTTGCTTTCATACTGTTAGGAAGGAGGAAATCATAGTCTTAAGAAGATATGCAGGGGATGGGTTATCAGGGATCAAGACGGCGAAGCGGAGCCTGGCACTTATCTTATATTTTGTAAAATTACAGGAACGAGAAGACCATTTATTTTGCCATGGTGTGGCCTGTTAGTGTTAACAATCATTTTAACCATAAAACTCTTATTCTTAAGTGTGAGTGTGTAAGGCCAGTGGTGGACACACAATTGTGCGTTGCCTCATGTGAGACCGTGAGTTTCCATCAGTTAATGGTGCCGATCTTGTGGGATTACAGTTTAGAAGGCGTCATGAGGAGGTCGTTATCAAACTCTTACGGATTGTATTTAAGTGTATTATTCCTCATATTTTAAGATTTAAAATATGAATGAATGAATCCGTTAGAGGCATGTAGGAGTGGTGCCAGTGGCAGTGTTCCACTAAGTAGATTTGGAGCCAGGTCAAGTTACAGAAACTTGATGTGAACTGGAATAAAGAGTTCCTGGAGTTGACAGATGATAAGCCGGACCGGAATTGAGGTGTCACATATTGTAACTTCCAAATATACTATTTTTTTATATTGTATCAATGTTTTTTTGTCAGCATTTTAATTATAGTCTAATGAGTTGATTATATACTTTGTGCTCAGTTAGGGACTGCATCTTTTAAATATATTACTATTAAACGTTCAGACGTTTAGTACCATCTTTTAAGGCAATTTTTTATGATAATTTGTTTAAAATTAATTTTTTGTTGACATCTATTATTTGCACCATCATGATATTGTATTATGTTCCTCACCAGTCGTCCTGTTGGGACTGAATCATTGAACCCTCTCCTCCACATGACTAAACTTTTATTCATAATAGTCTTCTTTATTATGTAGAAGTCAGTTAATTTGTAGTCAGTGTTTGCCTCCAGAAGTGATTAAATTTAGCATCAATATCTTTTCCTCATTTATAACCATTTCCCGAGATGGTTCTCTTATAATTCAAACTTGATAAAATATGTTTCCAATGTTTAGTTTCATAGTGTAAAGGAAAAATCCTTCCATAAGCTTAATACTCATACAAAAAAGTTTAAAGTTGAAAAGTGAATAACAATTAAAATAACATAAATTCCTTAAAATATTTAATTTATCAAAATTCCTTCATTTGCTTCTAAATTATCATTCCATCACTTTTGTATTACTTTCTATATTTTTGGACATTCTCAGGACATCAGGAAACACTATGAAATAGAAAAAATTACTTATCAACATTATTATAGCTATTTCTATATTTATTTAGAAGAAAAAAATGGATTAGGATTGAAGAAAAAATTTAAGCCAAACTTGGCTAATTAACAGTTTTATGCTTTTTTGTTTGGGAGAAAAGTGCTCAAGTTAATCTTATCAAGATTTATCTGATTGTGTTAACATTTCTTTGGGTATGTTTTTTGTTTTTTGATAAGAATAATTTTATTAGTTGTATTATTCAATCTTTCTTCTTTTAAATTTTTGCAAATTGTATAAATAAATTAATTCTGTCAAAATATGAAACATAAATAGAAAAAAATTAGTATGGCATATTACAGGCAGGGGATGGGAAACAACAGTGGAATACGTATAGCCATTGAGTGTAAGCCTGCAATGGGTGTCTCTCTGCATTCGAGCATGGGCAAGTGGCCGTGGGGACCCATACATCCCATACTCATCAAAATATATCCAACTATGTTCTAATAGTTTCAAAATTCATTACATCTTATACAACATGCATCGATCATAATGTTTCATACATGTTTTAAAAATATATATATAAAGAAGCCACGATGCTGCTTTCTTTAGCAGTCACGGTGTAAACTGAAAATTCTAATTTTTTACGAAAGGAATTAAAATGGTCTTTAATTAAAGTGGGATTTAGATCTCGGATAAGCAACGGACTTATTTCATTGGAATCATCTTGCAAATCTTCTCAGTGGATTTGTGGATTGGAACGAGTATTCACTTTACTAAATAAGATTGTGGGTGCCGGTGCTATGTGACTTATGGGAGATTTTATGAGTATGAGGTAATATTATGATTGTGACCCGAGATTTTTACACATGTAATGTATGTGAGCACATGTCACATGAATAATGGTGAAGGCTAGAGGATAAATGGCTTATATTAAACCATATGTCACGAAAGGGTCCTTAAAGTGAATAAATGCCTACGAAACAGAGATTGAGTAGAGAGAATCTTATCTCACTGCATTGATCTGCAGGGCGGTGAAGGAAAATGGAGTTGGGGAGGGT
The DNA here is from genome assembly GCA_016808115.1 of Tetrastigma voinierianum. Lineage (NCBI taxonomy): Eukaryota > Viridiplantae > Streptophyta > Magnoliopsida > Vitales > Vitaceae > Tetrastigma > Tetrastigma voinierianum. The sequence continues at coordinate 1,306,975 of JAEQBH010000699.1, read as the reverse complement.
TTCAAGCTTCTCTATAGGTTCCCGGTGGGTGCATGGGTTCTCGTCGGAAGCGAGAGGGGATTTAGTCCTACATTGTAGTGCAATGTGGACCACCAGGGTTTGTGGAGTTTAAATAACTCAGGAGGTAGGGGTTCTCCTACTTGGTTTATTCCCCTTGTTTAAGAAGTCATGAGAATGGTTTCAGATGTTATGAAGTCGCTGGAAATAGCCAAAGCGGATTTAGTTCGAAGAAATTAGGCGATGCTTGATGGGGGTTGTCATGGACGGCCAGCTGTTTGATTTGGGGCTGGTGAGGCAACAGTGGATTCTGTTAAGATTAAATAGTCCATAATGTAAATTGCTTGCATGTGGTTTGTGACACATGAGAAACGCCGAATGACATAATGGAAGTTAAAACTGTATTGTTTTAATTGAATGGCTTGACATAATGTGAAGAATGAAGATGTGGTATTTAATGCATGCTAATTTGATGTATTAACATGTGATGGTTGAATTATATGAAATATAATTGTATTGCCTTGAACCATAGGAATTGATTATACAGATTGGCATCATTGCATTCTGTACGGTGACATCGTGAGTCAGTGTGGTACACAGTGTGGTTATTCATCTTGGTAGATGTGGGTTGAGTTGTCTTGAGACTAAGTCGATAAGGCTCATGGTTGAATTATGTTAAAATGAGAAATAAGGTGTGTATTGTTGGGGCGTTCTTGAAGCGGGTGTAGGAGACTTCTATTAGTAATATCAGGAAAAGGTTATTTCCTGGACGGGATGGGATGGTTGTAAAAGACCAAAATTAGTGTAAAGACCCGAATGATTAAGATATGATCTTATCTTAAAAGAGTTTTACACGAGTGTAGAGACCATGATACTATCAAAAGTTCTATATTGGTGTTAGAGACCACTTGGTGCTGATCGAAAGTTACATTGCCTAGGAAAGCAAGCTGGTCATGTTCATCACGTTGGACTGGGGTTGAGTGATAGGAGTGGGTTGACTCGGGAATGAATTACCATTGGAATTGACTTGGGTGTTGAGTGGTAGAAGAGCTAAAGGCTCGAGCATTGAGTGTCATTAGCATTACCAATGATGACACCACTATGACATGGAAGCGTGGCCAAAAGGGGGTGAGTGGGTGACTCGGGGTATGGGCATACGACTTGTTTCATGCGTGATATAAGATCATTGATGTGAATTATAAATTGTGAGGTGTGGATGTTTAATGTTGTGCCATTGCATGTGCATTTTAGGTGGGGAGTAACCATGTGGGAGAGCCTCTCACTGCAAGGCATTAACACCCATTCGTGGGATCCCTTTGGTCTGAGGGGGAGTGTTCGGAAGGCGGCACTCAGTGGGAGGCTAAGCACGAGAGAAAGAAAGTAGACATATTGGCTTTGATTAATTTTGCTGACATGCATGAAATATTACAATTGAAACATGTTTGTCTTAAGGTGATATAACAACTCGCGGATATTGCAAGGCGCGGTTGGATGATATTTGGTGAGTATATTGTGGCGGGCGATGCCCAGCGGCCCGAAGGCTCATGTATCGGTCGATAGGACACACAGGACTCAAATGGGTTAACGGATGGATCAGCGGGACCCCGAAATGGGGCATCACATGAGGGTGACGCGGTCTTCCTAAACCTCCATGGCAAGAGGGATCTGATGACAGTTTAGGCAATGCCGTGATTTTAATTCTCATGAAATTGCTCCCCACCTGAAATGCATGCAGTAACTTGCATCCATGACGCCCATTCCATCCCGATTTACACTTTCTACATGGAATGATTTATATCATGCATGAGATGTTTTCATGCCCATGTCCCGGTCACTCCCTTCTTAGGCCTCCTCACACATGGTATACAAGGGGTCTTGACAATCGTCTATTGGAAATACAATGTACCCATGTCTAGAGGCCTTTGTGGCTCCACTGACCTGCAATCTGAGCTCATGGAATGGTATGATCCAAAGTCAAATCCGAAGCTCCACAATCACTGACTCACATGTCTAAGTAATAAACATAACAGCGTGTTTTCTTTTACCGTGACCTCTTATTACACAGTTGGTCTCTACACCCATCTGAGAATTTTGGCTCATCTGCTTTGGGTCCTCTACACCCATATTTCCAGGCTTTTTCTTTGGGGATTCGCGGCCCATAGCACTTACTGACACCATTGGTACTTTCATTTCGTGTTGGCTGAGTCTTGATGAGCGTGATGTCTGAGACAAACTACATTTGTCTGAAAGTGATAATTTCTTCCGTACACTACACTGACTCGACTACGATATCGTAAGCCTGTAATTACTGACAATGCCAATTCATATATCGATTCAATGGATCCTCTACAGGTATATTTCACATATAATTCAGCAATCATGTTAACATCCAGTATCATGCATTAACATATCATTTTCCACACACATTCAAGCCATTCATTCTTTGGCATATCATGCTATCTAATTCAGTGAGTCCATGGTTAAATTTGGTCGACAAAGCGTCAGGACTGTTTTTGCGGTCACCGGCTTGATGCGTGGCGTCGTGGGCATTCATCAGCATCCCGGTCCCGCTCGCGAATCGAAATCCATGGCTATTCTGTCACATGCCCCTGGCTTGTTTTGTGGATTTTAGACGAAATAAACAAGTAGGAGAAGACCTACCTCTTTGAGAGTTGTTGAAGCTGCAAACTAAATCTGCGCATAGCCACTTTGCGATAAGGAGAAATGACTTGCCTCTTACTCACCGAGGTTCGTGACCAATTGTCGGAATCTGAGAAGAGAAAGGTGGACTTTCTCTCTCAGACTTCTCTACTTCTTTTTCCTCTCTTTTTCTTCGTTTGCTCTCCCACTCCCGACAGGTTGGTCAGGCATGGGTCGAGAATGGGGTCAAGTGGGTGGCCTGCATGTATCTCTTGCTGTTAGTTGACTTAGTTCATCTTATCATATCCATCTAACATAGATTTCTACCAGATCACATGTTACCATATCTCTCATGGGTCCCATTTGGGCTCATTGTTGACTCTGTTCTTGCACATGACATGTGGCACCTCTTGACCCACTCACAATGTGTGCGAGATGTCACTTCCCTCCCAGGGTGCCTCGAAAAAATGTAGAATCTAAGGCTGTCTGTGATGACAGAATGCTGATAGCTAGATTTATGAGACGATTCAAAGGTGCAAGTCAGGTTTTAACATCATCCCGATCTACAAGAAAAGATTCAAGTTTTGTTTAGAAAGTGATCATATTTTGGAAAGGTAAAAATTTCTAGAATACTTCTGATTGAATTTACCAACATTTCTTCTTACTTTCTATTTAGTTAATTTGACAGAAAAAATCATGTCGGGTTAAGAAGAAAATCACTACTTATAAGCTCTACTTATTCCTTATTTTTGGAAAGTGATGTTCGAAACTTATACATATTCATTTGTCTCTTCTTTTTTTTTCTTTTAACTAGGGCTATGTGTTTTTTTTTTTTTATTGAAGGAAAAATAATTTCTTGATTCAAACTAGTAATACGTTCGATAGAAAAGATGGGATAATAAAATCTAGAATAATGCGGCGTCAGTAAATAGCCGCAATGGTGAAACTTGGCAAAGCTAAACATTTGATAATTCATGGCCGACTGGTGCATATGACTCGGTTCTAAAATATTGATGACCATGATTTGATTTGATGTCTACCTTGATCAGGTTTGTCGTTGAATCATCCACACCTGAAGAGCGAGGCACTGCATTGGATGGAAAAATGGCATTATGCCTAAGGCTGACACAAACCATATACCACACAAGATAGCGGCAAAACTGCATGCACCAAGAGATGACAATAATTCTTTGGTATGTTCTCCAAAAATAGGGAAAAATGTTTTGAAAATTAAATCAATAAATCAATTTTTATATTACTTCTAAGCAATCTTCTTATTTAAAACTATTCAATTTAAAATATTAAACAATTTTTTAATTTTAATTGATTTTATTTATATTTGTTTTTATATTTCTACTATTTCTTCAACCATACTGGGAACCCTAAAGTTTTTCTATTCTTTCTTTCCTTTTTGCTTCTCTTTCTTTATTTTTTGAATATGTAAAATCGACTGGACCCTCTTATAAACTGGGCTCTTTCTTCTTGATGCTGTTCTTCTAGAAGCTTCTTTTGGGCATTCGGTGAGCGTTTGATTTTTTGACCTTTTACTAAAAAGCTAAATAGTTTTCATATTCAACATTTGTTTTTTTAACTTTTTATGACTTATTCTTTGAAATTTCTAAAAAAATTATAAGTAGAAAATACTAAAATATTTGTACTTTATTCATAAACATGATAAATGGAGTATACGAGTTAACTTGGAGTAATAATTTCCCCAAAATGGGACCTGATAAAACTATAATAAAATGACAGGAAGTGAAGTTGGTTTGACAAAGCGGGGGTGAACTATCTTGAGAGTTAAGAGCTTTAACCATTATTTGGATACACACATACGAACATAAGACTAAATAGATGTCTCCGACTATACACATTAATTAAATTTTACACTCCCCCAGTGCTACAATCCACAAGTCATGGCATGGACAATCCGTCATATTGCCTGGAATTAGTTGGGGTTCAGTCTCAGTCATATTGTGGATTTACACTTTTCCAATGCAATTTGCCACAGGACCCACCTTTGAGCTTGTGCAAATGTCCATCAAACTCTCGAGAATTGGTTTTTCCTTGCCTCAATTCTAACCACAAACCACATACACTCAGAGATTTTTAATAATTATTTGACTCCTGTTTCATCGAATAAGAACTTTTTCTTAATTCATAAGTCGGTTTGAAGCCTCACCCATGATAATGTCATACGAGTGAAGTTCTAAACTGGAAGTTCAAACTGTATTCTATCATTTTGGAAGCTCTATAGTTTTCCCATGCTAATAATTAATAATAACGGGCAGTTGAACTTAAACACCCAGATGTTTGGTTGTAAGTGAGGAAGCAGGTTGCCAATAAACCCTTGCTTTGTTGGTTTAAAGTGCTAGACCTTGAGACACCAGGGAGGAGGACTAAGGTTCAAACTTGCCGAGTATGGCCACTGCATTGTTTTAATTTCCAAGTGAATAGTTTAAAAAAAGGGAAATTGTAACCCTTTTAAAATATCTGTTTCAGACTTTATTTTAAGTATGACTTAAAGCTAAATTAGATTTTAAAAATAAAGCGATGAGCCGGAGAATCAGTCAATAAACCAAGGTGATTAAGTGTTTCACCCAACTTCCAGAGATATGAGGCACAAACCATAAGTTTATACCAATATAGAGTGAGAAAAATGAAATGTAAATAGAAAGAAGTTATGGATTCAAGGCAATTAGAGAAAATATAGGAATAGAAATAATAAAGAATGGAGGGGCTTATTCTTGAAATGAGAAAAAGTGACAAAAAAGATACTTAAAGCTTGACAGCAGTTTTAACTTAAAAATAGGATTTTAGACCAAATTTGATCTCTGTTTGGAGAACGAGAATGGGAATGAAGAGAGGAGGGGAGAGAGAGAGAGAGAGGGAAGAGGAAGAGGAAAGGAAAGAGGAAGAAGAGAGAAGAGGAGGGATTCGAAAGATTCAAAGGAGTATGGACTTTGATTTTAATATCTGGACCTATGAATTCTTGTGTGAATTTCACTTCAGTACATGATTAATCAACACTTTGAGCCTGGGGTTTTGATAAAAGTTCATCAAACATGGTTTCTTGTTGGTATTTGATTTCTTTAGAGTTTGATAGGATTTCATCTTCTTAAGGATTAATGAGAGTAAGGTAGGTAAAACCCACAATGGCACAAAGGAAAAAACATGGGATTGAAGCCTTTGAGGTTGGATTCATGGTTTTGAATTACAAAGTAAGGAGTTTGGTTAGACAAACCTAACCAAAATTTTGTATTTAAAGGCATGTGTAGCGGTTCATGACCCATGTTAAAATTATTTTGGAGATCATGGTTTTGTTGAAGATACTGTATTGGATAATGTTTGAGTAGAAAGAAGTGCAGGATGGACTGGAGTAGTCCTTAAACGTATTTGTATGGAGTATTAGGGTTAGTTGGTATCAACATATATGGAAAAATGGAGCTTTTGCATTCTGGGCATTTTCGGTGACATGCAGTACACCTTGAACTGTCACAGATTACACCCTCAAACCAGAACTGTCTGATATGATTAGACATCATGAGTCAAACTTTATCTTGATGATTTTTTAATTTATGCTTTCTCTCATTTCTTTATCCGTTTGGAGTTATTCAGAGTGGATAGTGCAAACTAGACTTCAAGAACCAAACATCCAGAAGCAGTGCCTTCAGTGATTCTATAATATTTAAAATTCACACTCCAAAGTGGCGTGTTAATAAATTGATTGTTTTGAACATAGAGTAGTCAGGTGTTTAGGGACTGCTCGAGATTCCGGTCTCCGATTTGAACAGAATCTGGTGGAAGAGACCTTAGCACCTTAGCTTTAAAGGAGTACAAAGAACAAGTGTCAAATGTGGAGTCAAAGACAAGGAGAAAATGAGTAATACATTTATCCCCAGTGTAATGTCTGGTGGTGACTGGTTTGGCATGAAATATAACTTTGTTGTGGATGAGTGGGACATCAGATGGACGGATTCAAATCAAAGTCAGATTCGCCAGATGAATAAGAGCCATGAATGAGGTGTGATTCCTCAGACATCTGCTTTACAAGTATATGAAGTGCTGTGTGTAATGGGCGTGAAACAGGAAAATAAATCTGACATGTATAAATGTGTTCATGAAACATGAATGTGATATGGAAAAATAGAAAACTGACTGAAACATGAATCACAGATATGAGAGTATGTCGCGAAGACACATAGTAACTTGGTTAGAAGATTATAATTGTATCATATATAACTTGAGAAAAAAGGTAATAAATAATGCTGAAGACAGAATATGGATTATGAATGATTATGAATGCTAATTGTGAAATATATATAAAAATATATATATTGATTTGAATTATTATTTGTCAAATATTTGTCTCACATAAATGATATAAACGAAATATGTTATAATCTGATTATGAATACTAATAATTATGAAATATATATAAGTATATATATATATATATATATATATATATATATATATATATATATATATATATATATATATATATATATATATAATATATATTAATTTAATTATGTATTCTTCAAAATGTTTCTCATAGTAAGTGTGAAGACGGGAATATGATTGTGATCAGTTTATGGTGTTATTTGTGAATATATGCAGGAGTACCTGCCTTAGTTTAATTATAAAAGTGAAGCTATACGCATAAAAGTAATTTGCTTTTAAGTATAGTATGAAATGACCAACATGTGGGATTCACATGGCTGGATTAGTCCTTGAGAGAGGTATCGTAAATATTGAGATGTAATCACATTTTATTGAATGACCAACATATTGGGATTCACCAGGCGGATTAAATGTAAGAGATATAATAATTCTTTGAGTAATGAAATCAGACATGGAGAACAAAACCAGGTTCTTATTGAATGTGTGAATCATCGGTCACGTAGTGAGATGAATTAATGAACAAATAATCACAGCATTTGCTCTTGAATAGTAAACATCTGAAGTTAACAAGCCCGAATCATCGCACAAGATATCAATTCTATAGTCAAAGTGAATCCTCTTTATTAAAATGAAATCCATTTCAACTCTTTGAATGACAGGAATGGGACTGAGTTCGACAAGTGAATCTTGTCATGAATGTGATTCCTATAAGCCATATCTTGAGATGGGCGTGTTAAATGCAAATCACACCAAGCTCTTGAATAACCAACAGGAGACGGGTTCTGGCTGAATGTGGCGGGTGGGCTTACATGGCCGTGCTGTGGGATGGTGACATTAAATGAAACCACATTGCTCTTTAAGATGACAAACGGCGAGGATTCACTTGTTTGAATGCAATGGATATCAACTTCTATAACTATATGTAAATCTAAAAGCCAAGATAGTGAAAAATGACATTAAAAATTGTATTTGTTTAAGTATCTTTTACATTACATAGACATATGAGTAAAGGCATTATTTTGTAAAAATGCATTTTGTTAAATGTGATGTTGTAGGTCTTTTAATTTATAAGTATTTATGGGATTGCGAAAGAAGTCTTTCGCGTAATTAAAGATTAATGAATACCTGAAACAAAATGTTTTAGGAAGATAATTGAAAATGTCGGAGTAAGCGGGCTCGACTTGGAATCACTTGGCCAGAATTAGTCGGGATTCGAATTAGCGACACTTTTGAAAACAAAATTTAATAAAACCAAACAAAATCATTTGATTGAAAATCTCCCGAATCATGGGCTCGACTTGGATACTTATTTGGAGTCAGTAGGGGATTCGGGTCGACACTTTTGAAAATAGAAAATTTAATAAGCGATATAGAAAAGAATTAAACGGGCATCCCAGGATCATGAAATGTAATTTAACACAAGGGATTTTGACAAAACAACCAGTAGATAATGATATGATCTAATATGTATTGGTATTAATTGGTTGGCAACGTGTATTTGATGGGACTTGATGCATTGGAGCTTGCCACATTGTATCGTATAGGATTCTTTGGGTGTAGTCAAAAGTATGCTGCTCAGTGTGGAAAGATGATTCTGAGCCTGTAAAAGACGCAGCACATGGATACGATACGGTAGGTGAGAAATGAGTATGGAATGCGAAAAGGATAAAATCTTCATGTATAATATGATATATGAGTTAAGTCACATAAGAATAGGCAGTTATGCACTCAGAACTGAAAGAAAATGTAAAAAAGATTGTAATGGCCAGATGACTGACCCATTGAGTGGGTTAACATCTATTTCCCATAAGTAAGCTTACTTGCAGAACATTGTCAGGTGTAGGTCTTGAAAGGAGATAAAGAGAGACGGGACATTCCCTGTGATACAGGTCATCTCGAGGAGATAGGTCACTCATAGCATTGTTTTCAGCTATCTCGATGTTGTGTTCACTTATAAAAATAATAAATATAAAGTGGATTTGTATAAATCGAAATAGGACTTAGTATGTATGGAGTTGATGGAATGCATGGGTTGGTAGTTCTTTAATATATATGAAATGATTTTGATTTTATTACAAGGTGGTTTGTACACCACAGAACATAAGTTCGGCTCAAGAAAAAAACTTGATTACAAGAGTCCCGGATGGTTTCGCGCCAGAGCCAGGTTGGATCATGAATCGGGTCGGGAACCAGTCAGGCGTAAATAAATACCCATACAATTAAATTTATTACATTTGGTTAGGTTGTTTTAGTTGCCTAGTCTTAGTAGTATTTATAAACTTGGGGAGAAAAGTAGTTTTTACGAAAATGGCAAGCGGTGATTTTGTCATTTGAGAATTTTGGTTGAAAACGAAAATTTTCTAGAACTTGGATAATGAAATAGACTTCACCATTGGAATAAAATCCTCTGTGATCTATTTACCTTGTGGCACCTTCAGGCAGACAGTTGGCGGATCAGGCAGGTTCTGATCCTAATTTAATTCTTTTTATTTACCTTTTTATTATATTTTTCTTTTTCAAAAATGTGTGACTTCGAATCCTCGGCACGACCGAATGGCGGATACAGGCAATGACCCCGGTTTACCGACCATTTTTCATTATCCTTATAAAACATTTTTATATCATAATATTTCGTTTAAGGTTTTCAATTGTTTGAATATTGTGTAGTATTTACTCTTATGAGCTTGTTACAAAATAGCGATATCATGCCTTTGTGTCCTCTAGAAACAATAGTCAGGTTTAACTCTTTTGTTTCACCAAAATGTCCACATTCAAGAAAAATGAGTAAACCACATATGACCAGAGTGACAATAGCACGTGAAGAAGACTCTCTCTATGTCAGCTACTTGATCTGTAGCTACTTTCCTGTTTACCTCGAAACCTCACGCATAGATAAAAACTACCGCTAGATTTTTCATGCTTGAGTGGTTCTACATGCAATTCTATTCGATTTCAGTTTTTAACACTGGCCTTACATTTATCATAAATAATTGCCTTTTTATGTCAGAGCTATACTCATGCTTATTCATTTCACATCTTTCACTTTACAAATCTGATGATCATATCAAATATTGCGTTTTCCACATGTACTTTCGTATAACTCCGTCATGAGATTGAACATATGCTCGGATGTATTTGGTTTACGAATCCCGCATACATATCAGTTTTTATTTCACTTTGTCTATACAGTTCGTTATTGAATTATTGGGTGATCTGTCTTATCATTTAATGTGTGCTTACACATTTAATAACAATTTGATCTCCACATCTGCTGACGGATCTGGGTGGTACACCCGGCGTGGTGTTTAAATACATAACACCATGGCGGATATGGGTGGATCACATCCATGAAGTGAGACATTTCTTTAATACCACTACACCATCACGACAAATACCGGTGGTGCATCATGAAGTGAGACATTGGAAAATTTTGAATTATATGGCAGGATTCGAGTTGGTGGATCACTTGTGGTGGATTGATATATCAATTCAATTCAAGATGTGAAATTGGCCAATTAGTTTGCAACTCAATTAATCACTCATCTGTTATTGTGAGACATTTCAAATATCATTTTGAAATCCATATGTACTTTTGTAATATCATTTCAGATATTCTCATTCATGTTATTTGATTTATTTAGTATACTACGAAACGCGAAATAAGGATAGAGGGTCGATTGAACAAGCAGAAGTTGTTGGCTCTTGTTTCCCTTCCCTTCGATCTCGATCTAGGTTAGAGTGATCCTCACATTCCTAAATGACTGTTATTACTCTTAATGATTAAACAATTGTACATTTTTTGGAATGCATAGCGAATTAATCTTCGTTAACGGTTTTGGTTAAGACACTAGTCGCCGGCTTTTGCCTCGGCCCGGCGAGAATGCGATCGTTTTCATTGAGTTTTGTCTTTATTTGGACCCCTTGTGTGTCGTTTATTAGGTCTTAATCATCAGTGGATAGGGGATGTTCAGGAAACAAAATCGGAATGGCTCAAGTGTGAGCAGTGGTATCTTTGCGGGCGCAGGTCACGCCGCGGCGTGGGATTCCCACTGTGGCGGCGGGGGCTGTTTTTGCGGATTTTACGGTTTCCGACTTGGACATCTCCCGAAAATCACACCCAAAATCAAGTAGGCTTCAAAGGAAATCCTCCCGAAGGCATTCTAATATCTCTAAGAAAAACTGACCGCGGAAAACAGCTGGATGGATTAAGATTTTATAACGAACATCGTTGAGAGAAAAGAATCTGGGTTTGGTTCTTGCCTTAAATCCTTTGAATCTTCTTCTGATATGTGATGTAAAACTAGGAAAATGGAGAAATAACACCAACAATGCCAATTATTTCACACTTTAGCTTTCTCTTCTAAAATACTCTCTCGAACGTTTTTTGAGAAACGAAATGCTGGAAATGTATATTTTAGACAGATTAGCACTTCTCATTTTAAGTGTAAGGCGGTTTGGCTTACCATGAATCATTCTCGATTTTCATATTTGCATTATTTATTTCATTTTCATTTGTGTTTAATTCACCTTAGCATTTAAGCTTATCCTATTCTTGACATTAGAGTCCTCATTTACCAATTCCAGAAATTTCCTTTTCACTTGGGGTTTTGTAAACAGTGAAATTTTAAAATTCAAGTTTTTCCAAAAAAAAAAGAAGACAAAACGGTAATTCTTAAGAAATGAATTCGAAGAAAAAGTTGAGATTTTTCTGGATCTCGGATGATAAAATGGATTGCGCCCATTGGAATCGATCTCGTGAAATCTGCTTCAGTCAAATTTCGTTGAATTACATTATAAATCAAAATTTCCGTGTTGAGACAGCGGGTGGCCAGGCTGACATGGCGGGCCGTACTTGGATGACGCAATGGCGAACCATGTGTTGCGCTGACAAACCCGTGTGAGTGACGCATGGAAATCCATGTCCTGATATGGAAAAAGGCAGCCATGTGGGCATAACAAAACCACATATTGTGACCTGTGACATGTCATCTGTCTGAACGCCATAGCCCCTTTAGAAGTGTGAGGAAGCATGGGCTGTATGTGTCTGACGAGGGCGTGGCTTAGGTTCGTGGGAGAACGGAAGGAGAGAGGGAAGAGGGGAAAAAGAAAGGAGGAAAGAAGGAATAGAAAGGGAGAGGGAAGGGAAAGGAGAAATGGGAGAAAAGAAAAGAAAAAGGAAAAGAAAGAAAAGAGAAAAGAAGAAAGGAGGAAGAGGAAAAGAAAGAGGAAAGGAAGGAGTTTTTTGCGATGTGTTAGATGGCAAAGACTTGTTTGCAGCTCATGGTAGATTTCCTCTATACGGATGTTTGTGCCAGGGCAGTGTGCACTCTGAGTTTCAGTTCGGTTTTCAGCGGATGTTATCTTGTGCTGGACATTTGTGATTGTGTGATGGTGAAAGAACCAGTTTCATAGGGTTTCTGGGACTATCCCGAGAAATAGAACATTGTGTTTGGGCGGCCAAAAATCCACAGCAGAATAGCAAGCGAGATGTCACCCAATTACGCTGAACCACGGATAGTTGAGGGTAATTCGTTAGTTTCGGAACTTCTTTTGGAGCAGGTTTTGTAACTTGGCAAGGAAATGCTTGGACACTTTATATAACCTTCAGCGAGTGCGTGGATGTTTTTGTGCATGGTATTTACAAAAAAATTGGACCCTACGGATTCATGTCCCGGATTATTCTTAGGCTGACCATGGCGGTTATGTGGGAATGGCTAATGTGTATTGTGCCATAGAATTCGATGACATCACTGAATATGTGAAATTATGTGACATATGTGTGATGAAGATTAAAAATAATCTGTTAAGTACCATGATCACCGACTTCTGTCACCAGTCTGAGAATATGGTCTCTTTTATTACTTACCAATGGCAGTTAGAATATATTAATACATGCTTGAATGAGTCATGTTAGCCTGGATCGCTAGATCTCGAAGAAAAGATGTAGTGCATTACTTATGGATGACAGTTTGAATGTATGGAATATAACATGACTGTGTATCTTGATGTTGACTTATTATGTGGAATGTTGTGCATTGAGACGGTTGTTTCTGCACACACAATGTATAGATAATAGAATGTCCATAGAGTCTTCTTATTGGTCATAGGTTTAAGTCTGATGCTTACAAAGTACATTACATTAATTGTCACGAGTAACCACTTGTTACATGGAATAATAATACACATGATCTACCCCAGTTTTGACACTGCGTTTGGTGCGAGAATCGTATGGAGCTTGAGGAAAGTGGGAGGCGAGAGTCGAATTTAAGTTCAGTGTTAAATGAAATGAAAATGAAAATGTAATACGGTCGTAGCAAATTGAGGATAGATACCCTAAATGAAGCTTCAAATCCCAGTTTGGAAGCGGCGGCTATCATAAATTAAAAAGCAGACGGATATAGAGAGACCATGGTGAGACCTGAAAAGTTACATTGTGCGAAGACAAACGATTAAATAAATATCACATAGACTAAGGTGGTAGGAATCGGAAGTCGGGATTATTTCGATATTAATTCCCATTAGCACCACGTGGTGGGTGGATGGAGGTTGACTCGGTATGTGGGGCATGTAGAGTGTAAAATCTATACCACATGCATGGATTTTGCATGATGGGACAACATGTATGCCTGTTGATTAGTTTGTTGGTTTTGAGAAAAAATCAGGTACATAGGAAAGGAAAAAATAAAGAGGGAGAGAAAAGGAGAGGTTAATTTAAATTAGAAATCTCGAGTTCCCTAAAATGTTAAATGGTCGGAAATCCCGATCGTAGAAATTAAAATTTGGTATAAATAGGTAGGTGCCAAAAAAAAAAAAAAAGGTAGGGTTTTTCTCATGCTGGATTCTCCCAATCTAAGGAATTAGTAGAAATGGTAGTATGGTTCATCCCAATAACAGGTCAGAGTTTTGAGACAGTGCAGACTATTACTGAGAAAAGTTTTCGAGTTAGGCTTAGGGTGCATGGATGAATTTATAGCGATTAATGGCAGGTCTTGGTAAATAATGGCAATAATAATAATAATAATAATAAATGTGTTGTTGCAGATTGATCTGATTATTATTTCAAAGTCAGTATAAAATTTGGATTTATGGCGAGCCAGCTAGTTTATGTGGACTATTTTTGTGTGTTATTGTTGGAAATTTAAAACTTCTTGAATGTGTTGTAAATATGTTGATATCATTAGTATTATATATTAGCATGGATGGATGTAAATTATGTACTCCATATAATAACTATCAAATAATTACTTACCATAAAATCTGAGTTTACTCGTTATTTCCAAATGCCAAATATTCATTAAGCCACATGTGACATAAGATAACGTGACGGCGGCGTGTATCTGCTGAGGGCATCGCATTGAGTTGGAGTTTGTGTGCATGGTTATAATCATTACCATCATTCTTGGTGAATGGGTGATAAGCTTAATACAGCGGACTACGTCGACAAAGTCTCCGCGATTTCGCGGGACCAAAAATATATATATATATATATGCTACTATATATATATATATATATATGTACTTAGCTTATCGTGTGTTGGGCACATCAGCGGATGGGTCAGATACCCCCTGAGGTGAAAGACACAGTGATTGGTCCATGAATCTGTCGATGAAAACTCCATTAAAATAACGAAGAAATTAATCTGTGGTGAGGAACCAGAATCCGTGGCCCACAAATGCATAAACACGGGTTTGATTAAATCAGGCTGAACATTGGAGATCTATCGATGAGTTTTGTTTTGGAAAGAAAGGTCATTCGGATGACACACGATGACGGGTTTCACACTTCATAAACATGTGTGAGGAGTTTGAGGACCCAGGACATGGGGCGTGCGTCAAACTCATCTTATTTCTTCTAACATGTGGGTTGTTTAAATTGACATATTCTTCATGAATATTGATGTTTCTTAACAATATGAACAGTTGTACTTGGTGGGATGTGCAAGGTTATCCTTCTTTGGGCATTGCTCGTATCGTAGGACCTCCTTTTAGGTGAAGGTTATGTACGAGAGCGATTGACCCTCATCCCGGATTTGGGTGTGGAAAATGGCACATGGCTTTGAGAAACCTTTTGTATAAAAAACTAGATTTTCACATGTATTATTTGTATCTCTAGGAGTTGTAGCTCGAACTCTTTATGAATTGTTTGAGAATTTATATATTTTCTAAAATATATAATGCATGAATGGATCTCGATGGATGGGACTGATGCAGTGGTATCAGTGTAATATGCAGGAATTCAATGATTCACCCGGTTATCGATGGACCAAAGTTTTAGATGTCTGACATATCAGGAGCTTAGGTATCTATTCTGGAGCTCGAGCGTCGACTCATTCCAGACATTTGTCATGGTTTGTCCCGATACCCGTCCTGTGACTTGAAATTATCAAAAGCTTAAAATTATCTGAAGATACCCTGGGGGCTTGAGTGGGCATGGGTTTAGGACCATCTGATTCTCGTCTAGAAGCTTAGGTTATAGATGTCTGGGCTCGATGTTTGATATCGGCGTATTAGCTTAGTATCAAAGTATTCACATTGTGCATTCTTGTGAATCGATGTGTGATGATTGTGTTTATAATGTAATGTTACATATTAGTGGATTATATATGATAGGTTGTATATAGAAAGCAGAAAGAATACCCAGGGTTATGAACATAACCTTAGGGTTATCAAATCCCAGCAGGAAAACAGAGGACAGAAAAGCGACGTAGCCCCACTAGTGTTTGACGCTATGCCTTCTTAATGAAATAAGGGAAAAAAAAATCCGATCCTTGTTGGGTAGAACGTAATAATGAAAGAATTGACCAAGGATGGGTTTGAAAAGTGTTGCATGTAGTACATCCCACACAGGAACTAGGCGAGTGTTGATCTCATATGTCGGGATTGCGGAGTTAGATATCGCCCGAGGATCCTACTCCTTTGTGGACATGAGGTTCAGTGGGCGTATCGGAGTTTAATGTCATCCTTAGGATGGACTGATTTATAGCTGCCAGTCGTCATTGATTACGATCATTAGAAGGAGTTATTAGCCACACATTTGGAATGGTGTTTTGCTCCACCCCAATCCCAGCCTAAACGAATGAAGGGCGTGAAGCATGCGGGACTCTTTACTTGCTTTTATGGGCATTGGTGGGCGATCTTATATGTCAATACTCTCGTATCTGAATCTGGCTCACAGCAGCTCCCAATGAAGTGGTGTTTCACAGTGTCAATACATATAGTCACGGTCCATTTACATATATATATACAAAAAAATAATTTTGTTTGTTTGCATAAATCGCAGTTTTGGAAGACCTGCATTGAATACTCTTAGTTTGTTGGCCCAACGGTATGCGGAAGATGTGGAGGAAGAAAACCTCATATGCACTGCATGGATTAAGAAACACATTGCTAAACTTAGCGCTTAGTGAAACCCTCGTTGAAACTTGTATGTATTTTTAATGCATATATTATAGTATAGGCATATAACAATACAGGATATACAATGGCAAATATCCCTGTAATTTTTAATGAATTCATATAATAAGCTTATACACATACTTATACTTATAGCGGTATGCTTGTTCGGATCTAAAAGTAGGAGTTCTGAACATACTTGCTTCAAAGGTGCTAAGTAGGTACCTACAGACTTATGCAGTACATGGGGTGCAGTAGGTGCATTGGTGAAGATCTTGCATTTACTTTACTCTTTTTAGTTGTAGGACTCTTATCCATATAAATGTTTCACTACAGACCGGATGGCGGACTGTACTTAGGTAGGGACCACAACCTGATAAAGTACTTGAATTTAAGTACAGTCTTGAGGTGCCATTGCCACAAAGCCGAGAGTGCCGAAGCATTGTGAGAGAGTGTTGTCCACTATTCGAGATAAATGTCGAGTACTAGTAATGGAGTTGAAGAAGTGTAAATTGCACTAATCATAGAGTACCAAAGTACTATACATGCCATAATAACAAAGATTAATGGTACATTTTTTAATATTAATTTGGAGTTGTTTAATTATATGTTCGAGAACTTACTATCGTATCATTAAGAGACATGGTTGCCAACATCAACCGCTTAGCCTCGTGAGGAGAGGTAGTAGTGAGCTTTTCACTTATTTTTATTCTTATTTAAACCCTTGTTAGTCATTTAGTGAGACATACTCTGGACATGCAATTTGCAGACTTCTTCTGTGCAAGGGATGTACAAAAATCAAAATTTGCTGGAGAGCATTGATGTCGATTACCACTTTGATTAGTTATGGTACCAACTCTTTTATAAGTTGAATAATGTCCACGCATGAGATTCGACGGACAGATTGAGCGAATCGACCAGGAGTTCGAGGTGCGAGACCATTATCTTTGGACTCTTTTACGATTTTTTTTTTTATAAAGCCAAACTTGTACCGAGTGGGTGTGGCCACATCTTCTTATAACATAATCAAAATATTATATACAAATCAAAGAACTACTGCTTCAATTGGTGTCATTAAAAATCTATACATTTATCGGTCAGTTTACAAATACAAAGCTGACCTTTTACATTTACAAATTAGAGCACGGAACTACATATGTAGTAGAGCCTTAACTCATGTCTTTATTGTGGTGCTGAAAGTCTTGAATGTATTCTCCTATACCTACCGCAGTTAAAAACAGTGCCGGCTTTTAAGCAGTGGAAACATATCTGAGAAACCTGAATAACGGGTAACAAGCGGTGGTATGGAGATCTTGGGTTCCTTATCATATTTACATATAATTTTTCACCATGTACTCAACTAAACTTGTTAGGTCTATCACAGTCTTGAACCTGCTGCAGAGTCTTATAACACAGGAATATTACACATAGCGGGAGACTTTTATATATACATTGGATCCTCTTATACTGTGTCATGATTCATTCATAGTCGGATATTATTCTGTTCCAGTTTCTGTGTCTTGCTCTGAGGCACCTTGTGTATATATCTACTGAGAAACATACTTATTTGATCTCTGTGGGATTCTGAGGCTGTGCTGGGAGGTACTTATAGCATTGGTACTTATCTGCAGCTCTCGGATCTCCCAGTGGGAGTTCGAACATATGCTTATCTTCTGGGTTCCTTCCATTGGAATTTAGTAAACATCTATTAAGTTGATTATCTTGTGGGCTTTATTCATGCTGGTACTTGTAGTACTAAAGTGAGATGCCCCATTATCTGCACTCTTGCATCTTCTAGTATATCCACACAGTCTTCTGGAACTTATACTTGTGTTCTACGGAGCTTATTTTGTCTTTGGATCTGCATCGTGTATTTATCAGGGACTTCATACTTGTCTTAGACTTATCACGGGTCTTACGGATCTTATCTTTGGTCTTAGGAACTTATACTTGTGTTCGCGATGGTTCTTGAATTTGGATCATAGTCATGTGGGAAGGTGCAGTAAAGTCGATAAGTCGGAACAATCGGAGTTATCTGAATCACGTATCGAGGTATGGACTGATGGTTCCTGCGCGGTCTGAGATCTCGCGGATGATGAGTTTCTTGTCGAGAGTACTTGTTTGTGGACACAACTAGACTTATCTTATTTCTGATCACGAGAGACACCCATGGTCACAATTTGGACTTATCTTATTTCACCCGATCACGAAGTGCCCTTAAGTCATAATGGACTTAGATCTTAGTCGAAGTACATAAGCCTCCCAGGACTTTGTGTACTTATTTCTTGATCTGAGAGTACGCCAGGTATCTTGGACTTCTGCTTATTTTCTTGTCGAAGTACGTGGGTCTTCTGTAACCAATGGGTTGCGGGTGCGTGGGTCTATATGCATGGATCTGGATGTGTTGATCTCTCAGACTTTGATGGATATAGATGATAAGTACTACAAAACTGTCAGAGGCAGGTACTCGTAGGTACTCTGAGAACTTGATGAATCTGAGGAGTACCTGGCAGGTATCAGAGCAGTCAAACTCTGAGTACCCAAAATTTCAGATCAGAACTCATGTCTACACTTGTTTACTCTTGTATTAAATTCTTCGAGGTTATTATCGCCTCCTTATTTAGAATACCTAGACCCGAGTGCTAATAAAAAGTGGACAGTATAATAAGTGTCAGAAGATACTGTCTGATCTCAAAGATGTGTGCTTTGACGGGATTCAGGAGATCTTGAATAGAATTGTGTACAATCGGAATGAGAATCTGTTGTAACCATATAGATCTGAAGTACTAATCAGGGTCACCCAGGGCACTAATCAAAGTCAGAGTACTAATCAAAGTCTGGGACACTAATCTTAATCTGTGGGGTACTGTCGAGGTCAGACTATACAATCAGAATCAAGGGTGTGCTGTCGAGTCTTAGAACCTTGTCCAGAATCATAAGTACTGTCGGGTATGCGAGCTATATAATGGAATCTTAGGGAAATTACTGGGGTCTTAAGAGCACTATTGAGTCTAGGAAGTACTAATCAGGAGCCCAGGTCTTTGTGTCATTTTATAATTGGTCTTGGTAGTTTACCACAATTATATGGGTTGATAACTATATCTTATGAAGTAGCGGGCGTTCTGCTAAATATCATGTTCATAATGAATGGTATTTCACGTTCATGATCCAGCTGTGATTATTCCATATTCACTTATAGGTTGTGAACTCATGTTTCCATGGTATGTTTGCATTTCCTATATTTTTCATGTTACTATTATGGCATTTCATATCTTTGCTGTTTTAATGCCTGTGTGACTCACACATCATTCATGCTATTCTAGTCCCTCTATGAATCTATTTTGCCAGAAGTGGAATCGTTCAATGGATGATCAAACTAAGGAATTGTAGCATTTTTATGACAAACTAGTCAATTCTTGTTTTGCAGGGACGATTTGAAATACTCATTTTCAATTACACCAGCTCCATGGCGCGACCTGGTTCTTTGTACTCCTTAAAAATTTGAGTTCTAAAGTTCTATTCCAGCTGGAATCCACCCATTGAAACACGGAGACTCAAAATCAATCCAGAAACAAGCCAGGCCTCTATGAAGTAGAATTAGTCACGAAATTATCTTTTACAGCCCCATAAGGTAAAATTTAAGATTATAGGGATCAGTTTGAATTTTCATTTTCTGTATTTGGTTAACCTAATGAGATTCTCATTTTGGCACCAAAACTTGGATAAAGCAGACTCGGATGCAAATGATCAGTTGATGATGATCAGGATCATGAAGGCTAGTCAAGACAGGAGAAAAAAACAGAATAGAGATTAATATAAAATTTTATATTAAAATTAATAAATTTACATATCCCATAAGAAAATGCACAGGAATCATGTGTTTATTTACACATTTTAATCCATATTTTTGATACAAATCAACTCTACACTTCAAACACATCAACCATTTCAAATTCATATCAAATCTCTTTACCATTGATTAAATGCTGACACATATGTAACCAAATTCTCTATAATTCTCAATCATTCCATAAAGTAGTTCAGGACCTGCACACAGCTCAAGATGATGATTAATTAGGGTTTGTTCCAAGCCCACTACTTCAGTCTTCCATTGAACTATCAATTCCATCCTCAGATGAGTGTGTATCTACTAGTTTATCTACCTTACTTTCCACCAGTGACTAGTTTAGGATGAAACCACTACTTCAAAACCACAAGTTTGGACCGAGGGATAATAATCATACAAAACCAGATCCACGCAAAATCTCACTTGAATCCATAATCAGAGTTAGTTTCCATACCTTTTTATCATAGCTTCTCTTCTTCTCCTCTTGTAACTTCCTGTTTCCCTCTTTTATATTTTATCCTTAACTCTCTCTTATATATAACAGCTGGTTCTCTCTCATTTTGAGACATGAGTTTGGTGACATGTTCATTACATTGAGGCCATGTGTTTGGCATTTAAAATAAACTCCATTTTGAGTTCTTCTTTATACCAGATGTAACAAACTCTTCAGACTATTTAATTTAACTTCCTTTTATTGTTTGGCCTCTAATCTTGGATATACCAACAAATTCCTAAATCTTCTTCTTTAGCCTAGTCTTTTTAATTATAACTTTTAAATTTTGGACAAATTACAATTTTGTCCTTAATTCTTGTAAATTTCCTGGTCTCTAGTTTCTATGTTTCCACTGTTTAATTCACAAAACAATTTCAAATTCATTACAAAAATGCCTAAGTATACTAGAAAACTACTAGGGTACACATTTAGAGGTGTTCTGATTCTCCACCCATAAAAATTTAGTCCTTGAAATTCATACTTTATACTATACTGTTCTATATGAGGATCTTTTCTTTTCCATATGCTTTCTACGAGGAAAATTTGGAGCATGGCTCTCATAGCAATAAGAGACTCATGAATTAAATCTCTTTGTCTTAATCTTCCATTGGATTGATGCTTATTCATTACAGTCGATGCTCACAGGACAGGGCATCGCATAAGCCAACACTTTACTATGTGAAATTTGTCCTTAATGAGACTCTTCGAGCTTGCCTAAACTGGGCTCACGATAGCTTGTCACCTTAGATTCTGGCTGGGCCAGTTGGATCTGATAGAGTTCGAGGTGCGGGGACCATCTATCTTTTCAGGACTCTTTGCTTAAATATTTTTTTTTTTTTATAAGCCCAGGGCTTGTACTATGGTGCCATCCACATCTGCTGCATTAAAATCATTCTGTAAACCAAAGACATGCTGGGGTGGATCGCGAAATCTGTGCATTTATCACCAGGTCATTGATACGATATTTCCTTTGATGAGATCTACCAAGTTACTGCCTGGTGTTTGTTCATTGATAGGATCATAGTTATTCTCATTCAGGTTCGAATAGTTCAGCTTTCGACCAATTGGGACATATCTGTCAGAACACGAATATCGCAGTTCGCAAGCAGATCAATCTAGGTCATATCCGTATTATACCTAAGATTACTATTTAGTATCAAACTTAGCTTATTCCGGGGATCTCATCTCTGGTCTTTGAACTTATATATAACGATCTTATACTTTCGGGAATTACCCTTATGGAAGACTTGTATCCTTATTTGGATCATATACTCATATGACTCATTGTCTGTGGAATCTTATTCTTATTCGGATTTCTGTATCTTATCTTTGAGCTGCTCATGCATATACTTATCTCGAAGCTTATACTTGTTGATCTCTGTGGGATGTGGGACTGACAGATATATATTGGCCTTATCTCCCATCTCGGATCTCAGTAGGAGTTTACGAACATATGCCTCTACAGGTTTACCACATGACCAGTTTAGTAGGTATCCACGAAAGGGTCTGAACATATCTTTGGTATTACGAACTTATTATTATATAGATACTTTGTAATTTTTGCAAACCTCTGTTTTCGTATCTTATAGCGTACTCCCAGTATATCAGTCATACAGACTTATACTTATATTGTAGAGCTTAATTTCTGTCTTAGGATTTTATCGTGTATTACGAGGCATACTTGTCTTACCAGACTTATCGCGGTCTTTACCGAGATCTTATAATGGTCATGGAACTTATACTTGTCTTCTGAGCGGTTTCTTAATTTAGATCATAGTCGTGCTAGGGAAGGAATTGCGTAAATCCCGATACGTCGGAACAAATCAGACTCTCCTGGTGTTGGGTGTTCATTCGATAAGCGGTCTGGATCATAACGGATACATATACTTATTTTCTTGATACCTTAAGTACTATTGGACTTATACTTATTTCTGTCGAGTAACGCCCAGAGTGCTCACGGACATACTTATTTTCGCGTGGCAGAGTACATGTTTTTCAGGACATATGGCACTCACGATAAGTATTAGTGATCTCTGAGGAGCAATGGATTGGGAGCACGGCCAGAGGTACTACAAAACTTGATCAGATGCGGGAGTACCGTGGAGTACTCTAAAAAGCTTAATCGAGAGGCCAGGTGGAAGGTGCTGAACAACAATGGATATCTGAGGCCTTGCGATGCACACGAAGACTTGATCGAATCTGGAATATGATCCCTACAAAAATCAGAACAATACCCACCTTTACATTTACTCTTATTCATTAAAATTCAGGTTATTATCATATATGCATTTAGAATACTATACTGAGCTAACAAAAGTGTAAGACAACGACATAATAGTATCAGAAAGATACTATACGATGCAGAGAATCACGTAGTCTCGCGAGATTTTGGAGTGCAGCAGGAGCGTCGTAGCCCAATCGGGACGGGAGTGCGGCGGCATATAACGGGAGTACCCAGAGTGCTGTCACAGAGTGCAGGCACTAATCGAGATCTTGGGAAGTGTGATCAGAAAGTGTGGGAATGCTGTGGAATCTTAAGTACCCAATCAAGGTGACGGACACTAATCGGAGTCTGCTAAGTACCCTGTCAGTACGGGAGCCTTGTCGAGAGTCTGGGGGGTGCTGCCACAATCAAGAGTCTTGAAGCCAGCTGATAAGTCTTAGGAAGTGTAACTAATCGGGCGAGGTGCTGTATCATTTCTCAGCGGTGGTAGTTTTCGATTATCTCAGTTGAGTGCTTTTACTATCTTATAAACTAAACCATTCATAGCCCATTATATGTTTCATAGAAAATGGTATTTCACGTTCATGATCACGTGTTAGTTACTGATTTCATATACATATGATTTATGTTTCATGAACAGTATACAATTTGCATTTCTATATTTTTCATATTCTTGTACATGTACATTTCATATATATGATATAAATGCTATGTATTCACACATCATTCATGTATTCTAGTCCCTCTATGGATCTATTTTACTTAGAAATTGGAATCATTCCTATGGATGATCAGACTAAAGTTATGGCATTTTTATGAC
Organism: Tetrastigma voinierianum; assembly: GCA_016808115.1. Taxonomy (NCBI): domain Eukaryota; kingdom Viridiplantae; phylum Streptophyta; class Magnoliopsida; order Vitales; family Vitaceae; genus Tetrastigma; species Tetrastigma voinierianum. The sequence continues at coordinate 1,283,157 of JAEQBH010000699.1, read as the reverse complement.
AAACTAGTCAATTTAACGATTTTACCCGAGGGACAGTTTGTAATACTCATTTTCCAGTACCTTGATTCCATATTTGATACTGGTTCTTTATACTCCTTTAAATTTAAGGTGCTAAGGGTTCTATTCCAACTAGAATCACCCAATTCAGAGCACCGGAACTCAAGATACGTCAAAAACAACCCGGACTACTCTATGATCAGAACTGATGCAGGAATTGTCTTGCACATAGCCCCACTTTGAGTGAATTTTAGGGCCACTTAGAGTCAAAATTTTACGATGCCTATTTCTATATGTTTGGTTCTCCTTGAAGTATATTTTAACTAGCAACATGAATCACTCAAATCGGATCGGAAATGATCAAGTTATGGTGTCAGCCAGTGAGCAGGAGGAAAAAACGAACCGGGGTATGCGGTACATGTTCAAGGTGTGCCGGTACATGTCACTTGAAAATGCGAGTGTGTGTTTTGTTACATTTATCATATTTTGATACTCAAAATCAACTCTACACTTCAAACACACATCAAAACCATTTCAAATTCACCTTGTAATCTCTTTTCTATTCAATTCATCTATCAATTACATATCTTTCTTCCAAATTCTTTCATGAATTCCTCCAAAATCATTCTAAAAATGGGTTAGGACCCATACACAACTCAAAAGTTGATTAGTTGAGGTTTGTTCCAAACCCTAACTCAATCACCATTGAACTATCAATTCATCCTCAAAGAGAGGATTTCATATGCTTCTTGTACTCTTTAAGGTTTTATCCACCTTACTTTCCATAATTACTAGTTTTGGGATGAAACCCTAGCAAAACCCTAGGTTTGGACAAGATAACAATCATACAAAACCAAAGATCCATGCCAAATCTCATAGAATCCATAATCAAGGTTAGTTTTCATACCTTTTTTATCATGGCTTCTCTTCTTCTCCTCTTCTTCTTCTCTTCCTCTTCCTCTTCTCCTTATTCTCTCCTTCTCTTCTCTCCCTCTCTACGGTTCTCTCTCCTTTGGAAACCATATTTGGTCTTCTCTTCCATGTTTGTTAAGGCCATGTTTGGCCTTTAAATAAAACCCATTTTTGGGTTCTTTTCTTTATTTTCCTTCAAGTCCTTCAACTCTTGACTATTTGAATTTCAACTTCCTTTTATTGTATTTTGGCCTCTAATCTTCTAGGAATTACACAACAATTCCTATTATTTCTTCTTTGGCCCATAGTCTTTTCAAATTATAACTTTTAAGCCCCTTTTTGGACAAATTACAATTTTGTCCTTCAGTCTTGTAAATTTCCGGGTCTCTCGTTTCTATGTTTTGCATTTAATTCACGAAACATTCAAATTTCGCTTACAAAATACCCTAAATATTTCGAAAACTACTAGGGTACATTTCAGGGTGTTACAGAATGGGTACCGATACCACTTTGATCTGTACCGGTACCACTTTGCCTCTGTCTAATAGATGCAGAGTACCACTATATTACATACGATCTGCAGTGCGGGTTACCCGCCCATAAATGGCATATTTTGCCATCTCTCACTCACTTTTCTTCAATAAACCTCCTCAATTCGGTCCTACATCAAAACCCACCATGGAATCCACCCAAAACAACTCCAAAATGGTTCATAACCCAAACATAAACATAATAGGGGAAATTAAGAGGGATTCTGACTCCCAGTAATATTCATACACTTCAAACTTGTGATTCTCCACAAATCCATAGAAATCCTCAGCACTTGAGCTTATCTATGCATATTCCTACAAGTTCTAACTTGACAACCACTCGAACACTTGTAATGGTGGGTTAGAACTTCTAAAAGCAAAACCTTAGACAAAGAACTAGATCAAGAATCCAAGAATCCATACCATACAAATCCATACAAATGTTCATAAATCCATACAAAACCATAGTAATCCATACAAACCCATAGTAAATCATACCTTAAATCATCTTCTCCCCTCTTCATGTAGAAGCCCTCCCAATCCCCCAAATGAGAGACCAACTTGGTTTTATCCCTTTTGATTTTAATTTTTCCTTTTATTACACTTTGGTCCTCAAACTCCCTTTTATTTGCACCACAACTTATGTCATTTCTATAATAGCATCTCATCTTCTTATCTTATGACTTTTATATCCTGTTTTGACAAATTCCACTTTTACCCTTGTATCTTGTACAAATTCCGAGTTTCGAAATTTTCTCACTTAGCAAAATAAAAATTGCAAAAAATTTCAAAATGCACTTATAATATACCCTAATTATGTTTAAAAACGACTAGGGTTTATTTCGGGTATTCTGGAGTGTTTGTGTTGTGTTTCGGGAGATAAGCCGTGCTTTACCTAGGCAGGTATGCACGACTCTAGGTGGCATGGACAGTTGATGGGTTGGCTTGCAAGCCTTGCTCTAGAGGACGAGATGAGACAGGGTTTGAGTCTACCTCGGGTAGTTTGCAAATTCGGGGATGTTTTTTCGGATGAGCTACCGAGATTACCCCTGTAGAGGGATGTAGACTTTATCATCGAGTTACATCCTGGTATGTTGCCTATTTCTATGACTCTGCATAGGATGGGCAGGTTGGGTTACGGGAACTCAGGTCCGAATACGAGGTGTTTGTGAGGGTTTCATTAGGCGAGCACTTTACCTTCAAAGCTGCAGTTCGGTTTGTTAAGGGAAAGAATGAAGACCCTTCATTGTGCATTGACTCACAGAAGCGGTTGAACGGGAGTTCACGATTAAGAATCGGTATCCTTTTGCCAAGGATTGATGATTTATTTGATCAGTTGAGAGGGGCGCGTGTCTACTCTAAGATAGATCTTCGTGCAGTTATCATACGAGTTGAGGATTAGGGAGTGATATCCACAGAAAGCGTTCGGGAGCGGTATGGGCATTTCAAGTTCCGCGGTGATACCTTTCAAATTGGCCAGTGTCGGCCGGCATTCATGGATCTCATGCATAGAGATTGTTACGGCCTTATCTACCTCGGTTGTGGTAGTCTTCGTTGGCGACATCTTGATCTACTCAGATAGAGGAGAGCATGAGGATCATTTGATTATTACTCCATTCCCTCGAGAGAACAGTAGTTATACGCGAGTTCGAGTAAGTGCAGTTTTGGCTTCTTGGTGAAATTCTTAAGGCATGTAGTGTCGACAGTTAATATCAGTGGACCTCGAGAGGTAAAGGAATTTATAAGTTGGGAGAGGTCGAAGTCGGTCTTTGAATCTGCGCGGAGTTTTCTTGGGATTGGTAAGTGCTCTTAGAGATTTGTGAGGATTTCTCCGACTAGTTGCACCTATGATGGGGATTGACCCGGAGAAGAGGTCAAGTTTGAGGTGGAATGACCGGTGTGAAGGCATTCCGGGGAATTGGTGGCCTACGTCAAGCCCTATCTGATAGTCACTAGGGACCAGTACTGATGTACGATGCTTCCTAGGGACGGTAGGATGTGTTTGATGCGGTCAGGAGGGTGGTAGCTTATGGTTCTAGCCAGCTAAAAAATCACGAGCGGAATTACCCCACACATGACATGAGTTTGCAGCTATAGTCTTTGCCTTAAAGATCTAGGCCGCCCGTATTTAGCTATATAATTGAAACCGATTAGAAGTATTCTCAGACCACAAAAGTCTGAAGTATATCTTTACACAACGGGACCTCAACATGAGGCAGCGCAAATGGATGGAGTATCTAGAGGATTATGACTTCCCTTTGCATTACCATTCTGGTAAGGCAAATGTGGTGGTTGATGATCTTAGTTAGAAGTCACGGGGAGTACTGGCTAGTGTAGCTTCCCAAGAATAGCAGATGCTTGAAGTTGTGGGACAATTTAGACTATAGTACAATGGTCAGGCTCAGGGTGTTTTGGGGAGTTTAGTGACTCGTATTCCCGGTGACAGAGTGATTGAGTCAGGGGCCAGGCACCGTGAGAATGTCGTTCGGTAGGCCCGGAGTGCAGTCGAGTACGGTGATGAAAGTTTGCGTGAATTCACATTGATGATAACCTTCGGTATAGAGGACGGGTTGTGGTTCCCCAGTTGACAGATTTGAGATAGGAGATTCTCAAGGAGTTCCATTGCTCTTGTTTTGCAATGAATCTAAGTGGCACGAAGATGTACCGAGATCTTCATCATTAATATTACTATCGTGGGATGAAGAAACATATGACGGACTTTGTTCAGCGATGTCTCATGTGTCAGCAAGTAAATGTTGAGCATTAGAGGCCAGCAAGGTTACTATAGCCTCTAGAAGTAGCCAAGTGGAAGTGGGAGCATATCACGATGGATTTTATGTCTCACTTGTCACTAACATCATGGAAAGCATGATGTGGTGTGGGTGATAGTGGACTAGATCACCAAGTCGGCACATTTTCTGGCTGTGCATAAGACCTTCACACTAGAGGAATTCTATAGGTTACACATACAAGAGATGGTCCGGTTACATGGAGTGCTATTCTCTATCGTATCAGATCGGGATCCCAAGTTTACGGCTCACTTTTGGAAGAGTTTCCAAAGAGCCACGGGAACACAGTTGATGATGAGCACTGCTTTTCATCCACAGACAGATGGCTAGTCGGAGAGGACCATACAGGTTTTTGAGGACATGTTGCGGGCATGCGTCCTACATTTTAAGGGTGGTTGGGGAGAGCATTTTCCCTTGGTAGAGTTCACCTATAAAAATAGTTATCAAGTGAGCATACAGATGGCACCCTATGAGGCTTTATATGGGAGGCCATGTCGATCTCCGATTTGTTGGACATAGGTGGGAAAGAGATCCACCACAGGTCCATATTTGATTAAGAACATGCCGATAAGGTGGATTTGATGTAGACGTCTTCTCACGGTCGAGCCAGCGGAAGAGTTACGCCCGATAAACGGAGGCGACCTCTAGAGTTTGAGGCGATGATCATGTCTTCTTGAAGGTGATGCCCTAAGAGAGGAATTGATCGAGTTCGGCCAAGCAAGGGAAACTATCACCGGTATATCAGACCTTCAATATACTCAAGAGGGTGGGTACAATTGCATATCGGTTGGCTTTATCGTCGAGTTTATCGAGTGTCCACTAGGTATTACATGTCTCCATGCTCCAGAAGTACACTCCAGATCCGACTCATGTAGTAAATTAGGGTGAGCTTGTTATTGATATGGATGGGACCTTCGAGGAGGGACCAGTGCGTACCATGGATAATCGGGATCAGGTTTTGCGAGGGAAAACTGCGAAGCTGGTAAAAGTGTTATGGCAGCACCAAGGAGTGGAAAATACAACATGGGAACATGAGGACACGTTGTGTGCCACTTATCCTTTCTTATTTAAGGATGCAGGTACGTTGTTTAGTCATTTGGTACTTGAATGATTGTTGCATATGCATGAGATTATAGGGGTATGTGTGTAATTTTAGGGACGAAATTTTTTTTAAAGGGGGGAGGGGGGGGGAGAGAATGTAAAACCCAGGAAAAATGTAATTTTTTTGAAAAATGGTAAAATGTAATTTCTATTTGAGAAGTCGGGACTGAAATTTTCTAGATCTCGGATGACGAAACGGACTTCACCGTTGGATTCGTCTCACGAAATCTAGATACCCAATCAAATTTCGTTGGATTCCGAGATAATCGGAATTTCAAGTATTTCAAGGAACATGTGTCGGATGACACATGGAGTGGTGCCACATGGCATGACCATGTGGATGCCACATGGCAAGCTTAGAGAAGTTCACATGGCATGAGAATCATGTGGTGTGGCATTTGTCACCTAGTGCATGTGTCCATGTGTCCATGACACATGGCACATGGAAAATGAATCATATGAAGACACATGTCATGTGAGAGGAGGAATAGGAAAGTGAGGAAGTTTCCTCTCTTGGATTAAACCAGAAGCAATTTATTGGTGGAGAAAGGAAAAGCAAGAGAAAGAAAGAAAGAAAGAAGAAAGAGAAAGGAGAAAAAAGAAAAGAAAGGAAGAAAGAAAATAAAGAAGAGGAAGACAAAAGAGAGAAGAGAAAAAAAAAATCCTTGCATGGGAAAGGGAAAAAAAAAAAGGAGAAAGGAGAGCCCGTCGTGCACTCTTCGGTTCCCGGTGTTTTGACGGTTGGAAGTCAATAGGCCTAGAATTAAAGTTGGTCTACTCACCGAGAGCTATGAGTAGGTTCCAAAAACAAAGAGAGCTAGGGTTTTCTCCTACACTGGTTCCTCTTGATCTAAGGGTCATTAATGGTCGTGTGGTTCAGCCCTAACCATGGGTCTGAGTTTTTGGACGTTTAGACTATTTTTCGAGATAGTTTTTGGGCCAAGTTTGAGGACTGCTTCATGGTTGAATTTATAGTGTAAAACCTGTGAAAAATTTACATTTAAATTTTTCAGAAAAATGGCAAAATGGTAATTTGCCGGAATAGTCCTGGAGGAAAAGCTAGGATTTTTCTAGATCTCGGATGACAAAACATATTTTAGCATTGGAATCGTCTCGCGAAATCTAGCACCTTAGTCGAATTTCGTCAAATTTCGAGACAGTTGATTTTTCACGCATTTCGAGACGAGAATGGGCCAATTAAGGGGTGCCATGTGGCACCTGACTTATGGACCATTGGAGGCCAAGTGTCACCTTTGTAGGCTACATGGAGGTAAGTGGCATGTGTCTAGGCATGGGAGACACATGGCTCACCAAATGCCATGTGTCTAGCACCATGAGAATTGCTTGAGTAGTGGGATGAGAGGAGAATGGATTAAAACCAAGAGAGGGGTTCTAGAACAAATGGGTGAACGGGGAGAGAAGGGGATTTACGTGGGCAAGCTCGGTTCATGAACCGAGAAGGAGAAGGAACAAAAGGCGAGAAAGAAGAAAGAAAGGAAGGAAGGAAAAGGGGAGGAATTTAAAACCTCCATTGTTGCAGGTTGAGATCAAGGACTTGATTCCCTAGGAATCTGAGGTAAGGGATCTCTCCTGTTGGTTTATTCCTTGCTTGGGGCCATGGAAATGGCATTTGGTTGAGTATGGTTGTGACCCTCAATGGAGGAGATTTTCTGTATAGGGTAAATGTTGTGTTTTTTTTTTTTTTTGAGATATTGTCCAGTTTTTTTCCTTCAACCCCATGACTGTGTTTTGGCCATAACTTGGCCATCACTCATACGAATTGAATGATTTCAATTGCTGGGTAAACTAGACTCATAGGAGAACATATGTCCTTGAAATAGGTCTATCCAGTCCGACTCCCTTTGGACTCGAAATGCATTCGAGGAGAGCATGTTGAGCGTGAGTTTCGGTCTGTTGAAAGCGAAGTAGCCTGTTTAAAAACAGTGTTTCCAACACTATTCTCCTTGCTTTTTTATCGGTTTTAATTCATAAATTTTGTGAATTTCTTGGGTTAATCTCTACACCCAGTTGTGATGGTATGAGGCTTGAATCTAAAGCCATTGTGAATTGTGGATTAAGTTGCCATCTCTTGGTTAAGAGATGACATGATGTCTTTGGTGTGTGTTCCAAATAATTGGGATTGTATGTGTTTACTTGAATATGGACTTGTCTTGGCACTGTCTTGTAGGTTGTGAGACTGATATATCATGTCCCAGCTTGGGTGTGTGAGTTGTGTCATTAAATTACTTAATTGAAGTTAGGAACTGTGGAGTGCATGCTTGTGTGATGCATTGAATATGAATGTGTGGAATTCTATCATAACAGTGCATAGTGACCAAATGGATCCTCTACCTGAGGAACAGCAAAGTCAACAAGCACCCCTTATGAATCCAACAACATACAGGTCGATGAGGGAACACATACACCCTCCTAGAGTTAGTGCCCCCTCCTGCATCATACCTCCTGTTGAGGATGTAGCAGTGAGACCCTACCTAGTGCCCCTGCTTCCCACATTTCATGGTATGGAAAATGAAAATCCATATTCACACATACGGGATTTTGAGGAGGTATGCACTACTTTTAAGGAAGGTATAACCGACATGGATTGCTCAAGGCGAGAAAGCATTTCAAACAACGAGGACAAAGCCAAAATATGGCTCCATTCACTTTGGTAGGAAACGATTAGAAATTGGGCCGAGCTTCAGGCGAGAGTTTTGAGAAATTCTTAGTACAACCAAGACTAACGAGTTTGAAGAGACGGGATCTACCTGCACGGCCTATATTGACCCGAAATTCTACCAATGTTGGGAGAGATTCATAGAAGCCATTAGTGCCTTGTCCCACATCATGGTTTCGACACCTGGATGTTAGTGAATCCACTTTTATAATGGTATGTCCTGCCATGAAATCATTGCTAGAAACCATGTGTGAGTGATTTTGAGCAAAATCGGATGAGGCCATGGACTTCTTGAAGATTATGTGGCGAGAGCCTCAAGGCTTGGGATGAGCAGAATCGAGGAAGTTGAAAGAAATGAGCCTTCGACCCACCAAAGGGAGGAATTTTTACACTTCGAGAGGACATGGAATTGAAAGCAAAAATATCAACCCTAGCTAGAAGGTGGAGGAGTTAGAAGGAAAGAGCTCCATGAAGTGCGGCGGTGGCTGAAAACAACGCCGCGAGGCCAGCCCATGCACGATTATCGGCCCAGCGTCCGTCGGGGAGAAAACTATTCGTGCCCCATCGAAGGATTTGATGTCGAACATGTTATTAATAGTGGGCCAATACAAGCCACAACCGAGATGCCTCTACGTTAACACATACAATTCCAATTGGAAGAATCACCCTAATCTCTCCTGGAAACCTAATCCCCCTGCCTATGTGCCCCCAGGTGCCAAACAACAGTTTGGTTCCTCATCTTAACCACAGCCGTCATCATCCTCTTCACCTATTGAACAAGCTATACTGAATCGGTAGACAGTGACATTTTGTAGAGAAAGAGAAAAAGGGATCAATGTACAATTAGCACAGAGAATCGATACTGTAGAAAGTACACTGAACAAAAGAATAGATGGGCTTGAGAGCAATCTTAATCGGGAGAAAATTGACAACTGTGATATTCAATCACGAAGATCAACAAGTATGGAATACGGGGAGGAGGAAGGTTTCCTTCCCAAGCATTGCAAATCCAAAAAGGGGTCTATGGTAGGCTCATCGGCAATTCGAGGGGATGGATAGAGTAGAGAAATATGAAGCTCCCCGGTGGGAGAGAAATAAGAGCAACCGGTGCCATGGGTGGCGAAACACATGCAAGGGAAAGAAAGGTAGGCACGAGGAGGGTAATCATCGGTGAGACCCGGGTGAAAAAACCATGCCCCCTCCATTTCCCCAAGCCCTGAGAGGCAAGAAAAAAACCCCAAACCAAATTTGAAATTTGGGGTGCTAAGGCAAGTGAAGGTGAACATCCCTCTGCTCGACATGATTAAGTAGGTCCCAAATTATGCTAAGTTCTTAAAGGACCTATGCACAGTCAATAAAGGGTTAGGCATTGAAAAGGAAGCCTTCCTAACCAGGCAAGTCGGTCTGCATAATCGAGGAGCAGACCCCGGTCAAATACAAGGATCCGAAGTCCCCTCGTTTCAGTCAACATTGGAGGGACACTGCGTAGACAAGGCCTTTGCCCCAGACTTAGGGGCAGTGTAAAACCCTACGCCATACTCGGTGTATACTTGAGTTAGGTTTAGGGAGCTAAAACCTACCAACATCAATTTGTCATTGGCTGATAGATCAGTGAAGATTCCTAAGGGAATAGTTGAGGATGTGTTGGTAAAGGTAGACAAATTCACTATCGATTGGAGCTTTGTAGTGCTTGATCACAGGAGCGATTGCAGTGGGCCCGATCATGTGCCGATTATCACAGGAAGACCGTTTTTTGGCCCTTTGCGATACAATCATCGATTGCCCGAAATGGGGTAATGCAACTCATTTGGCAACATGACATTGGAGCTCAATATTTTCACTTGAGTAACAAGCAGGCTAGTGGAAGTGATAAGGAAGAGGAAGCAATGAAGTCTGCTCAATTGGTCGGAAGGCGGAGGCGAGTCCGTAGATTGCGAAGATTAGCTAACGAGATAGGCGGAGTTGATTGGGGTGTCATCGGTCACCAATGCAGACAATTGAATTAGGCCAAAATCACCATTTGTGAGAAGAAAATCAACAAGAATGGACCAGGCGTGACTCTGACACAAGCCCAGCTGCTTAGGGTTAAGGAGCTCCTCTCATGACCTCAGTAGTAGATCAGTGACATTGGGCTGGTTTGGTGTTCGCTAAAACCAAATTGCAGCTCAAAAACTTTTGCTTTTTGTTTAAAAATTGATTAATTTCGGTAGTTTCTATTTTTAGTAACTTTCCCTTTTTAGTAATTTCCCGTTTTAGCAGCTTTCCTTTTTAAGTAGCCTACGCTTAATTTTATTTTTTTATTTTTAAATTTTTGTTTAGAATAATAATTCTTGTTGATTTTTGTTTTCAATGTGCTTAAATCAAATTAATTTTTTTTCTTCTTGGTGAACCCCGATTTTGGCTCAATTTGGCTATTATAATGAAATCATTGATGACTCTTCGCTTACCCTTGAGCTTTTATTTAAAGGGAGGGAAGGCCACCGACCACGGTCCACAGGTTCAAAAGCTTTTCTTTTTTCCCTCTCCCTCTCAGGGCTCGGAGCCGAGGCGGTGCCCTCACCTGTTGTGGCCAGATCACGGGCCAGAGCCACCACGAGGCCCAGCTGTCTTTGCCACCTGCCGCGCACGTGCTGGGCCCGACCTTGCCGTCCGATCCGTGCCTGGATCGGCTTCTTGGTGCGTGCCCATCCACGGCTTGCCCAGTCTTGGCCGTGCCCTGGCCCCATTGCGGGTGCCACTGGCTGGTGCGTATCTTGGTTCGACCACAGGAGCCTGGTCGATCTCTATGTGCGCACCTGCCTTGCTTCCCCATGGTGAGCCACCGCCCTACCTCTATGTCACTTTCTGACAGCATATATGGTACGTACCAGGGGTGGGTCCGCCTCGAGCCTAGGTCGGTCGGCGATCCCGAGGATATGGAGGGTCCAAACATTCTCGCGAGGATTTGCCCGTGCCCATTCTCCGGTTTTACACGGTTGAGCGGCTGCGGTAGTCCCGACGGCCGATCCGGAGGAACCCGGGGTTTAGGAGGTACCCAGACGGATGGGACCTCGGGCCCCCTCCACCCCAGTGCTCGAGACGATCCAGGAGGGCCGGCCCTCCAAGCGGGCCCGTACATCGGTCAGGAAGTCTTAGTCATCTAGGCCTCGGTAGTCGCCTTCCACTGCTTGTGAGAGAGCTCATCACCCGAGTTATCGCACGCCTTGAGGATCGGTGACCATTGTTTGTTGGGACCTAGATTCGAGAACGTCAGACTCCGCCCGGGAGAGATTTCCATGGAGAGTCGTATTCTGACGTCTGGCCGGTGACCCGGCCCGACCCCGGTTCGGGGGACCATGAGGCGATTACGCATTACTCCTGTGTCGTACATGACAGGCGGAGTTCTCACATCCCCGGGTGGTACTTCAGTTTTACCACTCCATGACTTCCCGGGAGCGCCGGAGTGTGGGCTCATGTCGGTATTGATGATCGACGGGGAGTGCTCGGCCGGCCGGACATATCGGTATGTGGGCACGCGGGAGGCGAGGCCAGTGCAGGAGGTTGCTGCTCGAGATTGGCCTCGGCCAGGTATACGAGGAGATGGTCCTGTCTCGCTGAGACACTGCTGGCCCGGACCCGGTACTTTTCGGGAGAGCGGCCTCCTTCCTCGGATGCTTTTAGTGGAGCAACTCAGAGACGACCTATTCCTGTTGCGGCACTCGTCAGCGCAAAGGGAGCCCCGTGCAGAGGCCTGCATGGATTCTAGGAGGGTTACAGTTGATCCCTCTGGGTTGAGTGATGACCGCCTTCTTTGCACTTCGAAGATGGGTCCACCACAAGGGCTGGCTCGACGGAGAGTCTACATACTAGTGAGTCTGATGTGAGCCGAGGTCTGGCGCCAGGCTTTCAAGGGCCTTTGTGTCGAGGAGGGATCGGATGCCTCGGGTCCTGTCTATGGGAGAGAGAGCCATGGTGATCTGCAGATTTCTTTTTCCTCCGAGGGACCCGGGAGGTAGGATGAGGGCGAGAGGACTCCCGGAGGAGAGATGATCCACACTCCCGGTAGAGATGGAGAGGAGTCCAGTGCCAGATTTATCTCCTCCGTCTCCTCCTCCCCTCCTTCCCGGCGACCCTGCGACACCCCATTGGCCACATCATATACGAAGCATTCTGGAGTCGGTTCTTCAGTTAGAGAGGCTGGTGTTTTGGATCTTTTGTGCGAACATTGTAGCCACGGGCGTCGATGGACCGGAGATTGGCTCAGGCGAGACCACTTTAGAAGCATCATACCATGCTCTGCGGATCATGAGTCACCTCTCGGTCTCCCTCATGTTCCTGCCCATCGAGGCAGGCCACGGCGGCCTTATCCTTAGACCTCTTGGCCCACAGGCAAGCGACTTCAGATCCACCACCACGACGGGAGTGAGGTGGTCACACTCCTGTCTCTAATTTTCCTATCTCTATGACATGTCTATACTTTGACTAGGAGGAAAAGTTAGAGTTAGGAGTGTATTCTATTATGTTTTCGTACAGTTTTCATCTTTATCAACTGCCTACTAATTTTGTATAGGATTCATGTATTATGTGTGGCGTTGATAACATATATGTTTAACTATGTAGCATGTATTAACCATTTGGTTGCATATCAAAAGCTTTACAACGTTATTTACAGTTTACTACACTTTTGCAACTCACTTTGCATGTCTCACTTTGTGTATCTTTTATACTAAATTTAGACAATTATGAATTGCCTTTATTTGAAGAATTGAAACCCTGTATATTAATGATATAGGACAATTCCATGCATGGTTAGTTTTTGGTCAATTGAAGTTTCAGCATGTTCAACCTTGAACGTCGCCACTTGAGCTAATTCACCACCCTTGCACACGGTTATCTGATGGGTTGTGAAGTGCTCATACCTCCTTTCACTTTGCAAAGCCGGCCTTAAATCTGTTGATATCCCATAATAGGTTTGTGTTACCCATATATGAAGACCAATGTAGTTTTCCAAAAAGGAAAAGAAAAAGCAAGAAAAGAAAGAAAGAAAGAAAAATAAAAGTCGTGGCCTTTCCTTGAAACAGAACACGATTAGAGGGGTATATGGCGAAAGCCTTTAAAACCCGATGCCTAAACCTTAGTGGTTGGGAGTCATCGGCTTAGTGTTCGCTACACGGGTGAATGGGTAGAGCTGCAGCGTGTTGTAGGTGCTTAGTCTCGAGTCATTCGGTCAGGGGTGGCTTGTAGAGTTTGTGGTCAATTGATCCTTTTGGCTTGATGCCCTAAACCTTAATTGGTTGGGAGTCATCGGTGGACCCCCGTTACACGGACTTTGGTGAAGTCGAGTTTTTATCATTGCACCCTACAATTTAGTCAAATAAAGAAATAAGAGTGTAGCTAATCCTATTTAGGTTGTTTAGCAGTTTATGGCCATGGCAGTAGCTAGGTTGGGGGGAGGGAATAACTTTGCAATTTATTGGTTCAAACTGGTTACCTTAGGAACAATTAGATTTTGGTGGAAATTCAGGTTTGATTTCTTGAAATTAGCATTGCCTAAACTTATTCTTATATGGTTTTTTGTTCTCTCATGACCGGTTTCATGAAGATTATAAATTAATGACTTCATGCACTAAAGAGTAAAAAACTGTCAGGTACATACACTTTTGACCCAAATACACTTTTTGTAAAAACACGGCATGCATCCATTTTTGTTTAACATTTGCTAGGGACTAGCAACGTGTCGGTTGGGAGATATAGGCGCGTTCTTGGGACTAATCATATCAAGGTAGGTTTGAGTGCTTTACTTTATTCATATCAATTGGCAATTGATGTCTTGAGTCACTTAGTTTCACTAATTCATTCGATATTGTTTTGGACTAGTTTTGCAGGTTTTTGAGAACACAATCAGCAAGCTTAGCTTCTTATTGGTGTTGAATCTGCGAGAATCTCGATGATTTCATGAAATAGAGGTGATGAAATATCAAGATTAGGTGAAGAATTGAAGCGAAATTGATTGAATAAGAGAAGTGCGAGAGAGAGGATGCAGTGAGCGAGGCAGAAGGAGCCATCCCAGTTTATTATGATTCACGAAGAAATTTGGCAGGATGAAATTTATGATATGTGAGGAATTTAGCAATCCTAGCAGTGAGAGAATTTTAATGAAGCTGTGGCAGTTATTCAGTTGTGAGAATTCATTAACCTGGCCCAGTTACTGTTATTTATCTCTGAAATTTAAGCTAGGCTGGCAAATTATGTGTGAGATTCCACTGTTGCTAGCGAGAATTTCATTTACATTCTGCAGAATTGCCGGCTGACGGGGGCCCAAACTAACATAGTGAAAATTTTAACTAAATAAGCAGAACCCCGCTAGCATAGCGAAATCCCCATGAGCTAGAAATTTCGCTGTATAACAGAAATTTAACTTATGCTAGCGAGAGTTCTTTGCATATAAGGAAATCTCATTACTGTGTTTTTGGTATGCTTGATCCTACCTACGAACGATACGTTTTGATGTATTACCATTTTGACCCTTATGTAATTTCATATTTTAGGTATTTTTGTATTTTCACACTTTGGGTTGGACTATATAAACCCTCACCTTTTTGTAACCCAAAGCAACTTTTCATTTTATAAAGTTTTCCCGTAGCTTTCATTTTAGGTCTCATTTTGCTCTCTTCTCTCTCCTTTTTCTCATTTTCATTTGTAAACACACCCCTTGAGGATGACAACTCAAGGGATGCTTGGCTAAGCCTCATAGCCTTGAATAGGAGGGTTGCTAGCATGGTTTTGGGGCTGTGCAGGTTGTCCTCATGCTTTGATTATTCTAGATCATTTATGGTTGACTTTCCAAACTAGGTTTAATACATTTATCTTTCTTAATTATTTTTTATGCTTTAGGGTTGAGTGCATTCTTAATGGTAGATGTGACATTCTTTAAATCACCATTTACGAGCCATGAGAATGAGAGGTTAATGCTAGGGTTTCCAAACTGAATGGGACTTTGAATTCTTAGTACTTGAGTTGACTCGAATAGGAATTGGTTTTTTAGGTTAAGTTTTCATAAGGAATCCGGTTTTGGCTTTGACTATATGTGGTGCCACTAATGAAAATAACCCGAGGACACTGTAATACCCCATGTTATCAAGCTAGTAACCCAAGCCTTCAAGGTTACCATTCACACCTCACTTTAAACCATTACGGTTGTTGTTGACAACTATACTCTTTGTTTTATAAAATCCGCAATCAAACAAAAGCCTCACCCGTTTTCCAATTATGGTACAAATCATTCGGTAGGATGAAAACCCCATCCCGTGTTCGGCCTATGGGCAGCTATCACTGCGTTAAAGCAACTCAGCGTGGAAGGGCGCCTCAGGAAACAAATATTGTTGATTCATGCTACATGTGTATAGATATGCTTTTGACCGTTCCTATAAGTTTTTATGCGTGTCTGAGTTTTTGAGTCATGCACATTTTTAGTAGCGGTTTTGGTTCAGAGAACAAATGTGAGTCGTGGTTATCCAATTCTGACCCTTTAATGAGGGCCCCGGGTAGTGCTACAGGGAAGAGGAGTAGTTGTGGAGGTAGTGGTACTGGTACTAAATATAGTGGTACCTGAACCCCAAGGCTGTGGAGTACCAGTGCACTTTTGGTACCGGTACCACACTTACTGGTACCGGTACCAACATGCGATCTCTACGGGACTTGAGCAGAATTTCAATCTTGGTGCAAGGGCATGCTCGTCTTTCGACCACCACTTTGAGATCACTAGCTGAGTTATGTTTAGGCCCTTGGGGGGCGAGTTAAGGGGATGGGATTACAGGGTTTGGTCTTGAACTTTTGTAGTGTTTCTCATAATTTCTAGGGTTCATAGAGTAAAGTGCCAGTTTTCTTCTGATTACGAGTTTTTAATCACTTACAATCTTTCTGTTTGGTTCTATCTTGGTATTCTTTAAGAGATTCTATGTTTTGATATCCCGACCTTCTGATTGAAGTGTTATTTCACTCAAGTCACATTTATGAGTTAGTGTTCTAGTAATCATGATTAAACTCTTAGTTTTAATGGAGTTCCTAAGCCTCTATGATAGGGTTCTAGCGTGGAACCTCACACTCCTTCAAGGTAACGACCCTCAATCCCTCTTTTGTGCTTCAATGGGATTATGCGATGCACTAAACACTTGCGAAAACTCTTATAAAACCTTAGTTTGGCATCTTCTTAGTGATGTGAGCGAGAGACTCATTTTCACGTTGTGTAATCGCAAATGCAGACTAAGAGTACAAACCGATCGTCTGAACAAGTGTTTGTTATCGCTCAATCGTTCTTTGTATTATAAAAGCAATATTTATCTTCAAGTGAAGACTATTCGCCAATGGCTCCAAAGGTGAATTTGTAAGTAAGAGGTGGGTATTACCTAATCGGTGATGAGTGGAAACCTAAGGATCCTATCATTTGCCCTTCTTGTTTAAAATAGTTTGCAGTTAATCGGTTCGATCAATCCAATCCTGACCCCTGATTTTACTTTAATACGCACATTCTCATTTGGATAGCGATCTAAGGATCACGAGGAAACCACTCACGTATGGAAATGACTTGTGGACTCCATAGGCGGCCTGTGTCTTAGCGACATTAGTTCCTACCCTTGGGAATAATTTTAGCACACGAAATAGACAAAGCATTTAAGAGTTATACCTCAAGGACATTTTGAAGAGTCCACAATAAGACAGTTGTTTCAAGAAGACAGACACCGGATGGAACACCGAAATCATGACTCCTCTTTGTCCAAATGCCCAAGGTTGCACAGTGACCCACAAGACCATGAACCTCCATGACAAGGAGATGGTGATGCCCGCCGGCAATCCCGGCAGTAGGAAGGGGAAATGTTAATTTTCACCACAATCAATATTGAGCTCCCCCTGCCCCTTTACCTAATGTGGAAAGAACCCTTCGAGAGATTCTACAACCTCAAAGAACCACAACAAACTCATGTATTCACCTCCCTAAAGAGGCTAACCAATTCCTTATGAAGTCGGAGATGATTCGTCTTCTCCCTGTGTATCAAGGGGTCAATTCTGAGAACCCCTACTCATTCATGAGGGATTTTAAGGATGATTGCAGTGCTTTCTTTTGTTTCTGAGGTCGCCCTCAGTAATTTGTATGGTTTATTCAAATTATCTCACAAAGGAAATTGTATGGTTTCACTCTCTTGCCCCAATTCAATTTTTGCCCAGGAAGACATGCGAGTGATTTCTGAAAGAATTCTTCCCTAATACGTACTAAATGCACTCATGCGAGCAATCCAAAACTTTTCTAAAAAATCGGGTGAACCTTTTGTTGTTGTATGGGAAAGATATAAGGACCTCCTCCACGCTCTCCCTCATCATGGTTTGGATGTTGGAAAAATTTGTGAATCATTTTGCTGGGAGCGTCATGAATAACAAAGCATTTTATCGAATGATGTGTGCGGAAATTATGAGAAAAGTGCTAGGGAGTACAATTTTTGATACAATAGCAGAAAATGCTCGAACTTGGGAGACTAACACCTCCACAAGATACGATAAAGTGCATAGTACACTCACGAGGAGGAATATATCACTTAAGAGGAATGATGACCTACCGACGAAAATAGCCAGCTTGCTTCCAGGGATTTAGAGGCCATAAATTGAAAAAAGGTGAATGAGAGTGGCTATTGGCACCTAGAGTGCCTTCGGTGCCTATGGAATGCAGAGTGGAGGAGCCATGCATCATTTCGATGACCCACTCACTCAACTAATATTAACTACCCTAATCTTCCTCCAAGTCAGGGAGCAATCCAAATAGGTATCCCAATGTTCTTAGTACCAAGGAAGTCTTCAATTCTCATCTTGTAGAAACTTATAATCCCGGGGTGGGAGTAGCACCGAATTTTAGTTGGAGGAATGAGGGAGGCCCACACCATTTGCCAAACAACCAAGGCCAAAACTTCTAAAACCAAGGCTTTTCAAATCAAGCCCCTCAGTTCCAAAATAAATGTCCTCAAGGATTTCTTGTGAACTCTAACCAAGGTTTGCACCCCTTTTCTCAAGGGAATCCAAACCCACAGTCTTACCAACCTACACATAAGAGAAGTTTAGAGGACATTGTGGCACAGTTTGTCCAGGCTCAACAATCCACCAACACTGAATTTTGAACCGCCTTTAATGATGTGAGATCCCAAATCACCAAGCTGACCTCTTCTATGGGAAATTTTAAACAAGAAAAAGGAAACTCCGCTGCAAACTATCCAAAACCCCCGAGGTGATAGTGTTGAATACCAGGTCAGCGATGTCACCTTTAGGCATTGCAGATATCACCTCTTGAAGTGGAAAAATAATTTACAAAACCATTTTGTGGAAAACAATACAAGATGTGCAAAATATGAACACTAGGGATGATGAGGTGTTTGGCGAGCCTCGTGTTCTTAGAGGCGAGATGTTGTTGAGTGTTGAGCCATAAAAGACAAGGCCTCCCATGTCCTCTGCTCCTTCACCCTCATGGGTTGAGAGCCCCCGAGAAAGTAGAGCAATCACTCGGAGAAATCTATAGTTGTTCAAACAGGTTAAAGTCCAACATTCCTTTATTAAAGTACCATTAAAGAAAATCCCATAATATTAATTTTGAAAGACTTGTGCACTTGTTGATTACCTAAAAACCTCATCCTGTGATAGTTCATCATTTTCACATTTATTTTTATAATAATGGTAGTTTGTGGCTAGATCCTGATTTCGTGTTTGGTGTGATTCACGGGTTCGGTGGAACTCAAGAGTAACTTTTAGGCCGGTTTTGGAGAATGGGAGCATGCGAGGGAAGTCAACGCCACGTGCGTCTCGCGATCGCGTCCACCAATCGCGGCGTGGGGTCAGCAAATCACAGTCAACCGGTCACCACGTCGCGGCGTCCTGCGTCGCGGCGTCACCACTCGGCGCTCAGCGACGTCCGCTTCCGAAAATCTGCCCTCATCGGTAAAAGCGTTAGGGTTCGAGAAATCGGGAGATCGGAAGCGCCTGACGAGACACGGGTTTCGACGGTGATAACGATTTCGAAGTGCGGGGGTGGCAGCTTTTCATTTTTCGTATATTTTCGGATCTTAGAACAATGTTTTCATTATTAAACGGTTCATCTTTTCTTCCATTATGTTCACGATCTTTTTCTGAGGTTACATCAAACCACGTCATACGATATGGATTAAGTTGATCTTTTATGTTATTGATTGTTTATAAATTAATAGAATCCCTACTCATGCTGTAGTTAAATTATATATGATAATGTTTGGCCAGTATTAGCATCTGTGCCTTGAAGATCCGAGTCGAAGTGAAATTATTCGGATCTGGGTGTGTGCCAATTTCAGGATCGGTCAATAGAGATATTCGGGACTGAAGGTGGTATCTAGGGGTGAACATTTAAGCATTTCGAATCTGGGGTTGAGATAGAGATATGCTCGATTCTATTTGAGATAGGCGGATATACCTCGAGAGGATATCTAGTGAGCAAGATCCCTCTGTAGGCGGATTATAAATGTATTGAATAACCTCTCTTTAGAAAAACAATCCATTAGATGACGGGGAGATACCAACTAGGTTTTAAAACAACACTTTAATTAAATCGCTGATTAATTAGTTTTACATAGATTGAACTCCCCTCTTAAGTCATTCTTGGATAATGTCTGTGATCTTGTAGTGATTTACTTTCACTGTGGATCAATGTCTGTATTAATTTGCTTATCTTGCAGGGCTCTTAGCGTGCGCTAAATATAGGCGTTCATTTATATATGTTTCGGCTGTCAGAGTTTTACAGCATGTTCAGGAAAATATTAAATATAGAGTGATAACACGTAGATAGTATTCTGAAATTTTCTTTACTTTTGTTTATTTATTTTAAGTCTTTAGTGGTTGGTTTCTTGGCTTGTGTGTTATTGCGATGCAGGGGTTCGGTGAGTCGTCTGACGGCGGATCGAACTAATCAACACGTGTGATCCTGGGCTGAAAGACTTACGCGCAGTTGCGAGACGAGAGAACAGAGCAGTTAGAGATCTACGGGTCATGGAAAACACGGAAGGCAAGAGGTTTGGTGTTGAGCAAAGCGGAACCCGCAGAGTCGATGAGATCGCGGGAGGAGTCAGCGCCGGACCATTTTATACGACCAGGACGATCGTATATGCTTCTAGATGAGTTCGTATTACCGCCATTTGTTGTGCGAGATAGCTGTCAGGGCGGAGGCACCGATTCAAGCAAACAACTTCGGGTGAAGTCGGTCACGGTGCATGATGCTTGAACATCTATTCCATGGACTACCTCATGAAATTTAAACATGCATTTGACTAATTTTACCGGTTTGCGATACTATCAAACCTCATGGGATCAACGAAGCTAAGGCTGAGGCATTTCCCATTGTCACTTCGGGGATAAGGCCAAACAGTTAACGATTATTTCAGTTCATTACTACATGAATGACACAGTGCAGAATTTCTATTAAGTTCTTCCCACCGTCGAAGAATTACAACTTGTGCAAGAGATCTTTACATTTGGACAACAGGGGGAGGAACTTTGGTGAGGCATGGGGCCGGGTTTCATGGTGTGAGTGTCCCATGAGCTGCTTGAGATGGATGCAGGAGTCCACCTTCTGATGGTCTAAATGCAACCCGAGCGATGTTAAGTGCTTCAGCTGGGATCAGCGATGAAGAAAACCTGAGATCGGGCGTATGAGATTCTAGAAGACGCGGCGACCAATACTAATCAGTGGCCTAGAGAGAAGGCTATACCAGTGAATACGGTGGGTGGCACCGACAATGCAGTCCTCAACAATCTGGTCAATCATGTGGCACAGCTAACTAAGCAGTTGAATAGACAGCAGGGAACAGCTAATGCCATACAGACCAACCCCTGGGAATTGTGTGAATTTTGTGGGGGTCAGCATAGTAGTCTGCAGTTGGCCAATTCGAGAAACCTATCGTAGAGCAAGCTCGATGCGATGTCAGAGTTCAGTCGAATCGATCACGCGTCCGGACATTGTGGAAGCGGCTGCAGTCAGAGTCTTTGGGATTAAGGTGAAACATGCAATCAGACAAAGCAGATTCCAGCCTGTCAGGGTGCCAGTGGCGGAATATTGAACAATATACCACATCGACCAGATAGTGAACACTCAGAAAAAGATGAAACTTAGTAACCACACGTAAAATGTCTCTGCTTCATGTGGGCTGGATCAGAGGCCAATATATGGCAACAACAACAATTACAGAAAAACCAACGGCACAGGTTAGAAATGGAAGTGGATGAACAAATAGCCAATGTCTGTGGGAGAGGCAGCGGGTTCACTACCAAGCAATTCAGAGGTAAACCACTGAGAAGGAAAAATTGCTGAGGCCATCACTCTATAAAGTGGAAAGAGTTGAAATCGGGTCGCAACTAGGTAAGAAAACGAGAAAATTAAGAACAAGACCACATTCCTAAGGTAAATACAAGATGAGCCTTGAGATCGAGAGTAATCAAAGAGATAAAGTTAGGGAAGGAACGAGTGAAGGACAACAGAGATGAACTGTCATACCAATTCCGTATCCTCAGAGGTTGAAGAAAGGTAAGTTAGAGAAGCAATTTTAAAGTTTCTTGACATCTTCAGAAGCTACATATTAATATACCTTGAGCAGAGCATAAGTTACGTAAATTCATGAAAAAAGATCTTGGCGGTAAGAAGAGTTAGAGGAATATGGGACCATCGCTTTAAGCGAGAATGCGGTGTTTTATCTACACAAAAGAAACTCCCCCAAAACTTAAGATCTGAGGCTTTGCTATCTGGATTCTCACTTGGGGGCCAAGTATCTGGAAAATATATGTGATTTGGGGGCAGCATCGACTTGATGCCGCTTTACAAATGTTTAAAAGGCTAAAAATTTGGGGGCAAATCGACCACAATGAGGTTTTACAGCTTTTAGATAGGTCACTTATCAACATCCTGCAGGGGTATATTAAAATGTCTGGCAAAAGTTAGTAAATTCGTTCTTCAGTGAACCGTCATTCTAGACATGGAGGAAGCGACTCGGTTCAATTATACTCGGTAGACCCTTCAGCCTGGAAAGCTCAAGTCAGTATGCGAAGGTGAACTCAAATTGAGAGTCCAAGGAAGAAGTCATTTTCCATGTATTCCAACCCATGAAGCATCCAGGACGACAGTCAAATGAAGATATCTCGAACTTCGTATACAGAGATTTTTGCAAGACAAAGTGAATAACTTCCAAGAAAAACCTGTATTACCACTTTGAAAGACACTGAGGAGGGGGCAGAATTACATGAACAGAAGAGTATTTCATTTTTTATGAACATGGGGTGTGCACTAAAGGAGACGTAAAAGATTTCCCACTTTCTTATAAGGCATGCACAGAGTTAGATTAGGTCGAGGCTACTTGAACATTAAACATAAGCTTCTTGGGAGGCAACCGTGTTCTTAAATTCTGTAGTTTTAAGTTCTATAAGTTATTTTCAATTTTGGTTTCTAGTTGTGTTCATGATCGTGTTTGTTTGTTATTGGTTTAATTGGAAGGACCGGAAGCGTGGGTGCGAGGTCTTCACAGCGTGTTCAATGACCAGATAAAGTTCACACGTGGAGTTCTCGAAAAGTGGGCTGCATAATGTAGCCGGCGAAAATTTCTTGGAGACCTTCTGCATCCCGTGGTGACTCCGTCGCGGCGTCATTTAACACTTCTTTGTCCGTGTGGCGCGAGTTCGCGTGCGACATGGACTTTCGCATTCGGCGGCGACGTCGCCTGCGTCGCGACGCGTCGAATTGTGAAATCTGTGCGTCGCGGCGATAGGTTCTCCGCGTCGCGGCGTGGACTTCTCCGCGTCAGCGATGTTTTGCGTCGCGATGTCATTTGGTGCCTCCTGCGTAAGTACTGGCGTGGTCTCACGTCAGCGGCGTCATTTTGAGATGCTCTACGCCGCGCCGGCGGCGTTGCCGCGTCGCGACGTGCGATCAAGCTCCCTCTGTCCACGTCCTTGACGATGGCCTTCATGTAATCATGACGTGAGCCAGTTTTAAACCAAGAATAGGCCATTTTTTGGCCTTTCACCTGTCTCCTCCCAGAAACCCTAGCCTCCTCTTGCGCCGGGTTGCGGACCGATAGGAGATCTCCTCTTTGCTCGCCCAGGCCAGCGTAAGTCCACCCACATTGGCCGGTTTTTGGACCATAGTGGCTTCTCCACCCTTTGTGTGCCCGGAAGATTCTAACAATTGTTATGTAGTAGTTAGGGTTTCTTTTTTGTGTTTTTGTAGCTGAAGGTCTTTTAGGAGAGTCATTTAGTTAACTAGATTCATTAGGGTTTCTTGGAGTTATCTTTGGTCTTGATTGAGTGCTGGCCGTTTTCTTAGTTGATTTATTTGGTAAGTGCATATTAGGTGTTAGAAGTTTTAAGTTAGGATGTCAGGCGGCTTTGGGGATATGACTCGGGACATGAGCCCTCGGAGCGGGCGAGCTTCAGTTATCGGGCTCGCTATGGATTCTGGGTGGCTGGGAGGACGTGCCGGTCCTCGTCTCGGCCTCCACCACCTCCACCCGGCCGAGCTCTCGGGCGGCGGAGTCCCTCCTAGTCCTTCCCCCGATGTGTGTGAGGACCAGGGTGCTCTCACTCCGCGAGCGTTTTTGGCAGCTCGGGATTGGGCCAGGCACAGTGCTCATTGCTGAGGACATGGAGCGCTGCGTCTTGACATCCATACAGTTCACAGCCCCCCGGTAGGCCATCATTCTGGCGCGGCGAGGCTATCTGAGCCCAGCTGTGGCTCTCTTTCTGTACCGCCGCCACCGCGGTGATCTCTGAGGGGAGTCCTTACCCTCTATGTTTTTTATTTATTTTACCCGATGGGGACCTTTGGATCTTTTATTTAGGTATTTTGTTGGATGCACTATGTTTTGTTTATCTCTTGCTTTATTTGTGTTTTTTAGTTTTAATGGTTATAAATCTTGTTAGTTGTTGAATTGGGTTGTGTTTTGTTTTAGTGTGCATGCAGTTGAGCTAGTGTTAGTATTTGTTTGAGTTATTGTGCATCGCATATTTTGCTTATGTTGGTGAGTCGGTTGTTAGTTGTTTTGTTTGTTTAGGATATTCATGCAATGTATTAATTGCATTCAGTTGTTTATCAGTGAAAAATTGAGGATCAAATTTTCTAGATTGAGTTCACTATAGATTTGTTCAGATGCATACATTTGTTTGATGCTTTCGTAATTCGATTGAATAGGTGAAAAGGCTGATGGCAATCCGGGTGAATCAAGCCAATTCTCAAAAACTCTATCACACTCACACACTAGTGGCATTGAGTATGCATAAGTACGAGCAACTACTAAGTCGACCAACCTAGGGAGATTCAGACATTTTAGTGATGGGACACCTAAACAAGAGAAGTTGCCATCGAGCCTGACGAAAAATACAAAAACATGAAAAAGAAAGAAAGAAATAAAAATGAGCATGCATAAGAATAAGCGGGATCATCCAATCGGAATCCCGGGCACAGTCTGAGGGGCCTATCAAAGCCTAATGCCCTGAGCCAACTGGCCGAGAGTCATTGACTTCACTGCCCGCTACATGGGACAGAAGATGGATCATTCATAACCCTAGGGCGTTGAGGGTTTGGTTGAGTGGGGTGAAGACAGAGGAATTGAATGCCTAGTGCCCTTAACCAACTGGTGAGGAGTCACCAATGGATCCCTTCTGAACCTTTCGACTAAAACTTCTTGGCACTAGGTCTTCCTCCATTTGTTTTAGGTACGTAGGAAATTTTAAAAATGGATATGTAAATAATGGTGGGTTCTCATATCATGACCTGATCTACATTCTTCTAATGAGTACCTTTAGGTTGAGCTTAAGTTTGGGGTGTCACGGGACCTAGGCATATCACAAGGTCATTCACTACTCCTTTGCAGGTTTGGGAAAGGCTATTGAACACATGGGATTTGATGCACTAGTCAGTTTCACCTATCCATTAAATTACCAGTCAAATATCACGTATGTCTTTCTTGAACATCGAGCAAAGCGATTGGGTATGGTCAATCAATTTGATCCACTTATTTTTCAGCATGTGCATTACTGTAGTAGTGTTTGTTATATTATCGGGTGTGTCGCGTCTGTCACAGAATTAGGTTCTTGCTTGAGGGCAAGCGAGAAACTAAGATTTAGTTCTGTTATGAGTGCCTAAAACACTGTCTTACACTCGCGTCAGTTCTATCATTTATTTTATAATAATGGTATAGTTTTGTGGCTAGATCCCTGATTTCGTGTTTGGTGTGATTACAGGTTCAGTGGAGCATAAAGAGTAACTTTTGGAAGAAGTTTTGGAGAAATGAGGAGCATGCAAGGGAATCTTGCTAAATCGCTGACGTCTCCGCGTCGCGGCGTCACGCAATCGCGTGAGTCGGCAAATCACGAGAAGTCAACCAGTCACCGCGTCGCGGCGTTACCGCGTCAGCGGCGTCACCCAATCGCTGACGTCATTTCGAAAATCTGCCTCGTCATTAAAGCAAATTAGGGTTCGAAATCAAGGTGAGGCGGCGAGAGCCGCGGGTTTTCGAAATGTGACATTGATTTCGAGAAGTGCGGGGTCATGCATTGCTTTTCATTTTATTATATTTCGGATCTTAGAACAATGTTTTCATTATTAAGCAGTTTCATCTTTCTTCATTATGTTCTAGATCTTTTTCTAGGGTTACATCAAACCTGTCATCAAATCTGGACAAGGATCTTTTATATTGTTCGATTGTTTATAATTGTGGAATCATATACTGTGGGATAATTCTGTGATATCATTGGCCAGCATTAGCATGCTTTGAAGATCGAGGTCGAGAGATGAGGGTATTCGAGGATCTAGGTAGAAGAGTAACCAAATGATTACAGGTGATAGAGATATTAGGATGAAGGTGGTATATAGGGGTGGGAACATTTAAGCATTTAGAATGCAGGTTTTGAAATAGAGAATGTATAAGATCTGACTACAAGTCAAGCGGATATACTAGAGAGGAATCTCTATAGTGACAGTCTCACCATGTTGATTCTCAATGTGTGGAGACTTAACATCTTTAAAAAAACATAGTAACTACCTTTAGATAATGGGGAGATATAACCTAGGTTTTAAACAACACTTTAATTAAATCAACAGTTAAGTTAGTTTTTACATAATTGAACTCCCTCTTAAAGTCATTCTTCAGATATTAATCTCAAAAAGCAGAATCTCTAGTCAATTTACCTTTGTGGATGTTGATATCTGTCAGTTAGTACATATATGTATTACTTGAACTCTGCGTGCACTTGCGCATAGGCATTCATTTTATACACGTTTTGACTGTCAGCTGTAAAAAGAAAGTGGAGTGTTAACAAGGATAAATTCATGGTGAGCAGTCCACCTCAACGATCGGGAACAAGTGTTAACTTGTTGCCATACATGATATATGTTGAAATTTTGCAGGGTTGGGAGGCTGAAGCTTGAGCTAATATCACCCTCATTAGTGACGTAGTGTGAAAATTCCTAGAGGATAGTGAAGGATGTATTAGTGCAAGTAGACAAGTTCTACTTTCTTGTGGACTTTGTTGTTCTTGACACTTTCGGCTTTGTGGTGAATGAGGGACTGGAGTTCCAGTGATTCTTGGTAGGCCGTTCATAGCCACATGTTGCCATCGCCACAACGTGGGGGACTAATGACGTTATCTTTTGGTAACATGGCGGTAATTTGAATATCTTCAATGTTATCAAAGAAGCTAGGGGGATGATAAGTGCGTCTGTGAGTAAATATGATCGAATCTGTTAATGAGAACTATGTGAATCATGTTTCATATGATGATCCTCTCAAGTCGTATCTAAGTAAGCCCAAGTTGTGTCGGTAACCACATCTGAATTTGGAGTTCTCTGCTCATAATTAAGCACAATGAGGTAATGGCTGGAAGCAAATGGGTGGGCACCAGTTTGAGAAGTACCACGATTGGAATGGTATTCTGTGGGAAGAGCCTGGCGAGTTGGAAACCCTTACCATCGCATCTCAAATATGCATTACTAGGGGTAGAAGAAACTTTCCCGGTGATCATATCCTCCTCTTTAGAGTCAGATTAAGAGAATAAACTTTTGGAAATATTGAGAACCCATAAAACCGCCATAGGATGGACAATTGCATATATTAAGGGAATCAACCCCTTGATTTGCACACACATGATTCACTTGGAAGAGGATGTCAAACCCTCTCTAGACAACCCCTTATGACATTTGAACCCAATCATGAAGTGGTCAAGAAAGAGGTCTTAAAACTGCTGGATGTAGGTGTTGTTACCCATTCTGCGAGATAGCAAGTGGAGTGGAGTCCAACAGTAGTTCTTAAGAAATCTGGGGTCAGTGACTCACTATGGTAGCAAATGAACACAATGAGCTAATTCCCACTTCATATATTAAGGGAATCAACCCCTTGATTTGCACACACATGATTCACTTGGAAGAGGATGTCATTCCCTGCAAACTGACCACAACGACGGTGAACCGATCATGAAAGAGGTGGAGTTGAAGAGGTCTTAAAACTGCTGGATGTAGGTGTTATTTACCCCATTGCAGATAGCAAGTGGGTCAGTCCAACCAAAGTAGTTCTTAAGAAATCTGGGGTCAGTGACTCACTATGGTAGCAAATGAACACAATGAGCTAATTCCCACTTGGGTCACCATAGGTTGGAGGGTGTGCATAGACTATAGGAAACTCAATGCGGGCACTAGGAAAGATGATTTCCCTCTACCTTTTGTTGATAAAATGTTGGAGAGAGTTGCAGGGCATGAATTTTATTGTTTTCTATATGGGTACTCAGGTAATTCAGAATTGAGATAGCCTTAGAGATCGATAAAGCCGTTCACACAACGCTTTTAGCACACATTGCCTTTAGGAAAATAATACCATAAGATATGTAATGCACTAGGAACCTTCAAGCGGTGCATGATGGAGATTTTTAATTGATATGATAGAGGCATTTTGGAGATTTTCATGGACGATTTCTATGTTTTTGGAGATTCTTATGAGGGATGCCTGGAGAATTTAAGGAGGGTACTGGAGAGGTGTCAGGAGAAAAGTTAGTGCTTAATTGGGAGAAGTGTCACTTCATGGTGACACAAGGGATTGTGTTAGGACACATAGTCTCAAGAGAAGGAATAGAGGTAGATAAAGCAAAAGTTGAGTTGATCTCAAACTTACCCACCCCTAAGTGTGTCGAGGATATACAGTCGTTCTTGGGTCATGGAGGATTTTATAGGAGATTCATAAGAGATTTCAGTGCCATAGCCCGTCCTTTGTGCAATTTTCTTGCCAAGGACGTCAACTTTTAATGGTCACAAGCTTGTGAAGGAGCCTTTGATAAATTGAAGACTATGTTAGTGTCCCCTCCTATCATGCGATCTCCTAATTCGGAGCTCCCTTTTGAGATCATGTGTGACACTAGTGATTATGCCATAGGAGCTGTATTGGGGCAAAGGGAAAATAAAAAAGCTTTTGTGATCTACTATGCTAGCAAGACTCTAGATTCTACTCAATCCAATTACACAACTATGGAAAAAGATATCTTGTTTGTGGTCTTTTCCCTATAAGAAGTTATGACTTTCGAAAGTTGGAGGTCACACGTAGTCAAACGTTGCCGAGCTGACCTGACCTGGTCAAGTTGAGCTGAGCTAGCTACGCTCACTTTCTATCCTCTACAGGCATATGGTTGGAATCTTGACTCAATGGGCTTTCTATAGAGTCTAAGAACACCTGAAACGATGTTCGTACGAAGAAGTTATGGCTTTCCGAAGTTGGAAGTCACATGTAGTCAAACCTAATTCGTGACTTGACAGCGGTGACACCTTGGCTGGGAGGCTGAGCTGACCTTGTGAGCTCTGCACCTATCATAAGAATGGGGCTGAATCTTGACTCAATGGAGCTGTGGGGTCCAATAATACCAAAACGAGAGTTCAGACAGAAAAGTTATGACCTTAGAGTTGGAGGTCTGCATTAGTCAAACCGGCCAAGATTACCTAACTTGGCCGAGCTGACCTGACATGGCCGAGCTGACCTGACCTAGCTTAGCTCACCTACTATCCTCCACAGGCACATGGCTGGAATCTTGACTCA
Source organism: Tetrastigma voinierianum (assembly GCA_016808115.1). Taxonomy (NCBI): domain Eukaryota; kingdom Viridiplantae; phylum Streptophyta; class Magnoliopsida; order Vitales; family Vitaceae; genus Tetrastigma; species Tetrastigma voinierianum. The sequence goes on along the minus strand of JAEQBH010000699.1, from coordinate 1,254,059 downwards.
ATGGGCTTTCCATCGAGTCTAAGAACACCCGTAACGGAGTTTGGATGAAGAAGTTATGACCTTCCAAAGTTAGAGGTCACACGTAGTCAAACCCAGCCGAGCTGACCTAACTTGGCCGAGATGACCTGACCTGGCTGAGCTGAGTTGACCTGGTTGTTCACACCTACTATCCACTACAGGCATATGGTTGGAATCTTGACTAAATGGGCTTTCTATAGAGTCTAAGAACACCCGAAACAAAGTTCGTACGAAGAAGTTATGACCTTCCAAAGTTGGAGGTCTCACGTGGTAAACCATTAAGGCTGATGACTTATCCAGGCTGAGACACAGCGGTGAGGCTGAGCCTTGCTGAGCTCACCTACTACCCTTCACAGGCACATGGCTGGAATCTTAACTTAATGGGCTTTCCATAGAGTCCATGAATACCCAAAACGAAGTTCAGACGAAAAAGTTGACCTTCACGAAGTTGGAGGTCTGCATTAGTCAAACCAGTCAAGATGACTGACTTAGCCAGGCAAGCCACAGGCCTGGCTGAGCTGAGGCTCATCTCTGTCCCCTGCTGCAGCTGGAATCTTGACTCAATGGGCTTTTCATAGGATCCAAGAACACTACCTTAACGGTCAGGTGAAAGAAGTTATGACCTTAGAAGTTGGAAGTCACAAGTGATCAAACCCGACCAAATTTGGCCCAGCTTGGCCGAACTGACCTGACCTGGCCGAGTTGAGCTCACCTACTGTCCTCCACAAGCACATGGCTGGAATATTGATTCAATGGGCTTTCCATAGAGTCCATGAACGCTCGCGGAGTTCGGGCCAGAAGAGATTCGACCAGAGTTGCAAGTCACCGTGATCACAGGCTCTTGAGCTAACTTTGACCCGGCCAGTGTTAAGCATACTGAGATCTCCCACTATCTTCACAGCACATATTTAGATCATGACCAATGTTTCCATAGAGTTTAAGAACACACGGAAACAAGTTTGTGAAGATGTTATGACCTTGAGTTGAGTGCCATGGTCAAACCCGACGAGATGACATGACTTTGCCGAGATGGCCTTATCTGGCCGAGCTGAGCTGACCTGGCTGAGCTCACCTAATGTCCTCCATAGGAACATGGCTAGAATCTTGACTCAATGGGATTTCCATAGAGTCTAAGAACACATGAAACGGAGTTCGGACGAAGAAGTTATGACCTTTCAAAGTTTGATGTCACACGTAGTCAAACCCAACCGAGCTGACCTGACTTGGCCGAGTTGACCAGACCTGGTCGAGCTGAGTTGAGCTGGTTGAGCTCACCTACTGATTGGTGTCGCAATAGGTGTGTCGGAATCAGCCATTCTCAAGCCACAAAATTCACTCCTACGCATGCATGCCCTCTTTGCAGTATAGTGATTCTAGGGTTGAACACAAGGATGGGTTTTCTTCGTGTAAATGATTTGAAGTTGGCTCAAAATGGTGAATTCAATTTGGATTTGGGGTTTTAGTAAAAACAGTGAGAGTTGGTGATTTACAGACTTAAAATAAAATGAAGTAAAATGTGACAAAGAACTCCTTGAAGCATTGGGCTACTTGGGTTGAGGTCCTAGGGCAAATGAAAGGTTCTCGGGTCCTCTTCCTCGCTTTAGGGAGGATGACCTATAGTCATTTCCCGAACCGGATCTTCATTTGGCTATCAAAACTGAACCCTAATAATTTTTCCTTTTGAAATATGGCATTTAATGAGCATAAATGCTCCCGGAGTAAAAGCCTATCCCCTAAATCTACCCTACAGTAACTAATAGAAGGCAACTAATGAATCTCAGTGGATCTAACAATAAGCATCCATTGAACCCTAAAAGCTTGCCAAATACAGGTTAATCAAGGTACATTTAAGAGATTTTAACCTAGAGTGAGACGGAAACATAAATGCTAAGTAAATGCTTGCATTAAACACATGAAGCGTCATTTTACCTCAATCCCCCTAGTGATAGCCACTCACTCTTCAAGGAGAAAAGCGATCTAGCCAACCATCCTCTGAGTTGTCACCCTCAAAGGGTTGTTTGGTAGCCGAGAAAATGAAGACGAAAACATGGGAGAGCTTGCTTTAATGCTCTGTATTTTGACGAAGCGAAAAATTGATCCCTTGTCTCTACAATGTTTGAGCTTATATAGAGCTCTAAAAAGGAAAAAATACCAAAATACCCTCAATACACACTTATACATGGAGGGAAAAATGGAAAAAAGGGGTCAAAAAGTAGCAAAAGTCAAAATTTGCAGAAGAAATTTCGCACCCTAATGTGAAAATCTCGACTTTTTATGCTCTTCTTCTGCTCCTTCTAATTTCTGATATGCAATGCCGAGTTCCACTCGAATTCGTCATGCTTGGATCGACTCAACAAATTTGGAATAAATAGCTTGCAAAAACTACAAAATTAGCCACAAAATGCAATAAGTAGAATAGTCGGGACCTTAATGTGCAAATCGGGTTAATTCGGTTGATTAGTACACAAAAAGTGCTCAAAACCTACAATAAATAGGGCTAAAAATAGTACTTTTTGGGCACTACTCACCTACTGTCCTCCACAGGCACATGGTTGGAATCTTGACTCAATGGGCTTTCCATAGAGTCCATGAACATCCGTAACAATATTCGGACGAAGAAGTTATGACCTTAGAGTTGGAGTCCGCGTAGTCCAAACCTAGCAAGAGATGACTTGACTTGGCGAGCTAGCCTATTACAGCGAGCTGAGTTGACCTTGAGGAGCTCACCTACTATCCTCCATAGGAACATGGCTGGAATATTGACTAAATGGGCTTTCTATAGAGTCTAAGAACACCCGAAACGAAGTTCGGATGAAAAAGTTATGACCTTCCGAAGTTGGAGGTCATACGTAGTCAAACCCAGCCGAGCTGACTTGACTTGGCCTAGCTGACCTGACCTGGATGAGCTGAGCTGACCTAGATGAGCTCACTTACTATCCTCCACAGGCACATGGCTGCAATATTGACTCAATGGGCTTTCATAAGTCTAAAGAACACTGAAACAGGTTTGGATGAAAATTTAGGCCAGAAGTTGAGTCCTGCATTAGTCAAACCCGACCGAGGCGGCCTAATTTGGCCAGGCTGACCTGGCTGGCTGGCTGGCGTGAGCTAAGGTGGTGGCCTCTAGCCGAGCTCACCTCTGGTCGAGCTCACCTCTACAGGCTGACCTCTGGCCAGGCCTCTCCTGATCAACCTCACGGTGACCTGCGGGTGACCTCTCGCAAGTTAGACTATTCAGGGTAAAAGGACCGTAACCGGGTCTCTGAGTCCAATTGAAATTCGAAAATCCTAACATCAAGTTCACTAAAGTGGATACAATTTAATTAGAGGGCTCACTACCAAATTTCCTTTATTTGCCACCCAAAAACCAGTTCTAAAGTCCGGTTAATGTGTACTACCACAATATGACAGCTTCCCATGGTTCAAAATACAACCAAACAATCCCCTTAGGGCAAGAAAACCACCACAAAACCCTTAGGGTATAAAATAACCAAAGTAGGAGAAGACCTACCTCCATGATTTTTTCGAAACTCTCCAACTTCGGTCTCTAAGCGAAGCCCTTGTCGTGAGGATGAACTCTTCCCCTTGCTCTGCCTGAAACCGTCGGTCCGATAGTCGGCTCTCATCTTTTCTCTCTCTTTTCTCGGTTTGCTCTCCTCTCTCCCTCTCCTTCTCTTCTCCCAACAAATTTGGTCAAGATGAGTCAAGAGAACTTGTCTTCTCACTTGCACATGTCACATTCTAAGTGGCCACCTAGGATTACACCTATCCCTTATCCATCTATCATAGATTTTCACCCACTCACATGTTTCTCATGAGTCCCATTTGAGCTCATGTTTGACTCATTCTGCACATGACACATGGCACCTCTTGAGCCACTCACAATGTGCCATGTGTCCCGCACCACTCGCGGTGCCTCCAAAAACGTGAAATTCCGACTGTCTCGGAATTCGGTGAAATTCGACGTGGTAGTTAGATTTCGCGAGACGATTCCAATGGCTAAGTTCATTTTGTCATCCGAGATCTAGAAAAATCTCGGATTTTTGCTGAAATGACCATTTTATCATTTTTCAGAAAATTAGAATTTTCTAGGGTCTTACAGATGGTAACTCTGTTCAACTGCCTGTAATCTATACACAACCGCAAACTCCAATCTTTATTTTCATGAATTCAGAGGCTTCCATGGAATTATACTCGTGAATAGATCATACTCGACAACTCTTCGGCCCAGGCCTTAAGCTCCCCGACTTTGCAGAGCCATTACATAAGGAGGAATGAAATGACTCGATCCACAGGATCAAATCAATGGTGAAATCCACTTCTCTATCACGGAGGAGTATTGCAATATCATCTAGGAATACATGCAGGAACTCTCTAACATTTGGAATCTCGCTAAAAGCTGGGTCCCTCTTTCCTTGTCTGCACCACATAAGCTAGATAACCTTGACAACCCTTACATCATCTCTACGCCACTGATCATGTGCGGAAAATAACTCTACCTTATTCCTGAACTTTACCTCAATTTCCCTGGTCCTATGCAACTACTTCCTTTTATAACAATCCTAATGTACAGACTGTGGCGAGACAAAAAATCCATGAGAACCACATCAAAGAATCCCTCATATATGAGACCCACAAGATCCATTTGAACTCTGTCCCTGATCAAAACTCTACTATCTATGACTACTATGTTTGAGAATAAAGAATCTCCTGTTGGAAGGGAAACTCTCCATACGACCTAATGGGTGATTCTATCTAGAAAACGATCTAAGAAAGTCAGATGCTGGAAATGAATCTCTAAGTGGCTCTTGGGTGCAGCTAATATGTAAAAATGTGATCGAGGATGAAATAATACAGTGAGCACGGTTACATACGCCTGGCGAGTCACGGCGTAAAATCTGGCAGTGCGGGACTCTTTGCATCCCTTGGGCTACCTGCTGCCTCTACCCTCTGTTTGCACTAGCCCCTCTACTCTGACACCACAGAAGGCTCGGTGCTCATCTGCAGTGCTAAGGTAATTTGGTGGCTGCGATGTATCTACGTGTGGGTGCTCATGTAAATGGCCTTCACGACCATAGTGGAAACACCCTTATTTGTATCTCTTACACACTCCCCAGTGTAAGCCACACATATCCACGAATGAGCTCTCTAGGTGTCCTTTGCTGGCGGTTGGGGGCCTCAACGATCCGCAACTCGGCGGTTCTGACACACTGTGGCCTCACCATAACCTCTGCCTTAACCTCTTTTTGAAATTTGGCCCAGAGCTCTGTGGGAAGTGCAGGGCACTCTTGCTCTGCTATACGATGCATAGTTGTAGTACTCAGTATAACCCTCAGGGCGACCTCCAGTGAGTCTGACCTCTCCCAGGGAACCTGACAGACGCTCAGTTGATCAACATGATCTTTTTTGAAATGACACGCGGGACTTCAGTCAACTATGATATATGGGGACCAAATAACTAGATCTGAGTGTTGAAGAAATTGCTCAAGAAGGATGCCAATTCATTTATATGTGTATCATATATATTATTTAACCTAGAGGAAGCTACTTAGTTATTTGATATTATAAAATTGATTAGTGTGATCCTTTAATCAAATTTAATGAGTCATGATTTTCTTTTATGCACTGAAGGAAATCCATGATGGATCATATTCATCAAGATTCTATCTTTGATATATTTGTATCATTACCCATAAATCTGGATCAACAAGACTGTTGTTGATTTGGAGACGACTGTTTCATCTTACTCACGAACGGATCAAGTAAGTAGATCTTATCAAACTATAGTGAGGGGTGATGATGGAGTTGTATGGATGCCTGGAAGTATTAATGCCATGGAGGCCTATTGATTCAATCATATGGATTATCCTTCCAAATCATGTGTTCCTTCATCTTGTGTTGCAAATATCATATTTTCAGTTATGAGATCATCTTGGATCATGATCTATAACTGATACTATCCATTTACCGGGGTGGCTCATTGATTGAGTTGGAGTATAACAGGTGACAGAGTGGTGAGTGCCAATAAAGGATCTTCCAACAAAGAGGTACTAGACCTCCTGGAGATGTTGCTCAGGGAATCTCATTTGAGTGAAATCATCTTGAAGATGTCTTGAATTTTCAGTTGAGTGTTGATGATCAGGACAAGATAAAATATCTTCCCAGATGAGTGCTGCTATATTAAAGTGATGAGCTACTCAATTGTGTTATGCCTCCCAGACCAAATAAGGTATAATACAGTGAAGAAGGACGAGATTGCCGCGGTATTTGTCTATGGGAAGGGTGGCACGGTCAGGACCATGACTCCTACACACGTTAGATGGGGTCATAATGATGTGTTGCTAGATGCAATCTTGACTTGCTTAATTTAATAGTTGAATCAAGTAGTCCAACACTCTTCCCGGAACCTAATGGGTCACACATAGAAAGTGTGGGGCTGATATGACAGTTTGGATGTGATCCCAGTATGGGGAGTTAATTCTCATGAATTATTATATGTCCACGGGATTAGTGGAATCCAGGGTTTTAGCCATCATACACAAGGATGTAGGTTTGACGTACCTCGGCTTTGGGTCGTGTGGGGGCTCCTCAGAGCGCATAGGGATGTGTCTCCTATCATCACTTAGAGTGAGGGCATTTTGTTAATTAGACATGATAAGTTTTTCTCTAAATAGAATGTTGTGAAACTTGAGAGTTGATGCTCCTTTTGAGAGAAAAGTGAGTTCATGAAATAAAGGCCAAGTGTGTTCTCATCTCCTAAGAAAGGGTTCTAGGAATTTGAGGTTTGGATTTAGCTTCCTCTTTAGGCGTCGGGACTAGGCTGCTTTTGGGACTCATTACGAGGCCAGATTGCCTTGGAGGTTATCAGGCTGCTCGTGGATAAGTTAGGCTGAACCTAGGACTTGGTTAGCCGATCCTAAAGCTGCCCGACCACTAGCTCGGTTTGGAACCGACACAAAGGCCAATCCTACACCGCTTCTTTCTTATAGAACCGTTTTGATACTCGCAGGGTCCTTGGATACTGGGTTTTTATTGGGATTTTTGTATTTAGCTAACAACGGCAAGTGTTGCTCGAAACCCTTGGTGGTATCAGCGCAACCTTGTGCATCAAAATTGGTTTTAATGTTGAGAAGTTTAGGTTTGGTACCCATGTTTTTCAAAAGTTTTCGAAAATATGGTGCATGAAAGGTTAAGATCCATTGTTGAGTATATGGTCATGAGATGATCACAGGATGGATTTATCTGAAGAAGGAACAACGGAAGATGTAGAAGTCCCAAAGATTGGATTTTGCAACTTTTGATTCTTTGGAAAACCCGGTAGCGTCGGCGGCGTTAGTGTCGGCGATAGCGGCGTTAAACCAATCGGCGATCGCAACGTTGTTAAATCCGGACTGGAAGCGTCGCGGCGTTACAGTGTTATGGCGTGTGTGGCGTGGCGATGATGCGGCCTATGTGACCGCGATCTGGCGTGATGTGACCCTGATGTGACTTGCCGCGATGTTTGGGTCAAACGCGTCGCGCGGCGTTCGCGTCGGCGTGAGCGTCGCGATGTGAAAAGAAACGACTTTCGTGTGATGGCGTGGCGACATCGGGATAGACTGACGTCGCGGCGTAAAAGCGGCGATGGGTTTTGAACCCTCACACCACGTATGACGTTGATCTATTGGTGCCTTGTTCATTAGATTTAATAGTTTACTGAGTTTGAACACGCTACTCTTAAGTGTTTGAAATAGATATGTGTGAGTTAAAATTGAACCGTTCAATTTTAAAATTTCTAGAATCATGGATTTCAGAAAACCATGTTGAAATTACCTAAGAGAGAATTTTGGACAAAAATGTCCTTTTGGAAAAATTATGATTCAAGTGTTGAATCAGAATAGTGGTTCAAGGTGTTGAACCTATTGGGGAGTATAAATCGGATTCATGATTCAAGATGTTGAATCAGATTTGTTCAAGTGTTGAATAAAGGGGTTATTTGTTCAAATGTTGAATGAATAGGATGTAGGACAAATTCAGTTCAAGTGTTGAATTAAGGTCTTTGTTCAAGTGTTGAATAAAGGGGTTATTTGTTCAAATGTTGAATAAAAAAAAATGGATCCAATTTGTTTTCTGATGTTGAAAACTTTGTCTTTTGAAATCATGGGAGTACCATTACCTTCAACTTTCGAGTGGATTAGTTTAGAAGATGCATGTTTAAGGGTGTATGTTAGCATGATGGATGATTATGGACTTGCCCAATGGTGATTGAGCATACTGCATTTGATTATTATTTCTTTTTAGATAAATAGGGCATGTGTGTCCCTGCCTCTCTCTAATCTCTCAATGTACTTCTCTTCTCATCTAAATCCCCCTCAAATGTAACTTGAGGTTATTCTTATTAAATGAATGTAATTAGATTACATAGGATTATGATAAGTTATTTGAAGATACAAAGGAGAAAAGAAGTGTGGAGAAGGATCTAAGAAAGACCTTGAAGATTGTAAGAAATTTGATTTATTTTTAATGGGTTGTAATAATCATTACCTCCTAGGATTTGACCTAGTGAATTCCATTATGGCTCATGGAATTGATTTTGAATCATGCATAATCAGTACCATAGTTGAAATAACTATCCTTATAATTTCATGAGATGAATGGATATTACATACTAATGAAAAGGATGAGACTTAAATAAAGAAAACCCTCCATAAATAAATATTAAGGCTAACGTCTTCCACTAATATGGTGTGAACGAGAGTTCCTTTTGGAGATTGAGGTTGTTGGGTAAACCCAAGCCTTCCGCCACAAGAGCATGTTCTATCCATGGAAATGAGTCTAACGTCTTCCACTAATATGGTGTGAACGAGAGTTCCTTTTGGAGATTGAGGTTGTTGGGTAAACCCAAGGCTTCCTCCACAAGAGCATGTTCTATCCATGGAAATGAGTTTTCCTGATTGGTGGGCCAGCCTTAACTAGACTCATACTGTTTGGGTAACCCAAGGTTAATGTGGATAGAGTATTTAGGTTAGTATACATAAGATGTACACGTATCATGATGTGCCCCGGTGATAGTGCCTGAAATCACTTGATTGATAGTCTTGGATTGATAGTTGTGCATTGCAAATTGGAATAATTATTTGATCTAAGATGGCTTGTTGATTGGCTTAGGTCACTCGAAAACTATATTGGATTCGCGCATAATTGCGTCGCGAATCTGATTGGTGATCGAGATACTACCTTTTACCCAGATAGCTTGTTTGGTAAAGCTAAAATTGATTCGGTGATATGGGATATCGACCGCTAGAACCTCCATATAGGTTCTCGGATCCAATAAATTGAGGGCTATGGATTAGCAATAAAATAGTGGGAGCCATAAGGCGTGATTAACAAGCTGTAATAATTATGCATTTTAAGTGCAAACTAACATAATCTCTTTTACATCTAGGTTGAAGAATATCGAAAACATATTTGGCCGTTGTGTGAACTACGATCCATATTGGATACTGATAATTGTTGGTCAGATTTCATGGACTAGCTAAGAACACGGAATTGTTCGGGGCGAGAAAGATAACATATATGGTACCCCACTCCCGATGTCTATGTTTGATCATACATTGGAGACCAGATAGCATATCAGAAGCACTTAGTTGACAGTATCATTGCTGCATGTATCATGCCTGCATCGATGTCTCCAGGGCTTTAGAAACAGCATGAGGCTATGACAGCATATGACATAGTCACCCATCTAAAGGAGTTATTTCATGAAGCGAGAGATGCGAAGGCTCAGGTCGTCTCAAAATGCTTTGGCTCCCGGGATGCGAGAGGGGACATCTCGATGCAGTATGCGTGTGAAGATGCATGTTTATAGTTAGGTTGGATTAACTGGGTTTTGGTAAGGATAATGAATTAAGTATAGACTTGATTCTGGTTGGTTTACCCGACAGTTTTGCACAGTTTGTGCTTCACTACAGGATGAACGATAAAGAGACCACCATACAGGGTGATCAACACAAAAACGGTAGAACCACTTGGTGAAGGAAGGTAAAACTGTGATGCTCGTGAACTCTTCTAATTCTAAGAAAGGTTCTAAGAATAAGAAGAAGAGAAAAATCACTAAGCATAAGGGAGGGACGACCAAGGAAAAGATCAAGGAGACATCCTCAAAAGGTACATGCTTCCATTGTAGCAAAAGAGAGTATGGAAGAAGAAATTGCAGGCGTACATAGGTCAAAAGAAGAAGGTGGCATCTTGATGCTAACTTACCTTATTTATGTCTTTGAAGTTATCATAACATATGGCAACCTTTAGGTATTGGATCGGTTGTGCTCACACATGTACTAATATACGGGGCCTTAGAGACAGCGAAACTCCTGAAGGAGTCTAACCATGGTGGGTAGCTAGTTGCAAAGTTGCAGTTGTTGCCGTGGAACTATGTTTTGAACCTCCCTAGTGGTTTTTGTTTATATTTAGACAATTTCTTTTGTGTGCCATCTTTGACTAAGAACATTATTTCTGTTTCATGTTTAAACAAGAAAGGTTTTCATTTAAAATTTTGTGACAATAGTTGTCACATTATGTTGAATGATGTTTTTTATGCTGGTGGTACCTTGAGCAATGGGATTTACATATTGGATATGACCGTCAATCCTGAATCTCAATGACAATAAAAGGCAAAAAAGGAGATAATTTGAAATCGCTGTATTGCAATTTTGTCTTGGCATTATAAGTGAAGCATGACTTAGTTACACAAGTGTAGAGCTTAGGGTCATTGTTCATGATGTTGGCATGTGAATCATGCTTGTTAGGCAAAATAACCAAATTACCCTTTAAGGGAAAGAGTTGAAAGAGCAAGCGGACTATTAGTTTCAATACATACCGATGTATGTTATATGGTCTGTGCAGGTGGTTTGTCTACTTCATAACCTTCATCGATAACCTTTCATGATATGGGTACTTGTATCTCATGAGGTATAAATCCGAGGCTTTGAAAGTTCGAGAATTCTCAAATGGGTGAGAAGCAACTTAGGAAGTATAAATCCGCCGATTAGATTAAATTGGTGAGTACTTAAGCCGAGCGTTTCTAGATTATCTTAGAGACAATGGGATCTTGTCCCAATGGACTCCACCTTACACGCCACAACACAATGGTGTGGCTGAGAGAAGGAACCAAACCTTGTTAGACATGATGAGGTCAATGATGGGCAAGGCAGACATTCCCAAATCCTTTTGGGGTTATGCACTTAAAGGCTTCTTTGTTTATATGCCAGCGAAGTCCCATCAATGGAGTTGAAGTTACCCCATATGAGATATGGACTAACAAGAAACCCTATCTTTCCCACATGAAAGTATGGGGTTGTCCTGCTTATGTAAAGCGGACAATGTCAGATAAGCTTGAAGCTAAATCTGATAAGTTTCTGTTTGTAGGATATCCTAAAGAAACAATGGGATATCAATTCTACAACACTTTAGAACAAAGGTTGTTTGTTTCAAAGCATGCTGTCTTCTTAGAGAAAGAGTTTCTCTTGAAGAAGGCGATGGGAGCAAAGATGGAGCTTAGTGAAGTTCAAGATGCTCGGACACGTCTCATCACGGCGAACTGAGTTGTAATTCATGATGATGAATTTATAGTCGACTCTTCTAAAAAACAAGTGTTTCGTAGGACAAGTAGGATACGTTATGTCCTAGAGAGATATGGATTTCTCATTAGCGAAAAAAAGGACGTATTGCTTATAGAAAATAATGTGCCAACTACCTACGAAGAATCTCTGAATAGTTCAGAGTCTGATCAGTGGCTCAATGCCATGAAGTTGGAGATGGATTCCATGTACACCAACCAAGTGTGGACTTTGGTTAATCCACCTAAAGGGATAAAACCCATAGGGTGCAAATGGATCTTCAAGAAGAAGACGGACATGGAAGGTAATGTTATTACCTATAAAGCTGAAAACTTGTGAAGTAAGGGTTATCGTCAAAAACAAGATGTTGATTATGACGAAACTTTCAGTCCAGTAGCTATGCTTAAATCAATAAGAATACTCCTAGCCATCGCCGCTCATTATGATTATGAGATATGGCAAATGGATGTGAACACAGCTTTCCTTAATGGAAACCTGACCGAGGAGGTGTATATAACATAACCTGGAGGTTTCACATCTGAATGGCGATAAAAGTATCACGAACTTCAAATATCCATTTATGGGTTGAAGCAAGCATCCGAGGAGTTCAGAATATCAGTTTGATGAGACAATCAAAAGAGTTTGGTTTCTCTCACAAAATCTGGATGAACCTTGTGTATATAAGAAGATGAAATGGAAGTGCAGTTGTATTCCCCTGATCTTGTATGTGGATGTTTATACTTCTGATAGGAAGCTTGATTTCTTGATTACGTTACAGCAGTAGGGTGTCCGGAATCAGCATTGTATCTCTGTTCCACTCCCTCTTCTTTGTGGTCAGCTCTTGCGATATAGCGGGATCTAAATTGAGCAAGGGATGGGTTTTCATCCCTGAATGATTTGTATCATGTTTGAAAATGGTGAGACTTTTGTTTGTGGATTTTCGGATTTTAATTAAAAGTGTTGGAGTTGGTGTCCCTATAAATTTTAAGCGAAATAGCTTAAATGAAATGTGAAATGAGTGACCTTGAAACTGAATTATAGCTTGGTAAAATGGGTATGAAGGTGTCCTCGGGTTATTTCCTACGCATTAGAGACAAATGACATATGGTCATGGCCAAAGCAGGATCTTTGTCTAAAACTAATATTAAAAACAATATTGTTTGAATCAGAAACATATATGCGAGCATTGATTAATTGGTGGATTTGAAAACATAACATTTAACCTCGTTTCAGTAACCTTATTGGTCTAAGAATATGAATAAATACCATTAAGATACTGCTTGAACCACAACATGACAAGTATTATTAGGAAAGACATTAATAGCATTAAACCTAGTTTGGAAAGTTTGGAACCATAAATGTACTGTTTTCATTTAAAATGAGGACCTGCAGTGGCCCATTAACCAACTGTGGCCTCTCTTCAAGGTTTTGAGAGCAGCGAGCATTATAGGACCATGAAGCCTCCAGGTGGTGTTTGGCGACGAAAAATGAGGAAGAGAGAGAAGAGAGAAATCTATAAACCTAAAACAAAAGTTGCGTGAATGAATGCACTTGAATGAAAAGTTAGGGTTACAAAGCTATAAGGTGGCTTATATAGCCAACGAAAATGAAATACCAAGAAATACCTAAAATACATAATTACGATAGGGACCCAGTAGAATTCTTACAAAACGAGGTCGTTTGGAACCAAAACACGGGGAGGATTTTTATTTATCTCTGGTGTTTAGCTATGATAGAAAATACAAGGCATAATGAAAATTCAAATTTCGCTATGCACGGTAACTATTCTGATATGAGAAATTTATTAACAGCAAAAAGCGTATAAGCGAAGTTTCGCATGGATTCTGAAATTTCACCTTATCGTTCTTAATTTTAAGCAATCCTTGCAAAATTTTCGCAATGCATAGCGAAAATCCTACAACCCTCCCTTGCCTTCTGCATTGCCTCCTTGTATCCGCCGGCCTCATTTCATCGAATTCACTTGAAAAAATTTCTTCATTTCGACGTGAAATCTGAGAATCTCAACATTCAGCTTGATGGGCTGAACTTGAAATTATGGTTGAGATATAAAACACATAAAATTACCAAAGCAAACTCGAAACAAATCTAGTGGTACTAAGTGGACACATGTCCGTTAAACAAATTCATGTGATTAAATTTTCAAAAAGCCTCAAAACCTATCTTCAGTGGGACTTCAATAGCACTTTTAGGTACTAATCACACCCCAACCGACACGTTGCTAGTCCATAGCAATGCTAAAATAATTAATCTTATGCATGTGCTTTTTACAAAAGTGTATATTGTTCAAAAAGGTGTGTGTATCGTGGGGTTTGCCTTGGTGTGAACAATTTTAGACCATTTAAAACCATCATGAGAGAACAAGTGCCATATAAGAACAAGTTTTAGGGCAACATCGGTTCCAAGGAAGTCAACCTAAATTTCCACCTAAATCTAAGTGTTCTTAAGGTGACCAGTTTGAGCCAATAAGTTGCAAAGCTATTCCCTCCCTGACAAACTCTTTGCCGGGGCCTTAAACTGTGACCTTGGCCCTAAGACCAGCTACACTCTTGTTTCTTCTTTGATTGTATTGAGATTGCATTCAGCTCGACTACTAGTCATACTGGCGAGAGTCCTGATGACTCCCAACCAATTAGGTTTAGAGGCATCAGCTAAAGTCCAGCCCGACCACAGAACTCTACGAGGTTTCACCGGACTTGAATGACTAGGGTGGGCTTTTCTGGCTGGCTAAGCTCCGCCCACTTCCACCAGTATAGCGAACACTAAGTCGATGACTCCCAATAATTCGCGTTTAGGGCATCGGGCTTTAGAACTGTATATACCTCTCGGACCGTGTTCAGGTTTCAAGGCAAAGCGTCACGGCTTTTATTTTTGCTCTGCTCTTTTCTTTTTGCTTTCTTCTTTTCATTTTGGAAGACTACATTGGCCTTCTTTTGTGGGTAACACAAACCTATTATAGGTCATCAACAGTCAGAAGCAGTTTTGCAGGTGAAGAAAATTATATGGCTTCCTCAGCTATTGATAAAGCGGTGGTGAATTAGGTAAAGGTGGATCACCACAAGGTTGAATATCTTTTGGAACTTGATAGGCCAAAAACTAAATCATGCATGGGCTTGTTCTAACGTGAGGTAGCATACGATTGTTTCAATTCTCCAACATAAGGCAGAGTAGAAACCACAGATGAAACACAAAGTGATTTGCAAAGTGTAGAAAAATGTAAATAATGCTATAAGCTTTTGATAATAAGACTGGTTTAATACATGTAAAAATAGCTAAATATACTCACAAAGTATCACTGCCTACTATTGGCTAATACATGAATCCTATACAATCCTATACAAAATGAGTAGGCAGTTGATAAAGCTAAAAACTATACAAAATATGATAAAAGACACTCTGACTTTGCCACTTTGAGCAGTATAAAAACAAGTCTCCTTTGGTAGGGGTCGAGAGAAAACAAAGAAGGGAGTCGGCCACCTCACTCTCGTGGTGGTGGATGCAGGCTGGCTGCGTGTGCTAGCATCGAGGAGGGAGGCTGCGTGCGGGCGGGTCTCAGTAGTGTGTGTGAGCTGCGGCGGGAGAGGCCAAGGGGTGACTCATGATCCGAAGAAGCATGGCGTGACTATGTGCTAGAGTAGCCTCGGCTCGGGCCATCCTCTGGTCCAACGACGCCTGTGTAGTAGCCAGCGCACAAACAACATCCATAACAGCAGCAAGCTCCCTAGAACTGACATGAATATGCTCCGGAGGCTAGCAGCATTTCATGGAAGGGCCGCGAGTGTCGAGAATTTGGGGTGAGAGCGATAGGAGGTGGAGGTGGAGGAGATGAATCGTTTGGGCCAGGCTCCTCTCCCACCTCCTCACCTCAGGAACAGGATCGTCCCCCCTCGGTGGGTCCTTTGGTACATCATGCTTTGCCTCCTCCCGATCCTGGCTGGGAGAATAAATGGAAGTCGGCATCTGAGAGATCAGCTTTATGGATAGGACACCGATTAAGCGATCCTCCGCTCGATGCGTGGCTCCTCAGGGAATCCCAGATGCTTTAGGACCTGGCTCAGCAACCTCGGCATCAATAATGGTAGCTCATTTCGAGCCAGGCCATAACGGTGGACCTTTCTGAGGAGTGCGCCCCGGGGTCATGACCCGACTCGGAAGGGACTAAACCCCGGAAGAATCCCTCGAGATCAGGAGTCTGAGCTCGAGTATGGCTCCCCTGCGCTAGACACTAATCTTTGCGGTGGGAATAAAATTTGGTCAGGCCCAATTGGTCTAAAGGGAGCATATGTGGCGAAGTTGCCTGCTTGAGGAAGAGTGCGGGTCATTGTGAGTATCTCGAGGCGAGCAATGGACCATCTCTCTACAGCGATGGTTGGGACGATCTACATATCCTCGAATTTGCCAGCTCTGCTGGTAGGCCCAAGGCAGCTATAATGTCCTCAGCTCGGAGTACTCTTGGGCGGCCGTCAACGCTGAATTGGAGCTCCAACAGACTCGGTACTCCCCGGGATGTCATAGTATGATATAAGCTTCGACCTGACCAAAGTGTCGGCTATCGCGATTGTCATGAATGGAAGCAAAGAATACTGCGTGATCAGCCTCATCGAGTCTCTGAACCGCGGGTCGGTGGTCAAAGCTGGTACATCGTAAAATGGCTCCCCATGGAAGTCCCTGGCACGTAGATCTACGTTACCCGGAATCGGGTCGCTGGTGAACATGGGGCGCCTGATCCTCGAGGCCGGTGATAGCTGGGGTGATGAGCCCTCATCAGTTGGGGGAGGTGACGGCTCGGGCCGAGATCTCGAAGACTCCCCCGGGCCTGATGTCCGGGCCCGCTTGGAGGGTTGGGCCCTCTGCTTTGTGTCTCGAGCAGGAGAAAGGGCCAATTTATCTGATCGATATTGCTAGGAACCCTGAGGCTCCTCAGGTATGGCTGTTGGGGCCAATGCAGGCTGTGTAAATGCAGGTAGGTCCGGAGAATGGGCACCTGCAGCCCCGGAAGTGCCTGGATCCTCCATCTCTAGGGTGCTGAACCTAACCCTGGGCCCTGCCTTGAGAACCACCACGGGTGCAGACCATGCGCGTGCAGGTGTGCTCTGGGGCGAGAGCAAGGCTCCGTGTGGTGCGGGGCCGACTAGGAGACGGTGGGGCTGTCTTACAGGCGGGGTGAGCTAAGGGCTCGCGGTGGGCGGCTGGCAATAGGCCCCCTGGGGTTAGGCAGTAGGGTCGGGGCTCGGGGCACGGACCTTGACGGGGCCTCGGTGCCACCTTTAGGGGCAGGCGGGGCAGGGGCAGCAGTGAAATGGCTCACGGGGAGGCTCGGCGCGAGATGTAGGGGCACGGTCGGGGCTCGGGGGTATGTTAGATGTATGGAGATATGGCCCCCTCCTCTTTTATAAAGCCATTAAACAGTTGAATGGTCTCTTACAGGAGTCAGATTGGGGCTGAATTTATTCGTCTTGAAAATTCTTACTGATTCATCTCTAGTAAAAAAAAAAAAAAGCAAAATTTTAATTGATTAAATTAAATAATAGCAAATAAAATTAACATTTATATTTAGCTAAAATTACAAAAGGAAATTTACTAAATAGCTTAAAATGAAAATTGACCCGAAATAACTAGACAAAACTTTTGGTGCGATTTGGCCTCTATGAAGACAAGTAGCCCAATTTCATGATTCATTCATGGGGTCAAGGAGGAGAATACGACCCTACGATGGCCTGTGCGACCTTCATGGTTCCTTCTTGTTGAAATTCTTCTCCTTTGGGTGATGTTGGGTGACCATTGGCTCTGCGAGGGTGGCGATGCGACCGAATTCCCAATCCAGCACTTCATGGTTTACCAGTCTGCTTTCAATTTAGGAGAAGCTTTTGGTTTCCCTGCATTCTGACCAATTGAGCAAACTTCATAAGCTCTTTGCTTGTCATCTTCCACTAGCTTGTGCTTGTTACTAAGTGAAAAATATTAAGCTCCAATGTCATGTTGCCAAATGTGAGCTACATGACTCCATTACGGCAATTGATTATCGCATTAGGTAGCCCAAAAATAGAATTCTTCGGATAATTGGCACACTAAATTGGGCCCACTTGCTATTAGTTCGGTATCAGCTTTACAAAGTCCCTTGGGTAGTAAGATTTGTCAACGCAACATATCCTCGATTATTCCCTTAGGAATTTTCCTTAGTCGATCCAGCTTGATAGCCAGTGATGTTGGTAGGCTTAAAGCTCTCCTAAACCCAGCGCCACCTGCCCGAATATAGCGGTAGGTTTACCACTGGCCCTCAAGTCTGACAATTAGCTGTCTATGCAGGTCACTCAATGTTGGCGATATTGTGGGATCCTGGATCCTTGTGTTTCACTGGGGTCTTACTTTGAATGATGGCACTGACTTGCTCGGTTAGGAATGCTTTCTTTTCAATGCCTAACCCTTTCTTGGCTGTTTATTACGGTCCTTTAAGAACTTTATAAGTTGGGACACCCAACAATCATGTCAAGTAGTGGAATATTTACCTTTACTTGCCTTAGCACTTCCCAAATTTCAGCTTGGTTTGGGATTTTTTTCTTGCTTCTTAGTGCTTGGGGAAATGGAGGGGGCATGTTTTTCTTCACTGAGTCTTCACTGATTATTACCCTCTCTGGCTCAGCCTCCTTTTCTTTCTCAGTTTCTTGAGCAGTCATGGGCACTGGTTGCTCAATTTCTTTTCCACTCCTCAAAGTGATGATAGCCTTTACTTCATCCATCTTTGAGTTGCTGGATGAACCTATTTCATGTACTCCTTTTGGATTTGGCAGTGTTTGGGAAGGGAATCTTCCTCTCTCCTGTACCTCCAGCAGATTGTTAATCTTGGTGATTGAATACTTGTTGGCCCGGACCCAGAAACACATATCTGAATTTATGGCCGTTATTACAGAGGGCCCATTATCTAATCCCCGAATGTGAGCGCCATAAAACATTGGTTGGACCATATGATGTATAAATTTATGGCGTTCTGCCAAGGACTATTATCTAATCACGGCAGCGGCGCCATCGCTTTGTTGACATCATCTTATCATAACCAAAATCTGCTAGAGTAGAGCGATTTAATTTATTGGTTTTGGTGCGAAGTGCTACGAAGTGCCACGGGTCGACAAGTAGCAAAATGGACATGAGTCGAGATATCGATCCAAGTCTCGAAATTTTCATCAACTATACGACTACTCGAAATAAATGCTATTTGGACCATAAAATTGTTATGGTTTTGACTATGAAAATTTGAAATTAACTAGTTAAGAAGAAATGAACATTCAAATAAATTTGAAATAAAACAAATGAAGGAAAATAAATTCCTACAAAAAGAAATGAATACTGAATAGTTATCATAGGAAGACACGTCAAGAGAAACAATCATAGTGAACGATCAATTCCTGTAGTTCATACTGAATTAATTTTCTTGAATATCTCAAGTTTCAAAATCTGTCCAAGGCATTTGTAGTGCGGTGGATCTCTCCACGCTCCACATTTAGTTATCTCTTTTCTTCACGATTCTCTCTAAATTCTGAGGAGCGAGATACCTTTTTAACAAGAACTTCCTTAAGCTGGGTATTTTTCTTTTGCAATACTTCATACTGTTTTATGAGCTGTACACCTTAGCTCCCCGAGTTATCGGTCGACAAGGATATACAACTTCAAATTCTCTTCCTGCCAGTTAAATAGTCCCGACTCCTTGATTGGATACCAGGCTAACACGGGATCGGCCTCACTATCCCGAATTAAGAATTGAAATCTCTGTTTGTTTAAATAGATAAATTCGTTCGACTGCGTTCTTGACTTCAAGTGAGAGAAAGTTTATCTAAGTGAACTTCTGGCTTTCAAAAGGATCTAATAGCGAGGTTAGTGCCACCTTCAAGAAATGTACATTACTCCAGGATTGTCTCTTCCTGTGTCACTCCCGGAGGACCTCCCTTGAAATCAAAGTATGTGCAATTCTTAGCAGTGCAGTGGCTGTGTGAGATCAAAAATCAATAAACTCTGTCTGATGAATTAGAGGCAGAAATGAGGCAGAATCTATTTTAAATTACTAAGGAAAGATCAGTCGACTACAACGTTCGCTAAATGGAAGAGCAGTTCTCAATTCTTTTGAATCACAGGGAAACTGACATCTTCTGATCAAAAGAATAGCGCATTGAAAGCTGAAATAGTGAATCCCGAAATTTAATAAAGACAGTGTTGATTTGGTGTAATTTGAAAATTGTTCGATTACATGGCGTATTGAAGCAGTAACGATAACATTGATCAATCGCAGAAAATGAGATAAACATACTGCTCTACAAAATAAAGAAAAGAAAAAGAAAAGAAAAGAAAGAAAGAAAGAAAGAAAATAGTAAAGAAGTGAAGCCTAGGCTGCGGATCTATTTTGATCGCGCCTCGGAAGCTTGCTTTACTATTACGGAGTAAATTCATTATAAGGTTCAGTTGGGCTAATCCCGATACTTTCTTTGTGGATTCCAGAATAGCGAGTTGATTACATTCCGGTTGTGACCTCAGTTCTCTTGCGTGATGTTGAGGCTCGCCATCGCGACATTGACTAAGTACATCTGGTGATCGTTTCATGTTGTCCGCGACACCACGCTATGCTTTTGCGGGTTTCGGGTTGGTCGCTTGCGTGTCGCGACATCATGGCGGTGCGGTATCCATTCTAGTCGCTGCGAGTCTTTAATGGTTGTTCTGATGCAGCGACATGAATATTGCAGCGACATGGGCCAAGACTCACCTGCTTTTCGCTTTGTTTGTCATGATGTCGCGACGCCGTATCTTGTCATGACATCGCTGCATTCTTTCCTTGAAAGGGTTTCCGGCGATGTCGTGACATCAACCTCATAGTTTGAAGCCTTGGTTGATCTCACTCTTGATGTCTGACTTGCGTTAAGTCTCACTTTTGTGACAGCCGTTGTTTTCTTGGTGCCATGACATCCGGTCTTCTTGTCAGCGACATCACCTTATGTTGCTGTAGTTTATATGGTTGTTTGATGATGTCGGCGACATTTATGATTTATATCATCATCTTTTAATTTACCCTTTTCTTGTTTCTATCTTGCGATCCTGTATGACGCATCAATTCTATTAATCTTACCAAATCATAAACTCTCAGCTGAGGTGTATGAGACTACATTACCATGATGACTGTGATTGCTTATTTACTGCTCTTTGCCAGCTCGACTGCATTTTATCCACACTTGTTACGCATTTTCTCTGCTTTTTTCTTCTTTTCTTGCTTCAACTGTATGACAAATTGGTGAAGTTCTTATAATTATATATTCATTATTCAATTTTAACTGAAAACAAAACGAAAAAATGATTTAAAGATGACTTTTAGCTAAATCCAATCGTAGATTATCAATCTTAAATTAAGCACTCTCAAGCCCATCTATTTCTCTTGTTGATTATTTTTCCACAGTATCAATTCTTTGAGCCTGTTGTAGGTGATCCCTTTTGTTTCTTCTAAAGTACCACACCACCTTGCTCAAGTTTAAATGCTTGTTCACGGGGAAAGAGAGGATGCGTGATGGCTGTGGTTGAGATGAGAACAAGCGTGTTGCTGAAACATGGCAAAGGAGTGGGTTTCCGGGAGAGGTTGGTGATTCTAATTGGAATTATATGTATTACCATATGGGCATTGAGTTGTGACTGTATTGCTAGCATTGGCATGCTAGCATCAAATCCTTATTGAGGGAGCAATTCAGGTGAGTCGTTCTCTGAGTGAATGAGTGGGTTGGCAATTGATGCATGGGTTGCTTTGGGCGGGATTTTTCATTCAACACTTACTGCTTCATGGAGCCTTTTCCTTCCGGCTCTCTTCCTTTAGCTGGGGTTGATATTTTGCTTTCATCTCATGTCTTGAAGTGAAAAATACCTACCCTTTGGTGGGTTGAAGGCCTCATTTTCTCCACTTCCCTTGGGTTTTGCTCATCCCATCCCTTGGAAGTTTCAGCCCACGTAATTCAAAAATCCATGGCTTCATGCGGGTGCTTGCTCAGAGTCCCTCCAGCGCATTGTTTAATGGTTGCTTCATGGGTGGAGACATACCATAGAGGTGATTCTGACATCGAGTGTCGAAACCATGATGTGGACAGAAACGATGGTCTCCATGAACCTCTCCCAGCACTGATAGAACCTCTCATTGTCATGGGCAGCAAACGTGTAGATTTGCCTCTTCAAATTGGTCTTTTGAGCCTTTGAAGAATTTTTGAAGTGCGGCTCGCCCGACTATGGTTCTTGGTCTCAGTGAATTAATCCATATTTTGGCTTTGTCCTTGAGGGTCAAGGTAAATGCCTTCAATTTCAACAAATCCATATCAATTGCACCCTCCTTAAAGGTTATGCACACTTCCTCAAAATCCCTTATATGGGTGTGTCAGTTATATTCTCATACCATATGAAATATGGAGCGGGGGTAACAGGTAGAGTCCTGCTACATCTTCAGGGGGGTATGATGCGAGGAAGGAGCACTAACTCTAGGGTGTATGTGATCCCTCATTGATCTGTATGCTGTTAGTTCCTTTGGGAGTGCCTTCTTTGACTTCTTTAATTTATGAGGTAGAGGATCCAGTTGGTATTTGTGCATACTGTTCCCGACCTTCATCTTTGGTGCTCCTCCTTTGCAATCTACCTGATATCCCTCTATCCAGTCTTTGCATAAACACACAGCCAAATGAGATAAAACACGGAACAACAAGAGGCTTGCCAAAAGGATCGGTGTTAGCTAAACAGCTATTGTAAAAAATAAAACGGTCGTCTTTGATTCATGCCACGGTAGGGTGAGAAGCGGAATCAACAATGTTGTTTCCTATGTTCCTCCCTACTACTTAGTAGTCTAAGCTCACATGGTACTTAGCAGTCCTAAATTCAGTTTCTGAGTGGGTTTCTTCGTCTGAATGATTTGAGTGAAGTCGAAAATGGGTGAATTCAATTTGGATTTTAAGGTAGTGATAAAAACGATGGGTTGGTGGTTTGCAAGCCCAGTGACAAATAAAATGCCGCAAAAATAGAACTCATGAAGTTTCGGACCTTTGGTTTAGGGTTTTAAGGCAACTAACATGTCACCGGGTCTTTTCCTCGCATTGGGAGGCATGACATATAGTGTTTCGAGCTAGGATCTTCATTTAGCTTTAAAACCTAGACCCTATGATTTTCCCTTTTGAAACATAGCATTTAACTGGGCAAAAATATTCCCAACAATGATATCATATCTCAAAAACCTACCACCACTTGATGACTAATAGGAAACAACTAAGCGGATATGAGGATCTAGTGATAGAAAACCATTTATGCAAAAACTTGCTAAATACGTATTGAGTAGGGGTCAGTGGCACTCAGAGAGAGAGAGAGAAAGAAAGAGATTTTAACCTAGGTCGTAGAGCATAAATACCCATGGAAATGGTCTAGTTAAAAGCAGAAGGACGATGTTTTTACCTTCAAACATTCACCTAGTGGCCCTCCTTTTCAAGGAGGAAAGAGGTCATAAGCATCCTCGAGTTGTCATCCTCGGAAGTGTTTAGTAACTTTAGAAAGTGAGAGAAAGGAGAGAGAAAGAAAAGCTGGAACAAAGATCTGTGGCAGAAAGATTCAAAGTTAGGGTTACAAAAGGCTATAAGTTGGCTTATATAGTCAACCAAAATGTGTGAAATACCAAAAATACCTAAAATACATGATTCTACTATAACACTTAAGAAATATACCTAGTCGTTTTTCGACATGTTTAGGAGTATTTTATCATCCTAATTTGAATGTTTAAATAACTTAAATGCGAAACATGGAAACGAGGGCCGGAAAGTTACAAAACAGGAAAAAGTGTAAAGTGTCCAAAAGGGCCTAAAAGACATGGATTAAGAAGATTGGGGGCCAAAATACAATTTGGGAACTTGGAATACAAATAGTCAAACATGGAGGAACCTTTTTGCAAATAAAGAAAGTTAACCCAAAAAATGGGTTTTTATTTGGAGGGCCCAAACATGGCCTTATGACATGGGTTTTTAAAGACCAAAGTTGGTTGGTCTCATTTGGGGAGGAGAAAAACGTGGAAGGAGGAGGAGAAGAGAAGAGGAAGAGGAAGAAGATAGAGAATTTGTTAGAATCGAAGCAGGCAGGTATGGAACTTGGATTTTTGTATGGAACTTTGGATTTTGTATGGATCATATGGAATTTTAAGGCTTGTTATGGTTAATAGCTTATCTCCAAAGCTAGGGTTTTCATAGAATTGTATCCAAACCTTGGATTCTTGAAAATAGGGTTGATAAAACCCCATATGGTACAAGATAATCATAGAATCCTCTCCTTTTAGGATGGATTCATGGTTAGTGAGAGTCTTTGAGTTAGGGTTTAGAATAAACCTAACTAAACTATCATCATTTAATTGTATATGGGTCTTAACCTATTAAATTGTTTGGAAGGATTCTTGATATGAATTTTGAAGAAAGATATGTAACGAAGAGGAATTGAATAGAAAGAGATTCAGGTGAGATTGGAAATGGTTTAGATGTGTTTAGTATTAGAATTGGTTGGTATCAAACTATGGAAAATGGGAGAAAATGCACGATCTAGGACATTTGGGTCATGTGTACCAGTACACCTTCCAGAACCCAAGTGTGCAGTATGCAAGGGGTGTACCACTTCACACAATTACCTTTTCTATTTCGACCGGTTTTACGTATTTTGTATAGCAAATTATTTTATGTATCTGATTTGAGTGATTAAAGTGGCCAATTAAAATAGACTTCAAGTAAAACCATCCATATAGAAATAGATATTGTCAAATTCTGATTGTAAGTGGCCCAAAAATTCACTCAAAGTGGGGTCATGTGCAAGTCAATTCCAGCATCAGTATCGTTCATATAGTAGTCCGAGTTGTTTTGGACGTATCTTGAGTTTCGGTGCTCCGATTTAGGTGATTCCAATTGGAGGAGAATCCTTAGCACCTTAAATTTAAAGAGGAGTACAAGAACCAGCAAATATGGATACAAGGCACTGGAAAATGAATATTGCAACTGTCATTGGATGTCGGTAAAAAGCAGAGCTAGTTGGCATGAAAGAAATGCCATAGCGAGTTTGGATGATCCGATTGGAATAATTCATATTTATAACTAAATTTGATTCATCGAGGAACAAGAATACATGAATGATGTGTGAATACATCAGTATTTCTGTATAAGTATCTGAAATGCCATATGGAATAGGCATGAAACCTGAATAGGATATGAAACATGAAAACAAACTGAAATATGAACTTGAACATGATTATGAATGATAAAATGTCATGATCATAGAATGTGATTAAGAAGGTTATAAGTTCTGAAAGACGAAATCTGACTACCTAGGACCGAAGAATGAATAGTGGGCGTCCACATTGGTGCTTCTACGCACTCACATTGGTCAACCGGCACTCACGGTAGTGCCGGCACTCTGACAGTGCCCTACGACACTCTGTGCGTGGTTATGCGTTTTGATTGGTGCTCCGGCACTCCTGCTGGTGCTACGGCACTCCTGTTGCGTGAGCAGGCACGTCCTGATCGGTGCTCGGCACTCCTGCTAGTGCTACGGCACTCCTGTTGCGTGGGCAGGCACGTCTTGTACGGTGCTCGACGCGATCTTGTGTCGTACCTTCAGGGTGTATTTGTCTGCGTCTACTCATTTCTTATGATTGGTCTAGGTAGTCAGATAGACATATGATAGACAGACCAAGGTGCAGTGTAAAATCTGAATGTACCTCTCTGTGTCTGACCACGTGAGTACCTCTGGTACTCTGTTCACGATTAAGTTAAGCCAGTACCTCTGGTACTCCTGTATCTGCTTAAGTTCTGTCGTACCTATGGGTACTCCTGTTTCGATTAAGTTAAGTAAGTACTGCGGGTACTCTGTATACGATTAAGCCATTTGTAACTCCCTACAGGAGTCGAATGAACATACGTGCATTATAAGTATAAGTTACGTGTGAGAAGAAACTCTTGTAACTCCTACAGGAATTAGAGACCAGTATAAGTCTAGTAGCTAAAAGGTACTCGTGTCGGTAAAAATAAGTACAAGTTCTGTAAAATAAGTATAAGTCTAGCCGTAACTACGGTTACTTCCGTATATGTATCTGTTGTGATCTGTACCTGCTATGGACTAATGTCCATATCTGGTATGTATCCACATACGTCTGATCTGACCTTGTATGTAATATGATTCTGATATGTTCCGACTTATCATACCTCACGAATTACCATTATAGAATAAGTTCGATAAGACCGAGTATAAGATCCGTAAGACAAGTATATACTGCATCATGTACTTGGAATCTGTAATACATGTATAAAATCCAAGATACATGTATATGCTCCGTAATACCAGGATAAGATCCGATATACCAGAATAAACTCCGTAGTACCTACGGGTACTCCCGTATGAGTATAGGTATACTTTAACCTAGGGCTTGTGGATGTATTAAAACAAGTTGGTATCGAAGCGAGACAATTGATCAAGAGTAGTACTTGATGGGTACTCTGTATAAGATTAAGTTCGCAAAATCAGGGTATACGTTCCGTAATCTACGTGATACCTTCGGGTGCCTCCCAAGACAAGTGTAAACTCCATTAGAATAAGTATAGGATTACGCCAAGCTCTTACGGGAGATTTGAGATAGATATAAATACCGGGACACGATTAAGTACCTGCAATATAAGCATAGGTTCTGTAACTCCTATAAGGTCAGAAATAAGTATAAGTTTGAGACAAGTATCAATATAAGTTCCGATATATATGTCATTTAGGAACCTAAATAAAAATATATATATGATACAAACATAAGTATAAATATATTATCCCTCACGGGAGATAGAAATATCAGTTTGTGAAGATCAAGTATATGTCATTTGGGAGATCTGAATAAGTATAAGATACGAATAAAGAATAAACCCACTATAAGTATAAGATCACGATTGCTATAATTATAAGACCGAGGATAAGAATGAGTGCTATGAATTATAAGATCCAAATAGGATAAGTACACCATAAGTGTAATTCTTAGGTAAGTATAAGATCGAGAATGTGATAAGTATTAGTGAATAAGCATAGAAGTGCAGCATAAGCCTAGTAATTGTATAGTTCGTGTATGAATCTTTGGATCTTCGATACACCATTACCCATTATCTTGTATTTATGTTTACGTATAAAAAGTGTTTCCCACTAAGCGTAGGCTTGTGGGTTTAATCACGTGTGGAGGTGCGGAAGACATCGGCCAAACAATCCGCATCAGTTGGTGGCTTGCTTGTAAGGGTTCACTACATGTAGGTTCAGTCTTTCTGGTTGTAAGTAACTGAAGAATCTGAGTTTGTATTTGTAAATGGGATTTCGATTATATGTGTCTAGATTTTGATGGACACCATTACGGTGGTAGCTCTTTAATATGTATATGATGTTTTGATTTTGTTATAAGATGTGAGCCATACTCACAGGTACCAGATCGACTTTAAAAAAAAAAAATTCAGGTCAAGAGTCCCAGTATTTGGTCTCGCGTCCCGGAAACAGGTTCGGATCCCCCAATCGGGTCGGACCGGGAATCTGGGCGTGACAATTACAATAGGGACAAAATGGTAAAAATACAAAACGAGGTTGTTTGGAACCAAAACACAGGGGGGTGATTTTTCGCTATACGTGAATTTATTTAGCATAGAGAAAATATCGAAGGCATAGCAGAATTCAAAATTTTAGCTATGCAGTGTTCGCTAGCTAAGCGAATTTATCTTTGAAAAATTTGTCCTGTGAAAATTTTAATTTTATTTGTGCACGACTTCAGCCTCTGCGAAAAGCGTGCATAAGCGAAATTCACTTTTCCTGAATCCCTGCAGATATCTTTGTTCTGCGCATCCTACAACTTGATTCGATCCTCTTCCTTTTTCTTATTCTTATTTTCTCTTCTTTTTCTGGTCTCTGATCTATTATGTTGAGTTTGACTCAAATTCTTCATGCTCGAATCGACTCAACAATTTTGGCACGATTAGCTAGCAAAAACTGCAAAATTTGCCACAAAATGCGATCAGTAGAATAGTAGGGACCTTAATGTTAAATGGGTTGATCAAATATTAGTACTAAACACTCAAAACTATAATAAATAGGGTTCGAAATAGCACTTTTGGGCACTAATCACCCCAAACCTACATTGCTAGTCCCTTAGCAATACGAGAAAGAAAATGAAGAGGAAGCAACTACAAAAATGATAACAAATAATGTTCACAAAAGGTTGTGAATGAGTAATGCCTAACCCTAAGTAAGAATAATCAATGACGTGTCCAATAACTATCATGAGAGAAAGAATGCCATACAAAATTGAGTATCAAAAGAGCCTTCTTCTTGGTGAATGAACCAGAAACTTCCACCAAAATCTAAGTGTTTATTTGATTAGCTCTCAACAATAAACTACTATTGCACTCTCTGACCTAGCTACTACCTGACCTAGCATGCTAACCAACCTAAATAGATCAAGACCCACCTCTTGTTCCTGATTCTTTTTTGCGTTGTGAGGTGCAATGCTGAGAATGACTCACGAAGTCCATGTAACGGGGATCTACCGTGACTCCTAACAGTGGTTTGGGCCTTACCAAGTCATAAGGATCTTTCGACCACAAACTCTTCGAGGTTTCACCGGGACTTGAATGATTTGAGACTCAGCACCTACAACATAACCACACACGGGTAAACAATGAACACTAAGTCGGTGACTCCCGACCAGTGGTTGGGCAGGGCTTCAAAGAGCTTTCGCCATATACCCCTCGGACCGTGCTCGGGTTTCAAGGCAAAAGCGTACAAAAGTTTTATTCTTTTGCTTTTTGATTTTTCTTTTTTTTTTTTTTTTTTTTTTTCTTTCAGGCGTTGGCCTTCTTTCCTCATGGGTCCTTAACCTATATCAAAGCAGTCAATGAAACTAGGGTGATTATGCAAAGTAAAGGAGGTTCTTGCGGTTTTGACTTATCATTGAAACCTAATGTGCTCGGTGTGTGGTTAGCTAAAGGTGGAAGAAAAGGTGAAATCAATAAGAATTCAACTAATCATTCACTTTCTGACGAAGCATGGAATATTCATCAATAAAATTGGACAAAGTTTCAATTTTTCAAACCATAGGCTAGGCACAACACGAAATTTTGTTGTAAAAGGGTCCAAATTTTGAAAAAAAGTAGTGTTAGTATAACAACTTTATCAGAAGGAACCCGACAAAGCCACTAAACATCCATAAAATGGGCTTTCACAAAATATCTGAAAGATTAAATACAAAAAAGTCACTTCAGCCGATAACTCCTCCCCCAGCCCGAACATCTCGGTGTCCGAAATGGGGCTCGGATTGGAAAATTAAAGAAGGAAGTGTTACCTCCTTGATATGTGATCATTTCTGGATAGGAGACTTCGCAAGCTTTCCATCGCCTTATTCGCTCAGTTTGGGCTTCAAATAAACAAGTTGGGAAGAAGAAAAAAAGTGACCGAGGTGAGCATTTTCAGTGCACTTTCATAAGAATCTCAAAAATGTTTCTTTCTGGCAATATATTTGGATCTACTCTCTAAGCTTTCACTTGGTACCAAGAAATAGCGGAGTTCGGATGAAAAGTTATGGCGAGCAAATTTGGAGGCAAAAGTGGGGCCCATAACGAAAAATTTTCGCTATACTACAGTAATTTTCAATAGCTTGGTGATTTCATTTAAGCGAAAAGGTGACATAGTGAGAGGCCGCTATGTTTAAAGTACAGCTTCTATGTCTATTAAGCGAATTTTTTTATTTTTTTATTTTTTGAAAAATCAAATAAAATAATTAATAAATAAAAATAAAAATAATAAAAATAAAAATAAAAACAATTTTTTATTTTTAAATTTTTTTTTTAGAGAATTTTTTTTTATATAAAAAAACAATAATAATATATAAAAATAAATAAAATAAATAAATATAATTTTTTTTTAGAGACAACTTTTTTTTTTAAACGATTTTTTTTATATAAAATTTTAAAATAAAAAAATATATTTTTTTGTTGAAAATTCAAATAATATAAAAAAACAAAGCGTTTTATTTTAACATATAAAATATAAAGTAAATAAAACTAAAAATAAATGAAACAACATCTTATTTATTTGTCTTTATTATCTGACATACAATTCGCAATCTAGCGAAAATTTGCAATTTAGCTATCTGTGAATTTTAAGCTGGGCTTAGCGAAATTTAGCTAACTAATAGAAAATTTCACTGTGCTTGAAATTTTAAGCATTTAGCTAAGTTAAATTTAGCTAACTAACGAAAATTCTTTCTTTGCTTTCAGGATTACCACACGATCTTTAAAATTTACCTTGAAAATTTGCACAAAAGTTGCAAAAAATTAACACAAGAAAAATTATGAAAAATTGCGAGAGAAAAGCAAAAATTAATTTAAAAACGCCAGTGCTAAAAATTAGATAAAATCTAAGAAAAGAAAAATTAAAACGAAATCAAAAATAAAATACGATAAAATAAAACAAAGCAAGAAAAATTAAAACAAAAGTGGGGAGGAATTGTGCTCCCCCAAACCCTCCTTAGGCCTTTGGAGGCTCTTTGGGTAGCGAGCTCGAAATGCTGGGGTTTGGGTGCTCCAAATTGACCGGCACGAAACATCCATGTCATGCGGTCTGTGCGAGTGCCATCTTGTTTGAGTAGTGGCGGATGCAGCCTGTGTATAATCTCTTGAATTTTTAACATGGGTAGTGATGGGGTGGCCTTTTTGGTTAAGGTGCTTCCACGGTTTTGGTTGTCTTTGCGGTATGGCGATATGAAAGGCAGTGAGAGTGCTGGCGGCAATGGTTGTTGGTGGCTTTGGTAGTGGCCCGAAGGGCTCTTCCATTTCTTCCTTTCACTCACCCTCCCCTCAGTCAGCAAAGGCGGTGTGGTTTCCTGAATGGTGATGCTTTCTTTGAGGTTCCAAGCAGCAGGTGCTGCGACCTTGCTCCTCCACCATGGTGTCCTTGCACTCTTCCTCTTGACTCTCTTCCTCTGGATGATCAAGATGCTGGGCAAGCTTTGAAATTGAACACTGCAAGTTGTCAAGTTTATGCTCCATTTCACTTTGAAGTCCATCAATTCTCTTGTTTACATTATTTTCTTTTGGTAAAAATACAAAACGAGGTTGTTTGGAACCAAAACACAGGGGGGTGATTTTCGCTATGCAGTGAATTTCGCTAGCATAGAGAAAATACAGAGCCTGTAAGTCAAATTTTTAAGCTATGCACGTGTTAAGCTAAGCTATGAAATTTATGCTGTGGTTGTGCATAAGCGAAAATTTTAATTTTAAGCTATGCCACAGTAACTTTAAGCTATGCTAGCGGCGTACATAGCGAAATTCACATTCTGCATCTATTATTTCTTTTGTTCTACGCATCACCCAGCCCTAATTCAGCATCCTCTTCTTTTCTTATTTCTTCTATTTACACTCTTACTTTTCTCAAATTTTGATCTATTATGTTGAGTTTGACTCAAATTCTTCATGCTCGGATCGACTTAACAATTTTGGCACGATCATTTCATATTGCAAAATTTGCCACAAAATCACGTCGATTAGAATAAAGTAGAGGACCTTAATATTACCGTCAGGTTAATTAGAATGATTAGTACACAAAAAGCACTCAAAACCTATAATAAATAGGGTTCAAATAACTTTTTGGGCACTAATGATGCTTTGCTAAGTAAAAGAAAACTTGTAACTCTTCTGGCTTGAAATTCAAAAGATTAAGGTCTTAACACTTGCTTAATGTGGATTACAAGTACATATCAACTCATCATCAAGTAGTTTGGCACCATCACATTACTTGGCGCCATTTTGATTAAATTACAGTAGGGTGATCACGGAATCAACAAAAATTTGTATCCTATATTGCCCTACGTATTAGTCAAGCTCTCTTGCGATATAGCGGTCTAAATTAAACAGGATGGGTTTCATCCACAAATGATTCTATATATTTTGAAAATGGTGAGACTTTGTTTGGATTTTGGATTTTCATTAAAAGTGTTAGGTTGAATTGTCAGGCTATTGAAATAGCTTAAAATGAAATGTGAAATGGTGACCTTGAAGGCTTGATTACTAACTAGTAAATAGAATGAAGATTCCTCGGGTTATTTCCTCGCATTAGAACCGTGGCTTATGGTCATAATGAGCAGGATCTTTGTCTAGCTTTAAAAACTAACCCTTAAAACACTCCTATTTGAGTCAGACATATCACCCAGAGGCATTCGGTGTTCCAGTGGTTGAAACATAGCATTTAACCTCATTTCAATGGCTCATCCGTGAGATCTAAAGAATGTCGGTGCATCACCAAATTAGATGCTGAACACAAAACATGACAAGTGATGACCAAGAAAGACATTAAATAGCATTAAACCTAGTTTGGAAAGTTTGGAACCATAAATGTAGTACTGTTTTCATTTAAGGCGAGGACCACTCTTGATAGCCCATTAACCAACCTAGAAACCCTCCTCTTCCCAAGGTTTTTGAAGCAGCTAAACATCCCCTTGAGTTGTCATCCTCAAGGTGGTGTTTGGCAGCCAAATGAAAGAGAGAAGAGAAAACTGTAAACCTAAAACAAAAGCTGCGTGAATGAATGCTTGAATGAAAAGTTAGGGTTACAAAAGCTATAAGGTGGCTTATATAGCCAACTAAAATATGTAAATCCCTTAAAATACCTAAAATACATAATTACAATAAGACAAAATGAATTGCCACAAAGCGAGGTCGTTGGAACCAAGACACATGGGGAGGATTTTCGCTATGCAGTGAATTTTGCTATTATAGCGAAAATTTCGCTATGAAATGGCAATTTTAAGCTATGATGGCGGTACAAGCTAACTTAACTTGTGCATAGAAATTTTAGCGAGGATGCGAGAATTTTACCGTATGGTTGAAAATTTTGCAATCCTTGCGAAATTTTAAATAATACATAAAACCTGCCTTATCTACATTACCTCTGTATCCACTTCGGCCTCCATTTCATCAATTCCACTTGTGTTTCTTCCATTTGAAACAGTGATAGGAAATTCTCAACATTGGCTGTCTGACACGAACTTGAAATTATGATTGAGAGGCCCGCCCGAGCATAAAAATTGCAAAAGCAAACTCAAACAAGTAGTGGTACTAAATTGGACTGCACATGTCAGGTGGCGCAAATTCATATGATTAGTGCACAAAAACTCAAAATCTATCTTAAATAGGACTCAAAAATAGCACTTTTTGGAAATTTAATCTGTGTCCTCGATACTCTGATGTCAATTTGGTTATCCATGAAAGACCTTGGAGAAGCAACCTATATATTGGGGATAAAGATCTATATAGATAGAACTAAAAGGTTGCTTGGTCTTGGTCTACATACATAGGCGAGGATGTTGAGGTTTAGCATCAGACGAGTCAAGAGAGGATATATCCCATGGTTAATTAGGATCACACTCTCTCGAAGTCCGTGTGTCCTGGACACAAGACGGAAGACACATGAATAGATACCAGCAATAGCCGATAATAAGATCTATCATGTATCTTTATATTTATATACTAGACCCGACGTATCATATGCTCCACGGGTGCTCTGACGGATACCAATCGGACCCGGGAATGCCGTTCATTGGAGTGGCTATCAAAACTATCATAAGTACACTTGAGAAGGACTAAGGATGTATTTTTGATCTATGGAGATGGGGATCTTATTATGGAAGGGTATAGTGATGCCAGTTTCCAATCTGATAGAGATGAATCCAGTACCCGGTCGGATTCGATTTTCATTAGAATGGTGGAATAGTCAGTTGGAAAAGTTCAAACAAGAAAGCGAATGGATTCTATTTGGTCGAATACGTCGCGATTATCTGAAGAAGTTAAAGAAGCGGTTTGGATAAAGAAGTTCATTACTAAACTAGGAGTGGTACCTAGCATTGTTCATCCAATACTTTTGTATTGTGATAACAATGTAGCCATAGTACAAGCTAAGGGACCACAGTCTCATCAAAGGTCCAAACACGTACTCGGGATATACCACTTGATCAGAGAGATCATTGGCAGGAATGATGTAAAGATAGAGAGAATACCCACTGATCAGAATATTGCTGATCCGCACACTAAACCACTTCCCAGAAAGTCTGAGTCCTGCGTTCATATGGTATGAGATACAAGGGCGATTGGCTTTAGAGCAAGTGGGAGTTTGTTAGAGAAGTGCTCTAAAGGGAATCACCATTAGCACTTATTATATGCGTAACATATTATTTAATATGAAAGGCTTCTTCGTTAATTTGATATTCATACGTTGAATTGATAGCGAGATCTTTAATCGAATTAATAGAATCGTATTACATAACTTATAGCATGAAGAAATCATGATGGATCCTTGATAATAAGATTCCTATCATGTGCAATTATGTTTATGTCTAAATTATCCTAGTCATAGGATCGACAAAATTTGGACATTGTTGATTCGAGTGATGGCACATGTCATACTCCTTGATTGGATCAGCGGTAGATCTTATAAGCGTGATCAGAGTTGATTAGAGTTGGGCGTGTGGATGCTTGCTAGAGTAGCTAAGTACATCGGTGACCTATAATAAGACAATCATATGGATTATCTATTTAAATGTAGATATTGTCTCATCATATGATGAATGTAGTATCCTTAGACTTGAGATGCTCAAGGATATCTTGGATGCTGATCCTATACTTTGACCTTAATCCACGTTGCCTTTTAGGGGGTCGCTCATTAGATGAGGATTGGGTATAGCTTGAGGTGTTCAGAGGTAATTGAGTAGCCAACAAAGGATTCGCCACTCTCGGTAAAGGAGAGTATACTGGAGCCTCTTGTCGGAATCATTACTCGGGAATCTCTGGCCATAGTGAAAATGTCTTGAGGAGTGTCTTCAAGTGCATAAAGGTTGAGTGATGAATCTGGGGACAAGATAAATATCACTTGGGCTAGGTGTGGCATAGCCAGTCTAGTGGGAGCTACACAATTGTCCATGCTCTGAACCAAGTAGGGTATAGTCTGGTGAAAGGACGAATTGCACGGTATTTGTCTATGGGAAGGGTATGCAGTCAAACCACTAACTCTCCAGTCAATTGGGGGTAATGATGTGTTGCTAGATACCAATCTTGACTTGCTTAATTCAATAGTTGAATCAAGTAGCCAACATAACCGGAACCTAATGGGACACACTTAGAAGAGTGTGGAGCTAATATGAAACGGATTTGGATGTGATCCAAATATGAGGGAGTTAATTCTCATGAATTATATGTCACATTATTAGTGGAATCCCGGGTTTGAAAGCCATCACTTAAAGAGATAATAGGTTTGGGCTTGTACCTCAGCTTTGGGTCGTGTGGGAACTCTCCAGAACGCATAGGGATGCGTGTCTCCTATCATCACTTAGAGTGAGGGGCATTTTGGTCATTCACCATAACGATAGGGTTTTTCTATAAATAGAATGCTATGGAAAACCCTAAGGAGGTTGATGCTCCTTTTGAGAGAAAAGTGTGTTCATGAGATAAAGCCAAGTGTGTTCTCTCATCTCCTAAGAAAGGGTTCTAGAGATTGAGAGACCCGGGTTTTGGCTT
Source organism: Tetrastigma voinierianum (assembly GCA_016808115.1). Taxonomy (NCBI): domain Eukaryota; kingdom Viridiplantae; phylum Streptophyta; class Magnoliopsida; order Vitales; family Vitaceae; genus Tetrastigma; species Tetrastigma voinierianum. The sequence goes on along the minus strand of JAEQBH010000699.1, from coordinate 1,218,841 downwards.
CCTCTTCAGATCAGGACTAGGTTAGCACCTGGACCCATTGCGAGACCGTTGCCTTCGAGGTTGTCAGCTTCACTCTTCGTGTGGATACCATTAGAGGCGAACCTAGGACTTGGTTCGCCCCGGTCATGCCCGACCAGCTCGATTTTGGAACCGACACAAAGTAATCTTACACCCTTCTCTTTCTTATAGAACCGGTTTTGATGCTACTTAGGGTCCTTGGATGGGTTTTTATTGGGATTTTTTTTGTATTTCCGCTAATACTGGCAAGTGTTGCCTCCCATGAAACCCTTCACTGAGAACCTCTTCTCATACTCTAATACTAAAATGGTTTTCTGCTCTAATCTGAAGAACTCCTCAATCTTAGCATCCTTGTGACTCTAAGGAAAGAATCTATTAGTAGACTCTTGCTGAAACTGGTCCCATGACATACCATCAGGATACCTCCTATCCACGGCATCCCACCAATCCTTAGCCCCGTCTTCCATCAAACAAACCTGAAAACAAGACCCTCTGATCATCTGTGCAGCCCACTCTGTAAATCTTGTTTACTCTGTCTAACCATACCCAAGTTGCCTCTAGATCGCCACTGCCATCATATGGCTTGGTGCCCAACTTCTATGCTCTCTATATAGACATCCTAGGCTCTCCAAGAACCTCTCTAAGTAGCGGCGGAGGTGGCTAAGGTTCTACAATTCAGCGGCAGTGGCTATACCCTATCTTGATGTCTGTGCCACTTGCTCTACGATGCTGATCACGAGCTTGAGCTCCTCTGGTGGCTCGGCGGTCCTAATCACGACAGTAGTTGGAGGCTGATTCATGGAGGCGGTAGTAGAACCAACTGCGTGCTCAACTCCCTCAGGTACTACAGCACGCTCGAAAGCCTCTGAATGGCTCTCCTAGGACGACCTCGACGTCCTCTGCCTGACATAGTGCTTTATTCGCAAAAAAAAAAAAAAAAAAAAAAAAAAAAAAAAACTGTTTAATAATTTGAAACACTTAAAATGTATGTACTTTGAATTTGAAAATGCATGGTTGCTAATAGTGTAAACTAGTGTATAAGAAAACTACGATGTTTAATAACACGGGTTTTCTAGACCCTACTACGATTCTGACCCGGCCTTCCCTTTACTGTGACGATGTCTGAAATGACCTCACGAAACTCATTTGATATTTCCAGACTAGAGAATCCTTGTGAAGCTAAATTGTGTTGCTTGTTGAAAACACATAAAAATTTTCTTTTCTAAAGTTGTGATTTTATAAAATTTCGGCAACATAACAGCTGCATATAGGACATGTCTCAAAATCTGTAAATACAATTTACACTTCTAAAATATGGCAACCAACAACACTTATTCAAAAGAGCTGATTCGTGCCACGGTAGGGTGATCCGGAATCAACAAAATTTGTTTCCTATTTTCCTCCTACTGCAGTATAGCGGTCTAGGGTCGAACATGGGGATGGGTTTTCATCCTACAAATGATTTGTATCATGATTCACAATGGTGAGGCTTTAATTTGGATTTTTGGATTTGCATTGAAAAGTGTGGGTGTTGTTGTCACTAGGATCTTGAAGCAGTTTAAACTAAAGTGTGGAATGGAGACCTTGAAGACTTGGAGTCCTTGGCTTGATAAAATGAAGTTATAAAGGTGTCTCGGGTTATTTCCTCGCGTGAGGAAAATGACCTCCTGGTCATTACCCAAACCCGGATCTTTGTTTAGCTTTAAACAACCCTTAAAAACATTCCTAGTTGAACCATAGAATTCTTGAACATTCGATGTTTCTCTGATTTAAAAACTAAAGCATTTAACCTACTTTTAGTGGCTCAATAAATGACATCTAATGGATGTCGGTGTATCTCACCATTAAAGAATACTCTTGAACCTGAAGCATGCCAAGTATTGACCAAAATACATTAAATAACATTAAACTGGATTTGGAAAGTTTGAAACATAAATGAAGTACACTTCATTTAAAGCGAAGAACACACACTTGACACCATTAATCAACCTAGCAACCGTCCTCTTCAAGGTTTTGAGGCTTAGCCAAACATCCCTTGAGTTGTCATCCTCAAAGGGGTGTGTTTGGTAGCAGAAGAAAATGAAAAGAAAGAAAGAGAGAAGAAAACTACAACCTAAAATAAGCTAAATGGATTCTAGGTTTATAAAAGTTAGGGTTACAAAATGTTATCAAGTAAACTATATAGCCTTCTGAGTGTGAAATACCAAAATAACCAAAATAATATGATTACATCGAGGCAAAATGAATTATACAAAAGCAGAGGGTCGTTTGGATCCAAAACGGAGAGCGACAATTTTAAGCTATGCATAGTGAATTTGGCTATCATAGCGAAGTGCGAGCATAAACGAATTTGAATTTATTTATGCCGCGATGTTACTAACTATGCGCTATGCACGATGTTTTCGCTATGATGTGATTTATATCATAGTGAAATTTCGCTATCATAGAAAATTGTACATGAAGGGCCCAAATCTGGGATTGTGGTACCATACCATTGCGAAATTTTCGCTATGCCATAGCGAAAATCCTGATCTCCTTTATTTCATCCTACATCATTCAGTGGCATTCCTTCTTTTGACTTGACATTTCACATCGGCTTGATGAAGTATTGAAAGTCATCACAATTCAGCATAAAATTTCACAATTACGATGCAAAGCTTGATATGATGGCTGAGGTTCCCAAAAATCTGCAAAACTACCAAAAACAGCCTTGAAACAAAATCAGTAATACTAATCGGACCTGCACATGTCAATCGGCTTAATTAATATGGTGCAAATGCATAAAAAGCACTCAAAACTGTCTTGCGGACTCAAAATAGCACTTTTTGAGTCACTAATCCACCCAAACCGACACGTTGTTGGTCGCAATGCTAAAAACAATCAAAGGGTATGCATCTTGTGCTTTTGCAAAAGTGTATGCTGTCAAAAGGGTGTCATACCGTAAGGCTTACCTTTAATTATAAAAACTTAGACTCTGTACCAATACCATCATGAAACAATCATCCATATAGAAGGACCCAGTTTGAGGCGACATCAGTTCTGAAGTCAGCACAAACTTCACTAAATCTAAGTGTTTTTAAGGTAGCCGATTTGAATAATAGTTACAGAAAACTGTTCTCCCCCAGCAAGCTCTTGGGGCCTTAAGCGATGACCAACCTAAATAGATTAAATTTACACTCTTTTTTTATGCCAGATATCTTGTAGGATGCAATGCTGAAACTCAGACTTCACCAAAGTCCGTGTAGCGAGTTACCAGATGACTCCCAACCAATTAAGGTTTAGGGCATCAAGCCAAAGGATCTACCGGCCACCAAACTCTACGAGCTTCACCCGAACCATGACTTGAGAATCCAGCACCTGGCTGTGCTAAACTCTACCCATGCAGGTGTAACGAACACAAAGTCGATGACTCCCAACGGTGAAGGTTTAGGGCAGGGCTTTAAAGGCTTTATATATACCCCTCAGGACGTATTTAGGGTTTTTCAAGGCAGCGTCATGGCTCAATTCTCTTTTCTTCTTTTTTTCTTTTGCTTTTTCTTCTTTCATTTGGAGGCTTAGTTGGTCTTCTTTGTGGAGTAACCTGAGCCTATTACAGTCGTCCAGCAGATCTAAGCCGGTCTTACCAAGTGAAAGGAGTGTAGCTTCTACAGCTTCTTGGTAAAGCTGATGTGCACTATGTGTGATTGGCGCAAGGTGGAAATCTGAGGTTGAATCTGTTTGGAACTTCAATCGACCAAAACTTAATCATGCATGGAAGCTGTTCTAACATTATGGTGGCATCTGAGGCTTCAATTTCTCAACTAAGGCAAGAAGTAGAAACACGAAAATAGGCACAAAATGATTTTGCAAAAGTGTGAAAGTAAGTAAATAATGCTATAAAGCTTTTGATATAGCGAGTGGCTAATCTGAAGCTTAACATAGCTAAACACAACAAAGTATCAACGCCTACTATCGGCTAATACATGCATCCTATACACTCTTATACCATAGTAAGCGATTGATAAAGCTAAAAATAGAATAAAATATGATGAAGACACTCTCAGCTCTAACTTTTCCCCTGACAAGTATGAACATGTCTGCCATTGGGTAGGGATCGGAAGCTAAAGAAAGTGCGACCACCTCAATCTCGTGGTGGTGTGATGCAGTGGATCTGAAGAACAACAACGCTTGGGTCTGAGCATATCCAAGGAGAACGCTCTTTGTGGACTGATCTCGAGTAGGGTATGCGGGGCTCCCATCTCGCTGATTGGCGGGAGGCAGAGAGGTGGCTCATGATCCAGAAGAAGCTTATGGGCGTGATTCTGCTCAGCTATAGTGACATGTGTGGTAGCAAGTGCACGGGGCTTCCATAGCAGACGGTAGCTCCTGGGAACTGACATGGATATGCTGCAGGCTGGCACACCTTTGTATAGGAAGAGACCAGCGGTGTTAGTAGAAGTGGGGCGGTAGGAGGTGGAGATGGAGGAGATGTTGGGCTGGGGTCCTCTCACACTCCCCACCTCACTCCACCCTCTGGAGACAAGAGGCTCTCCTCGGTGGGTCCTCTGCCACATCATCTGTTGCCTCCTGCTGCTGTTGGAGAATAATAGAGATCGGCATGTATAGAGATCGCTCCGTGGATAAGACCTGAGTACAACTAATCCGCCGCTCTAAATGTGGCTCCTCAGGGAACCCCAGATGCTCTAGGACCTGGCTTAGCAACCTCGGGATCAATAAAGCCAAAGTCTCAACTCGAGCCAGGCCCTTGCGGTGGACCTTCTCCTCAATGCGACCCAAAGAAGTCATGAAAATGACTCGGAGGGACTAAACGAAATCCCTCGAGATTCGATTATGAGACCTCAGTATAGCTCCTATGTTGTACATAGATCTTTGTAATGGGAATAAGGCGGTCACGGAGAGCGTGGTCCTAGGGCATCTGAGGAGCGCTGTGGAAGAGTATAAGGTTATTTGTGGTGTCTCGCGAGACAGCGAACCATCTCATTGGGATGTCGAGGCCACCGTAGATGTCAGTCAGGTCGCGAGCTAAGCGGGCCTAATCTGTTTGTAATATCATGACTCCCGGGAGTACCACTAGGGCCGTCAATCTTTGGTGGATCTCCGGCGGATAGGTACTCCACAGGATGTCATAGTATGGTCGAACTCGAAGCCTGACAGGGATAGAAGCGCACCGGCGTCATGAAGGGCAGTAGTGAATACTGTCGGATCAACCGCATAGAATCTCTGAAACGCTGGTCCGGTCAACACCGGTATGTCATAGTATGGCTCCCCATGGAAGTCTCTGGCACGCAGATCCACGTTCCCTGGAATCGGATCGCAAGTGAACATAGGGCGTCTGATCCTTGAAGTCGACGATGGTAGGCGTGGGTGATTAGGTTGGAGGAGGTGACGGCTCAGGGTGAGACCTCGGCTCACCCATGCACGATGTCCGGGCCAGCAGGCGGGGCCCTCTGCGATGGTCTCGGATGCGTGGAGAAGGGGCGGGGTCCCACCGGTACGATATCGGGATGAGGGCTGAAGCCAGGCCTCCTCTGGCGGAATTCCTGGCAATGAGGCCAATGTAGGCGGTGTCTCTACAGCCTGATCCTGAGAGTGAGCGTCTGCAGACCTATAAGTGCCATCACCGTCTCTCTCGAGTCTTGGATGACCATGGGCTGTGCGATGACCACCGTAGGTCTGAACCATGGGCGTAGTGCGATCAGTGGCGGGGGCGAGAACGGGGCTCGGTGAAGTGCGGGCTGAGGCTAGCGTGCGATGGACTTCTTTGTGCGCAAGGGATGCGGGGCGGCCAGGGCAGCAGCGAGGCTCGGGGCACCGGCGGGGGCTCGGGACAAGGCAGCCAGTGGGCTGGGTGCGAGGTGCTTGCCAAACCGGTGGGTGGCTGCCAGGCTCGGCTGCGCGAGGGTCCGGAGTTATGGGCGGCGCGAGGCTCGGGCCTTGGTCACCGGGCATGCGGCGGGGCATGGCTGCAGTAGTGGCGACGGTGCGGGGGACCTGTGGGCTCGGGGGCAGGGACCCAGGGATCACTGGTAGGGGTGGCTCTGGAGGGAATGTGAATGGAAATGAGGAGGGGCCCACCTTACCCCTCTTTTATAAAACCGTTAGGTGAAGGAGTCGGGAGTAGGCGAAGAGCCACATGAATGAATTTCGCCATTGTGGGAAATTCATGCACTGCTATCATTTCAAACCTATAGAAAAACACAAAATTTAATTTGGCTAAATTAAATAAATAAAAATAAAAATAAGTAAAATAAAAATAAAAATAAAAAATACTTAAATTAAAATTTTTATATTTAGTTAAAATTAAGATAAGAAAAATTACTAAAAATAGAATAAAGCGAAAATTGACCAGATTAGCGAAAATAATTTTGAAATTTGCGGTTTACAGTCCGGTGAAAACGAACCAGCTCAATTACCTTTGGTTTCCATTCTTGGAGGATCAGGGAGAAAGGAGCTCCTTCACCCCTGCGGTGATGGTAATGCGCATATGCCATGCTCGGCTCCTTTGTGTTAGTTTCTTTTCACTTGGTAGTGATGGGCGGATCATTGGCTCTGGGAGTGACTAGTGCGATCAATTTCTCCACAGGTACTTCCATTTTTTCTACGCAGTGCGCACTGCTGATGAAGTGAGCCTTTGGTTTCTCGATTGGACGATTGAGCAAACTTCATCGAGATCCTTGCATGTATCATCTTCTACTGGCTTGTGCTTGTTGCTCAGGTGAAAATATTGAGCTCCAGTGTCATGTTGCCAAATGTGAGCTGCATGACTCCATTCCGGCAATTGATTATCGCATTGGAAGTGGCCAAAAATGGTCTTCCCAGAATAATTGGCACATGGTTAAGCCCACTTGTGATCGGTTCGGTAACAAGCACTACAAAGTCCATTGGGTAGTAGAATTTTTCCACCTTCACCAACACATCCTCTACTATTCCCTTAGGAATTTTTACCGATCGATCAGCTAATGATAGGTGATGTTGGTAGGCTTAAGCTCCTTAAACCATTGCTTATATCTGCGAATATAGCGATGGGTTTATTATTTAGTCCCTTGATTGCTTTGTCTATGCAAGTCCCTCGATGTTGACTGATATTGTGGGGATCACGGATCCTTGTATTTCAGGGTCTTGCTGCGAATGATGGCCTTGACTTGTTTGTTAGGAAGGCTTTCTTTTCAATGCCCAACCCTTTCTTGGCCATGCATAGGTCCTTCAAAAATTTTGCATATGTTGGGACACCTTAATCATGTGACGTTAGGATATTTACCTTGCTTGCCTTAGCACCTCTAAATTTCGACTTGGTTTGTGATTTTTTTCTTGCCTCTAGTGTAGGAAATGGAGGGGCGTGTTTTCTTCATTGAATCTTCTGTTATTCTCCTCGGGCTCAACTTCCTTTTCCTTTCTTTGTTTCTTGTGATCATGGGCCTTTAGTTTGCTCAATTTCTTTTCCACTCCTCAAGTGATGATAGCCTTTACTTCATCCATCCTTGAGTTGCTGGAAGAACCTATTTCATGGACTCCCTTTGGATTTGGCAGTGTTTGGGAAGGGAATCTTCCTTTCTCTTGTACCTCCAGTAAATTGTTAATCCTGGTGATGGAGTACTGTAGGTTATCAATCTTCTGATTAAGGTTGCTTTCAAGCCCATCTATTCTTTGAGCCAATTGTACATTGATTCCCTTTTGCTCCTCCACAAAATTGCCTACCACCTTGCTCAAATTTAAAATAGCTTGTTCAACGGGGATGAGGATATTTGTGGTTGAGGTGAGAACCAAAGCTGTTGTTTGGCACGGGGAGAGCACATATGCGGGGTTAGGTTCCAGAGAGATTGAGGTGGTTCCTCAATTGGGATTATATGTATTACCATATGGGGCATTGGGTTGTATTGTGTTATTTTGACATTGGCATGCTCGACATAAAATCTCTCGCGAGGAGCAATTGGACAATGTTCTTGGGTGGCCGATGGATTGATAATTGATGCATGGGGCACATGCGGGATTTTCGATCCTTTGCACACCTCGTATAGCCTTTTTCCTTCTAGCTCTTCCCACCTTCCTAGCTAAGGTTGATATCTTTGCTTTCATCTCACATATCTTTGGAAAGTGCATAAATGCACTCCTTGGGTGGGTCAAAGGCTTCATTCTTTGACTTCCTTAGTTCGGTTCATCCCATTGCCTTGGAAGTTCGACCACATAATTGAGAAGTCCCGTGGCTTCATGCGGGTTTTTTGCTTTCGAGAAAGTCACCTCCACACATGGTTTCTAGCGGTTGCTTCTTGGCAGGAGACATACATCATAAAATGATTCGACCCCAGCATCCATGTATCAAAACCATGGTGTGGGCGTACGCGATGGTCTCATGAACCTCTCAACCGCGTCAAACTCTCATTATCATAGAGTAGGTAAGTGTAGATTGCCTCTTTATTGTTGGTCTTGGTTATGCTTGAGCTCATTCCTTCAAAAATTCGACTTGAAGATCGGCCCAATTTCCTGATGTTCTCGGCCTCGGTGGGTGGAAGGCCATATTTTGGCTTTGTCATGAGGTTAACGGGAATGCCTTCAACTTCAACAAATCCATATCGGTTATACCCTCCTTAAAAGTTATGCATACTTCCTCAAAATCCCGAATGTGTGAGTATGGATTTTCATTTTCCATACCATGAAAAGTTGGGAGTAGGGGCACGAATGGGGTCTTCTTTGCCACATCCTCGTGGTGGTATGATGCGGAAGGAGCAACTTTCAGGAAAGTGTATGTGATCCCTCATTGACCTATATCTTTGTTGGATTCATTGGAGGGTACGCTTCTTGAAACTTTCTTTGATTTCCTCGGGTAGAGGATCCATTTGCTCCTTTGTACTGCTGACTTCTGGCATACATTGGTACTAACTCTTTGCAATCTACCTGATATCCCTCTATCCCAGTGATGCATAAACACCTGTAACACAAAATGGGACAAAGCAAGAGCTTACAAACAAGGCTTGCAGGATCGTGTTAATAAAAATATAAAATGGCTTGTAAAAATGAAAACGACCCAACAATATTCTTTGAGTAAAAAAAAAACTTGATATTCTAAGCTATAAGATTCAAGGGTTAAGATCACTAATGCTTGTAATGAGGATTACAGAATTACTTATCAACTCATCATGCGTAGTTTAACATCCCCAGACAACGATTGCCATTTGATTCGTGCAGTAGAATTTGATCGGGAATCGACAAAATTTGTTCATTTATTTTTCTCTTCTTTATCGTAGTCAAAATACGCGATATCAAGCGGTCTAGGGTCGAACACGGGGATGGGTTTTTTCATCCTTACAAATAGTTTGTATCATAGTTCACAATGGTGAGGCTTTAATTTGGATTTTGGATTTGCATTGAAGTGTGGGTGTTGTTGTCACTAGGTTAAGCTGAAGCAGTTTAAACTAAAAAGTGTGGAATGGGACCTTGAGAGCTTGGGTCACTAGCTTGATAAAATGAGGTATTAAAGGGTGTGTCTCGGGTTATTTCCTCGCATTAGGAAAATGACATATAGTCATTGCCAAAACCGGATCTTTGTTTAGCTTTAAAAACTAACCCTTAAAAACATTCCTAGTTGAACCATAGAATTTACTAAACATTCAATGTTTCTGCAGTTAGAAACCAAGCATTTAACCTACTTTCAGTGTCTCGTAAATGACATCTAATGGATGTCAGTGTATCTACCATTAAGAATCTGCCCGAACACGAAACATGCAAGTATTGACGGAGGAAATACATTAAATAACATTAAACCCTAGTTTGGAAAGTTTGAAACACATAAAATCGTGCTTCATTTAAAACGGAACACGCCCAGCCACCATTAATCCAACCTAGCAACCCTCATCTTCAAGGTTTGAGAAACTGCCAAACATCCCACTTGAGTTGTCATCCTGAAGGTGTGTTTGGTAGCGAGAAAATGAAAGAAGCAGAAGAGAAAAGCATGGCTTTAAAATGAAAAGCTGCGTGGATTCTAAGTTTAGCAAAAGTTAGGGTTACAAAATGTTATCAAGTGGCTTATATAGCCTTACAAGAGATGTGAAATATCAAAATAACCAAAATAATATGATTACATCGAGGGAAAAATGGGAATTACACAAAACGGGGTCGTTTGGATAAAAAACAGAGGGACAACAATTTCGCTATGCATAGTGAATTTCGCTATCATAGCGAAAATTATGACATATGTATTTGAATTTCGCTATGCAGTGAACCTTCTCTATGATAGCCAAATTTTCGGCTATGATAAGCGAAGAACCATATCATAGCGAAAATTTGGCCATAGCGAATTTATTTAGGATTGCTGAAATTTTAAGCTACCATTCTTGAAATTTTTTGCAATCTTGAAAATTTTTAACTATGCCATAGCGAAAATCCTGATCTCCTTCATTGCATCCTGCATCAATTCAGCTTGCATTCCTTCATTTCCAGCTTGACATTTCTTCATCCCGGCAGTAAATCGCGAGAATCCATACGAACTCGTATAAAATATCATGATTACGATGCGAGCTTGTGTGATGGTTGAGGTTCCCAAAAAACTATAAACTTCAAAAAATAGCCTCGAGCAAAAGCGTAACACTAATCGGACCTGCAAATGTCAATCGGCTTAATTAATATGATTGGTACGCAAAAAGCACTCAAAACCTATCTTAAACAGGACTCAAAATAGCAATTTTTGGGTACTAATCAAGAGCCTCAGGCTCATCACATTTTCATAAAACAAAACTATGTACATACATATGCACAACTATACAAGTTCAAAGTATTTTATAACAAAAGTTAGTTACATTTTCTTTACTAATGTATACAAGAGTGATTAAATACAACACATATAACTAGAAATCAGGAGGACAAATATGTCCCGACATCGTACTGTGCACGGAAGATAATTTTTAAAAACAGGAAAATAATGAGCTAAAAGAGCTCAGTGAGTGTATGCTTTATAAAATACTTTCTTTTTTTCTTAAAATGTCAAGCGCTAAAACGATCTTTTACAAAACACTTTGAGAAAACCTTGCTTGCTTTGCTATAAAAGTTTCTAAAACTTTTCGTAAAAATGCTTGCTTTTTCTGATAATGTCTCAAAACTATAAAAAAGATCTTTTACAAAACACTTTTAGAAAACTTGCTTGCTTTTCTATAAAAGTTTCTAAAACTTTTCGTAAAAATGCTTGCTTTTTCTAGAAATGTCTGTTCGTAAAAACGATATTTCTGAAACACTTTCAAAAAACCTTGCTTTGCTATAAAAGGTTCTAAAACTTTAAACAAAAATGCCTTGTTTATTAGTGGTAGATTTTTAAGCTGTATGTAACATGCTTATAAATATAATGATCAACCACTATTGTTGTACCACCAGTAAACACGGAAACCCGTGTCTACACATGTCGGTGGAAGGACCTCGTGTCCCATCACTGATAAATTAAATATGATGGAATGCTCCACATCACCACATAATAGCTAGTTCACTAACCCTATATGCTCCGATCGTGCCCACGATCCTCCTCTGATATGCCATAATGATGAGCTAAGTTTGTCGACTAGGCAAATATAAAATGAAATGCAATCATGTCTTAACTCCCGGAGTACGTCTGAAATACCTTTGACTGTAATGCTTGCTTAAGACTAGGGATTTCTTAAGGCTAACATAAAATATAAGTTTTGCTTGGTTAACTTGCTAAACTTGCTTAATAAAACATATTACTTGCTTTATAAATAGTTTCAAATCAAAACCAAACTTTAAAATATGGTTTAACAATTACAACCATAACATACAAATTGTAAGACGATTTATAAAATAATACACTAGCATTGAAAAATAAAGTTTAGAACACTCACCTTTCCGTTTAAAATGGTGAGCACGACCACGTTCTCTACCTCCACTTTTATTTACACGATGTGTGTTAGACCACGTACGTCATTACTGACCAAACAACACACTTGGTGCTACAATTAAATTTTAAAAAAATATGTGGGCCCCAAATTTCATTCACAGGCATATGACCAGATTCTAGACTCCAATGGGCTTTGCAGCAGGAGTCGAGAACACAGATCGGGTTTAGATGAAAAAAGTTATGGTGTCCAAAGTTGAGGCTAGTGAGTAGTGACATACGCAAACCGATGCATTTTACGGTTCTCTAACACCATCAAATAGCCCCTGTTGCTCCTTAAGACCAAAACAACTCCTAGATGGAGAATAAACCCGAAAACATGATTCCCGAAAATAATCCCAAAATTTCAACCCAGACTATCCGAAAACTGTCCTGAAAATTCCTAAAAATTCTTAAACTCATTCCAAAACTATTGGACTAAAATTTATGGCCTCTTCCTGCCTCTAAGCAAATCCCAAGCCATTAAATGACCTTTAGGATAGAAATAACACAAGTAGGAAAATTCCCTACCTCTTAGAGTTTGACGAAACACTAAGATTTTGGTACCCACGCATAGCTCTCGTCGGGTAGACCGACTTTGCCTTTTGCTCCAACAAAAACCTACGATTTGATTTATATATATATATATCTAATTCGTTATCAATAAGTCCTTGATACCAACCCGATTTTTTATGTTCTTTTTCTCTTATTATTATTAACATTTGGATATATGACTATATTGCCTCGTTTGAATTAAGTTTCTCTTAGCGAAGCTATTTATTTATTTCGGTTCAATTCATTTTAAATGAACTTGCTTTCAACCATTTCTGACTTTCGAGATTCCCATATAAAAATCTTGTCACAAGTCAGCGTGACTTATCATCCAAAAAATAAGTAATATTAGAGAGTCTCAGTCGTGAAACTTTTGGGTCACTAGATTTTAGAACAAATTTATAGTAAATAAATAAGATTTTCAAATATCAGAATCTAGAGGAATTTTCTAGGCTTCACGAACCATTATGCCAATTTATTATTATTATTATTATTATTATTGAGAAACCTTTGGTGAGACACATATGCGTCTTATGGTTACACGTCTTGTACACCTTCTCAAGACGGTCGTTACAGTTTTGGTTCGAGGCAGATTTGGAAATCTGAAATATTTTTATCATTGTTTTTGGAACATTTCAGTCAGTTCGGAATTGGTTAATGGCTGAATTTATAGTGGTGTGACAATCTTGAAAGTTGACAAAAATAAATCATCAATAAATGAAACAATGAAATTTTTTGGATTAGTGGATTATTTCAAAATTTTAGTATGGTAGATTTATGGTAGTGAATGGCTAGTTTATGTCGATTGTTTTTTTGTTATTGTTGATTAATAACATGTTGAAAGAAATAATATTTGATATATGGGTGTTTAAATATAATAGCATAAATGGATGTAAATTATGTGCGTTTGATATAATTATCCATGATACATAGTATAAAGTATGGAATATAAATTGTTCCATGTAGTGTTCATTGTACATGTGACATGAGATACATGCATTGGCATTTTGCATTGTATATGCACGGGGACATCGCATTTTGTTGGGTGTGTGTACATGGTTATGATCATTCATCATTCTTGGTGAATGGGTGGTGAGCTCGGTAATGGGACAACGTCCAAAATGAGTCTCATGGTTGCATAGCATGAAAAATACGTGTTTTGGGTAATAGCAAGAAGGGATACAAGCAGTTAGGTTTGGGGGAGCTGAAGCCTACCAACATCACTCTATCCTTAGCTGATCGATCGGTATAAATTCCTAAGGGCATAGTTGAGGATGTTTTGGTGAAGGTGGATAAATTTTACTATCTGGTAGACTTTGTCGTCCTTGATACAGAGCCGGTGGCAGATGGTACTAATCATGTACCTATCATTCTTGGGAGGCCATTTTTGGCCACATCAAATGCCATTATCAATTGCTGGAATGGGGTTATGCAAATCACATTTAGCAACATGACATTGGAGCTTAACATCTTCCACTGGCGGCAACCGCAATCAATGGAAGAAGCGAGCGAGATGAGTCTACTTAGTTAGCCCGGTGGCCAGGAAAACACAATGTTCACAAATACGGGAGTGATGAAACGATGAAGAATTACGATGGAGTCGATACCTCGAGTCCACTCCTCGGCACCCGCGATTCCCCATGACACGAAGCGAAGTGCTTAAAGCGAGGGTTAAACTTGAATCACATTGGCTCTCCAGGCTTGAGACATGGAGGGACTTCTCCTCCTTGACCCTCCATGAACTTTGAAGAGTTTGCTTGAGTAGGAAGTGGTTTCTATAGTAAATTAAGAGCCTCAATTTTTTGTTAGAGTTTTATTTGCTTTTGCTAAAGTTTAATTTGTAGTTTTGCATTTTCTTAATTTTAGATTTGTTTTCTGTGTAATTTTTCTCATTTTCAATTGCACATTCTCATAATTTTTGGTATTTTGTTCTCCACCTTCATCAGTAGCTCCTCAGTTTCCCCCACTTTTTGTTTTGATTTTCCTGTTTTATTTTATTTTATTTTATTTTATTTTATGTAGAAAACCAGTGCAGGAGCAATTTCGCGCATTGTCTTAATTTCGCATATCTGTGAAAAATTACCTCCTGCAGCGAAGTGCCCTACTTCCCATTTTGTTCCACCCATAACTTTCTCATCCGAACTCCGTTTTTGGTAATTTTGGTATCGTTGGAAATCTTAGAGAGTGTAGAATCCGAATATATCTAGAAAGAACACTTTTGAAATTATGATGAAAGTGTAATTTTCAAAATGCTCCAACGGGTCACTTTTTCCTCTCTTTTCTTATCCTAACTTGTTCATTTGAAGTCCAAACGGAGTGAATAAGGTGTCGGTGGAAAGCTTGCGAAGTCTCCTATCCAACAACGCGTACATTTCATCAAGGAGGTAGCACTTCCTTCTCTAACTTTCCAATCCAAGCCCCATTGCGGACAATGTGACATTTGGTTGGGGGGAGAGTTAGCGAAGGAAGTGACATTTTTATGTTTTTGTTACTATTTTGAGCAAGCCCATTTTGTATGTTCAGTGGCTTGCTGGTTTTCCTTTTTGTGAAGCTATTATACTATACAACTTACTTTTTCAATTCAAATTGCACCCATTTTTGCACCCTTTTTTTTTTTTGTGGTTTTGCCTAACCTGCAAGTTGGAAAATTAAAACTTTGTCTAATCCTGTTGATGTTAGATTGATTCCATGCCTAGTTGAGTGGATGATTAGTTGAATTCTTGTTGCTTTCAACCTTTTTCTTCCACCTCTAGCTAACTACACACTATGCACATTAGGTTTCAACAATAGGCTGAAGAACTACCTAACCTCCTAAACTTTGCAAAACCTACCCTAGTTTCGTTCACTACCTTTAAATAGGTTAAGGACCCCCATGAAAAGGAGGCTAATGTGTCTTCCAAAATAAAAAGAAGTGAAAAAGAAAAAGAAAAAGAAGAAAAATTGCAACGCTTTGCCTTAAAACCCGAGCACGGTCCGAGGGGTATATGGCGAAAGCAACTAAAAGCAGGTGCCAGGTAACTAGTTGGGAACCCGCAGACTTGGTGCTTTCGGTATGCGGGAGGATGGGTGGAGTTTAGCGAGTTGTAGGTGTTTGAGTTTCAAAATCATTCGAAGTCGGGGTGAAACACAGAAGAGTTAGTGAGGTGAAGAGACCTATGACTTGATGCCACTAGCCTTAATTAGTTGGGAGTCATCGGTGGGCCCTTATTACATGGACTTTGGTGAGGTCGATTCCTCGGCATTGCACCTACTGACCTGAAAAGAGTTGTGGAATAAGAGTGGGTCCTGATCTCTATTTAGGTTGGTTAGTGTCTAAGTGTGGCGATAGCTTGTTTGGGGAGAGTGCGGTTCGGCGGTTTATTGTTGAGAAGCCCGATCAAACAAACATAGGTTTTGGTGGAGATCTACGGTTGATTCACGAAGGCTCTTTTGATACTGATTTTGTATGACATTCATTCTCTCGAGATAGTTATTAGGCAAGGGTTTCAGTGATTCTCATCGAGGGTTAGGCATTAC
The DNA here is from genome assembly GCA_016808115.1 of Tetrastigma voinierianum. NCBI lineage: Eukaryota > Viridiplantae > Streptophyta > Magnoliopsida > Vitales > Vitaceae > Tetrastigma > Tetrastigma voinierianum. The sequence continues at coordinate 1,202,889 of JAEQBH010000699.1, read as the reverse complement.
TCATTCACAACCTTTTTGAAATATAATAATTTTTGTGAACATCATTTTGTTATCGTTTTGTATGCTCTCTCTTTCTTTCTTTCTTTCATTGCTAAGGGACTAGCAATGTGTAGGTATGGGGGTGTGATTAGTACTCAAAAAGTGCTATTTTGAACCTTTGTTTTATTAAGGTTTGAGCACTTTTGTGTACTGTCGGCGTAGTAACAGGTACATTAAGGTCTTTGCTATTCTATTGATGATCGCATTTTGTGGCTAATTTTGTAGTTTTGCAAGCTATTTTGCCAAAGAATTGTTGGTCGATCAAGCACGAAGAATTGGTCGAACTCAACATTGCGAGATCGAGAGACCATAAGGAAATAGAGCATAAAATACAAAGGAAATTGAACCTTGCCATGATTGCGAAATTTCTCATCTGCAGTTCGCGTATGTTGAAAATTGCTTCCTGTACCAGCTGTTCTACGTTTTCCCACTTTGATGCGTCACCTTTTGTTGGATCTAGTGTCCATTTGAAGTTTGCTTTTGTTCCTCTTTTGATTTCTTCCCATTTTTTCCTTGTAACAGTTAAATGCTTTTGCTGATTTTGGTAATTTTGCTTGTCTTAGTGGCTATATAAGCCATTTGTATACACTGTAAAAGGGGACTTTTTGGTCCAGTGAAAATCTTTTGGCACGAGGAGCTCCAGTTTCCCATTTTTCTTATTCTCTCCTATTTTCTCTCATTTTCTTTCCCTTTCTCAACTGCCAAACACCCCTTGAGGATGACAACTCAAGGGATGGTTGGCTAAAACCCCTTCATCCTTGAAGAGGAGGGCTACTGAGCTTTGGATTTAAGGTAAATTGTTGGTCCTCTGTTTTTAAAGCATGCATTTGTTATCATTTACGTTTCTATCTCTCACACTAGGTTTAAATCCCTTGTATTATTGCTTGATTGTTGATGTTGACAATCTTTTGGGTTCGAGTGGATGCTTATTGCTAGATCGCGATATTCGATTAGTTGATTGTCTCTTATAAGTCACTATAGGGTAGATCGAAAGAGGAAATATTTTTCATTAGGGGACCTGAATGATAAGCAAATGCTATTTTTCAAAGGAAAAATTTTAGGGTTTAGTTTTAAAAAGCTAAATGACGATCAGGTTCGAAATGACTACAGGTCATCTTCACTAGCAGCCGAAATGAGCGAGAGGACCTCTCGGTCGCCTTAGGACCTCGAGCCATTATTGATAAGCGAGGTTCTTTTCTTATTTTTTCTTCATTTTATTTTCAACCTCTGAACCACCATACACCCTTTGTTTTATCATTAATCGAGCCAAATTCACCATTTTTGGCATCGCGTAAATCATTTGTGAAAACCCCGTCCACGAGTTCGACCTGGGAACTTCTATCTTTGCGCGTGCTGCTGCTTGAGTAGGAGGAATTTGGGATATAAATTTTGTTGATTCGAGGAGCACCCTGCGTAGCACGAATCGGCTGAAATATGCAGCGGACTACGTCAGTAAAGTCTCACGATTTCATGGCATAAAGAAAAAAAAAAATAAATAAATAAAAAAATATATATATATATATATATATATGTGTTGATTAGTGCCCAGTGCTAGTGCAGAACTGTTTTTATAGGTTTTGAGCGCTTTTGTGTACTAATTGTTATAATTAACCAATTCACATGTTCGGGTCCCTATTGCACTTCTAATTGCATTCTAAGGCTGTTTTGTAGTTTTTGCGGGGGTAGGCAATTATAGGTGTGATCAATCATAACCAAAGTGGGTTGATTTCATCAAATTTCATATGGTCTTATAAGCAATTTCGACTAGCGGGAATGAAGAATTTTAAAGCAGGAAGAAAATAGAGAAAAAAAATAGAAGGATGCGGGATGTAGGATGCGGGGAACGTGGCGCGGGATCCGGCATAAGGAGCGATGAATTTCGCTATGGCATAGCGAAATTTTAAACAATCTAGCGAGGGTACTGGCTATCTTATAATTATCATTAGCTAGAAAAATTAAGTGCATAGCGAAAATTTTGAATTTCGCTATGCCTTGTATTTTATTTAGTGGCAATTTTCGCTATGCTAGCGAAATTCCACATATGAAATTAGCGCCGCTTATTGTTTGATTCAAAACGACATCGTTTTGATTAATTGCACCATTTTGTCCCTGTGTAATGCATATTTTAGGCATTTTGGTATTTCACACCTCTTGTATGGCTATATAAGCCAACTTATAGCTTTGTAACCCCAGCTTAATCTTCAGGTACACGTGCGACTTTTTCATTTTGAGTTGCAGTTTTCTCTCTTCTCTCATTTTCTCGGCTACCAAACCTCCTACGAGGATGACAGCTGGAGGATGTTTGGCTAGACCATCTTTGAAGAGGAGGCCCCTTTGGGTGAATGTTTGAAGGTAAGACAGATGCTCCATGTTTTTCACGCAAGCATTTGTTCTCTTTCGCATTTACGTATCTCACGTTTAGGTTGAATCCTTTGTGATGTGCACGGGTGGCCGATGCGAGCTTTAGGTTAGGTGGATGCTTAATGTTAGATCGCGTGCCCGATTAGTTGTCATTTATGAGCTCTTGCAGGTTAGATCCCGATGATGGTGTTAAGCGTTTTGAAACATTAAGGGAGTAATAAATGCCTCTGATAGAAGAAATAATTTTAGGGTTTAGGTTTTAAGGTAAATGAAGATCAGATTAGGGAAATGACTATATGTCATGCTCCTGTCTGAGAAAAGGCAGGGACATGTTGGTTACCTTAAAGCCACTATTGACACTTCAAGGGTTCTATTTTACATTTTTTTATTTTAGTTTCGGTCGATTGAAACGACCAATCTCCCTGTTTTTACCCAGACCTTAAAGTCGAGCCAAATTCACCATTTTTGACTTCACTCGAATCTGTTTGTGCGAACCGTCCACGTGTTCGACCACAGCGCATTATCTTGCGGTAAAGCTTGACTACGACGGTAGGAGAAACCCAGGATACAAATATTGTTGATTCGTATCACCCTCTTGTGACACGAATCCAAATGGCGTAGTTAGGGGATGGTGCACAAGTGCATTTGATTGTGGAACACTTGTGATCTTAAATCCACGAGTTACGGTGAAATTTCCTTTTATTGTTTCACTTGTCATTTTTTTTTGTTTGATTCATTTCATAAAAAAAAAAAAGAAAAGAATTATTCTTGATTTGTTTTTGGGTTACTTCACGCGCTTTTCTTTGAGAATCCATTTTGATTGGATCAAAAATTAAAAGTGGCTTGAGTCGATGCACGGGGTTAAGTGGAAAAAAAAAATTGAGCGTGATCAAATGGAAGGAGAAACGATATAGTGAATGTTTAGTGAAGAAACCCTAGATCACATGTCAATGAGGATTAGAGACCTTCATAGCGTGTAACAACACAGTAGAAATCGAAACCCGCTTTTTAGATCGTGAGTGGCTATGGGAGCCCGATGGATAGGTGCACCCTCTACATGGTGCCTGCAGTATACCTCGACTCCTCGGCCACCCTGACCACCTGATTAATTTCTCCGGTTGAGCGGGAGCTAGTGGACCTTCTGCCAACTAGTGGGTGATCTTGTGGTAGAAACGAAAGAATTCAATGCCCGATTGAGCGAAAAATCATCAACATTGGAGAGCCCCACAGGCAATTAGATGGGCTTCAAGAGTGAAGCCGGGTTAGCGATTTGACTGACTGCGATGTTCAATTTCAAAGCTTGCTTACTTGACTTGATCAAAATGGGAAGAGAGTCGAGAGGAAGAGTGCCTAAGTGGCGCCATGGTGGAGAAGCTGGAGTGTCTACGTGATCCGCAAGAAGGCTTTGGTAGAAATTTTGATCTCAGTTGGTCTTCTTTAATGCGCACCAATGGGGAGAAGAAGGCGACCTCCCGTTGTTGGCGAGGATAGCGTGGACGGGAAGCAGTGGAAAGGACCCGAAACTATCAGTCCAATCAATTCCATGGCCCGAATCGAAGTGCCCTTTGCTAAGCCACGAATGCCAGCTGCCATTAGCCCCTCCTTGACGAGTTTACGTGCATACACACCACGCTCGGTAAGTCGACCCATCACTACGCCATGCAAAACTTGAAATTAAGTGGCCTCTGTACGAATTTTGTCACTACATTCAGGAACCTGGCTTGTTTGTCGTGCATACCCCTGGCGGTTGGTTTGGTGTCGGTTCGGATTTGGAGCACACGGGCAGAGCATTTCTAAGCCGTCGGTTCCGACCTCGAAAGGCCTAAGGAAGTGGTTTGGGGCGTCTGGAGTCTCCCAGCTTTTTGTTTTAATTTTTCTTGTCTTATTTTATTTTATCGTATTTTATTTTGATTCTTTAATTTTTCTTTTAGATTTTCTCACAATTTTTAGTTAATTCTTGTTTTAGATTAATTTTTACTTTTCTATGATTTTTCTTACGTGGTACCTGGGTTTACATTGCAAATTTTGAAGCACGGATTAAACATGGTAGTATATGAGACGAAAATTTGCAATCTCTGCGAAATTCATGGCTGATAACGAAAAAAAAGATTCATTAGCTTAGCCGTGGTAGCAATATTTATTCCTTCCATTACATGTAATGAAAGCGACCAACAGTGTTCCATTTTATTTTATTATTTATTTTTTATTTTATATTTTTATATTAAAAAAACAAAAAAAAAACGTTTGTTTTTTTTATATATACTTATTTCTAATATATATATATATATATATATATATATATATATATGTCTCTCTCAAAAAAAAAATTATTTATTATTATTATTATTATTTTTATTTATTAATTATTTTATTTTGTTAAAAAATAAAAAAATAAAAAAATAAAAAAAAAATTCGATGCATAGTAATTTTCGCTAGCTTAGCGAAATTTCGCTAAATGTGAAATTTCGCTAGTTAACTAGCTTTTAATCCCGATTTTGTTTGTTCGTAACTTTTTCATCAGAACTCAGTTTTAGGCGTTTTGAATGCGGATTGGAAAGCTTAGAGTGTAGAATCCAAATATGGCCAGAAATAACACTTTTGAAAATTTTTATGAATGTGTAATTTCCAAATGCTCCAAGCAGTAACACCCTCTCTTTTCTTCTCTAACTTTGTTTCTTTTGAAACTGACAGATGAATAAGGTGTCAATGGAAAGATTGTAGAAGTATCCTATCCAGCAATGATCACATCTCATCAAGAGTAACACTTCCTTCCCTAATTTTCCAATGTCAAGGCCCCATTTCGGACAGAGTGTGTTTGGGTTGGGGGGAGAGTTAGCGAAGGAAGTGAGCTTTGTATTTATGTTTGTTATTATTTGAGCAAGCCCAATTTGTGATGTTCAGTGGCTTGTTGGGTTCCCTTTCTATAAAGCTGTTATACCATACGGCTTACTTTTTCCATTGGACCCATTTGCAACCAAAATTTTGTGTGTTTTTGCCAGCTTACAAGTTGGAAAATTGAAGCTTTGTGGAAATTCTATTGATGTTAGATTGGTTCCATGCCTAATTAGTGGATGATTAGTTGAATTCTTGTTGTTTTTCGACCATTTTTCTTCCACCTTTAACTAGCCACACAGAAAGCACATTAGGTTTCAATGATAGAGTGAAAAAGCTGCTCAACCTCCTTTACTTTGCATAACACCCTAGTTTCATTGAGCAGTTTAATAGGTTAGGACCTGTGGAAAGAAGGCGTGCGTCTTCGAAAAAAAAAAAAAAGGAGGAAAGAAAAGAATAAAAATTGCAGCAGCTTTGCCTTGGCTTAGAAACACGGTCAGGGGTATATAGTAACATTAAAAAGCGATTACTTTAAACCTTATTGGTTGGGAATTCGCGGAAGCTTAGTGTTTTGCTACGGGTGGATGGGTGGAGTTTAGCAAGTTGTAGGTGTTGGAGTCTCGAAATCATTCGAAGTCCGGGGTGAAACTGAAGAAAGTTTGTGGTCGAAAGAATCATATGACTTGGTGCCCTAAACCTTAGGTGGTTTAGAAGTCATGGGGTAGATCCGTTACATGGACTTGGTGAGGTCGTTCCTCGGCAATGCGCCTGACAAAAATAATTATTGGAATAAGAGGTGGGTCCTGATCTATTTAGGTTGGTTAGCATGCTAGAGTCGTGGTAGTATTTAGGTTGGGAGAGTGCGGTTTGTGAGTTTATTGTTGAGAGCTAATCAAATAAACACTTAGATTTTGGTGGAAGTTTACGGTTGATTGCAGAAGGAGGCTCTTTTTAATACTCAATTTTGTATGGCATTCATTCTCATGATAGTCATTGGACACGGCTTTGATGATTTTACTTATGGTTAGGCATTACTCATTCCATGACCTTTTGAAATACCATTTTTGTGAACGTTATTTTGTTATAGTTTATATGTATTTTATTACTTTCTTTAACCATTGCTAAGGGACTAGCAATGTGTAGGTTGGGGGTGTGTGATTAGTGCGAAAAAGTCTTTATTTGAACCTTTATTTTTTAATAGGTTTTGAGCGTTTTGTGTGTAATTGTTATAAATTAACGATTCACATGTTCGGTCCTGTGCACTTCTAATTACATTCAGAAATTTGTTTTTGTAGTTTGCAGAAATTGGAAGCCAAATTATGGTGTCAATCGATCATAACCAAAGTGGGTTGATTTCCATCAATTTCATATGGTCTTATATCAATTTATTGGCAGGGAATGAAGAATTTCAACGGGGAAAATAGAAAAAAATAGCAAGTTCTGGGATGCGAGGATCACGAGAACGATGGCAGCGGGATCGGCATAGAGGGGCAGTGGTTCGCTATGGCATAGCGAAATTTTAACAATCTGGCGAAATTTTAAGCTATGCGAAATTTTATTTGAAATTGTGAGATTTAGCTAGCTTAGCGAGAATTGTGTGCTATAACGAAAATTACTAATTGTTATGCTGAAATTCCTGCATAAGCAAGTGCGCCTGTGTTTTTTGATTCCAAACGACCTCGTTTTGATTAATTACCATTTTGTCCCTATTGTAATTACATATTTTAGGCATTTTTGGTATTTCACACCTCTTGGCCTTATTCTCATGACTATAGCTTTGTAACCACAACTTTTCAATCTTTAGGTACTGCATGACTTTTCATTTTTAGGTTACGAGTTTTCTCTCTTACTCTCTCTCTTTCTCTCATTTCTCGACTGCAAACACTCCTACGAGGATGACAACTCGGAAGGGATGTTGTGAACCTCTTCCTCTTTGAAGGGCCGGCTGGTGAATGTTTGAAGGTAAAGAACTACTTTGTCCTCATGTTTTTCACGCAAACATTTGTTCTCTTTCTTGTTTACGCCATCTCTCCACGTTTAGGTTTGAATCAATGATGTGCACAGGTGGCGATTACTTGGCAAGCTTTCAGGTTGATGGATGCCCAATGTTAGATCGCGTGCGATTAGTTGTCATTTATGAGCTCCTGCGGGTTAGATCTGATGATGGTGCTTGTTTTTGAAACGTGGGGTAATAAATGCTATCACAATAGAAAAATAATTTTTGGGTTTAGGTTTTTTAAAGGTAAATGAGATCAGGTTCGAGAAATGACATATGTCATGCTCCCCAATGCGAGGAAAAAAGGCAGGGACATGTTGGTTGCCAAAACCACTAAGCATTGTGGCTACACTTGAGGGGTTCTATTTTACATTTTTTTTTATTTTTTTTAGTTTCGATCAGTGAACAACTGATCTCCTGTTTTACCCCGAACCTTAAAATCGAGCCAAATTCACCATTTTGACTTCGCTCCAATCATTTGTGCGAAGAAAACCCATCCTGTTAAACCTGGCCAGTATCTTGTAGTAGCTTGACTACGGCGTTAGGAGGAAATTTAGTTAAATATTGTTGTTGATTCGGGGTATCACCATCATGTACCAGTCATATATATATATATATATATATATATATATATATATATACGTGTGTTGGACCTGACAAACAAGAATAAGATCTACTGAGGTGAAAGACTGGTAGTTGCGGTTATACATGATCCCCGTCTGATTAAGCCCATAAAAATGTGAGAAGGCGTGGGGGTCCTATGGTGAGAACACGGAAATCATGACCTAATGCGTAAACACATAGGATTTGATTAAATCAAAATGAACATTGGAATATATCGATAGGTTTTGTTTTTGGAAAAAGGTCATTGGATGAAACACAGTGGCGGTTTTCACACTTGGCATACGCATGTGCAAGGGAGTCAATGAGGACTTGGGACATGGGGCATATTATTCATCTTATTTCATGAATGTGGATTCTATTTAAATTGACATATTCTTCATCGGAATGTTGATGTGTTTATTGTGTGTGAACATGCAGCATTGCCACATGGCACTTTCGGGTGGGAGTAGCCCTTGGGGTATCATAGGCATTGCTCGCCTTCGTGGGGCCTGCACCCAGGTGCGGAGTTATGTCTGGCGATTGAGCCTCATCTGGGGCTGCGGGTATGAAGAAAAGCCGGCTATGGCTTTGAAAACCTTTTTGTAAAGCTAGATTTTACATGTAATATTTTGTATATATGAGAGTTGTAGCTCGAACTATTATGAATTGTTTTGAGAAATTTATATATTTTTCTAAAATATATATGCATGAATGGATCTCGATGAATGGGACGCGATTTGGTGGTATCGAGATATGCAATAACCACAGGTATTCCATGCGTTGACTGATTGTCAATGGGACCCCCGGGTTTTGGGGTGTCACAGCTTGGTATCAGAGCTTAGGTATATAACTACCTAGGGCTTGAGGGGCATGGGCCTAGGCTAGGACATTTATGGTGCATACGATGCTGGCGTCACGACTTGGTATCGAGCTTGGAGTATCACGAATACCTAGGGCTTGGTGGGCATGGGTTTGGGACAAATACGGTTATAGTACCAAAGCTTGGGTATGAATGCCTGGGCTGATAATGCGATATCGTATTAGCTTGGTATCAAAGTATTCATTTTTCATTCTTGTGAATCGATGTGCGATGATTGGGTTACATAATGTGTGTTACATATTGTGTGGATTATATACATGATAGGTTGTATATAGAAAACAAAGAACACTAGAGTTAGAGAACATAACCTTAGGGGTTTGGTAAATAAATGAGCACGATAGTCCGAGAACTGATATTTACTAGTGTTTGGCATTATGCACCGCTAATGAAATAAGGAAAAAAAATCCTATCTTGCTAATTGACACGTGTGAAAGAATTGGGCTTAGAGGTTGAGACCTTGGAAAAGCTGTTGCATGTAAGCTATCCCTTAGGAACTAGGGTGAGTGTTGATATGATATGTCAGGATTGTGAGTTAGATATCTTCGGGATCCTACTCACTGTGGACCTTAGGATCATGGACATGTCGGAGTTTGATGTCATCCTTAGGATGGACTGGTTGATGGCACATCGAGTCGTCATTGATTACGATCGTAAGAGGGTTCTTGCGCCACACCTGGGACGGTGTTTGTCACCCCAATCCACGCTGGAGTGCAGATAGAGGCGCGAAACATCTTGGGATCTTTACTTGCTTTTTTCGGTTATTGGTGGGCCTGAGTCTTATAAGCGAATTAAAATATCATATCTGAATACAAAACAAAACTACATGGCCAGTGGTGTTTTACGGTCCCGATACATCTGATCCACGAGTCCCATTTACATATATATATACAAAAAATAGATGCATTTACATTTACATAATCGAGTGTAAAACCTCTTGTGACGGACTCCCTCTTGGTTGTTATTGACAATATACGGAAGATCACAGGAAACGCCTCCTGCATTTTCTGATTAAAGCAGTGCTTAGCTCGACGCTTAGTGGGAGGCTTATATGACTTACACGTATACACATGCCTTAATACTCATTTATAGTAGGTATATAACCGATGCCAGATATGGTAGCAAATATCATAATTTTGTGAATTCATATAAATAAACTTATACACATACTTATACTTATAGCGGACTATACTGACTAGGATCTCTCTAGCAGGGTTGCGAGCTTATACTTGTACAGAATTTTCGTGAATTACATTCAGGAGAAGAATGATGTACATTACTCTTATTCGTTTATTCGAACTCTTATCCTTATAAGCGTTTGACTACCTATATAGACGATGTCTACGACATAGGTAGGACACAACCTGATAAGTACCCAGAGAGGTGCAGTGCAGTCTTGGTGCGTAACCTGGCGAGTCTTGAGAAACCTTGACAAAGGGGGTGTCGTCACACTAATCGGATAGTCAGAAGTCTTAAATGTCTTAAATAGTTAGAAAGTGTCGTTGCACCTAATCGAGAGTACCAAGAGTACTATACATGTGCCTTACGTAACAAAGGTGCGGAGTGTTATTCAATATACGGTCTTGGCGGTCCTACGATTATATGCGTTCGGGAACTTACTATATTATGCCGAGGCATTAAGTTTGCAACATCAAACTCACGACCTCGACGGAGAGATACGGGTGAAATTTTCACTTAGTTTCCTTCTTATTTGAACCCTTGTTAGTCATTTATTAGGGTTCCTATACTATCGGTGTACAAATTTGGGGCTTAACAATCTGTGAGGTATAAAATCAATGTCTGCTGGAGCTTGTCGGTATCGGTACTCTTTGATCGATGCGGTACGACTCTTTCTAGTGAGTGGGTACCGTGCCATGATCCTCTTGGGGTACCCTTTGCCTCTGTTTAATGGTGTACGTTCACCCCTTTGGTGCAGTCATAGGGTGCGGGTTCTGCCCGGAAATGGCATATTTTGCATCTCTATCACTTTTCTTCAATAAGCCTCACCCAATTTCAGTCTCAAAACAAAACCCACCATGGAATCACCGAACAACTCCAAAATGGTTTCACCTTGACATAAGCAATAGGGAAATTAAGAGGGGATTCTAACTCCCGAAAAATAGTGCCACACCAAACTTGTGATTCTCCCACAAATCATAGAAATCCTCTTCAGGCTTATCTATACATTTTCTTACAAGTTCTAACTGACAACTTCCCTGAGCACTTGTGTGGTGGGTTAGAACTTCTCATAAAACCTAGACAAAGAACTAGATCGAGAATCAGATCATACCTTCAAATCCATGCAATGTTTCACAAACCCATGCAAAACCATATCAATCCATGAAACCGCAGTAAACCATACCTTAAATCCTCTTTTCTCTCCCTCTTCGTGTAGAAGCCCTCCCCAATCACGAATGAGAGACCTGACTTGGTTTTATCATTTGATTTATTTTCCTTTATTACACTTTAGTCTCAAACTCCTTATTTGCACCTGATTTATACCATTTCTATAATAGCATCATCTTCTTATCTTATGACTTTTATATCTTTGTTTGACAAATTCCACTTTTACCTTGTATCTTGTACAAATTAAGTTCTGAAAATTTTCTCACTTAGCAATAAACAATTTGAAAAAGAATTTCAAAAATACGCTAAATATACCACAATTATGTTTAAAATGACTAGAAGTTTTTATTTTGTGGATCATTACAGTGTTTGTGTTGTGTTTAAGGGAGATAAGCACGGTGCTTTACCCCAGACCGTGTACGACTTTCGTGGCGTGTTGATTGATGGGTTGGCTTACTTGACCTGCAGGGACGAGATGAGACAGAGGTTTGAGTCTACCTCGGGTAGTTCTTGGTCGGGGATGTCTTCGGGATGAGCTAAGGATTACTACAGCCAGGGATGTAGACTATCATCGAGTTACCTGGTATGTTGCCGTTCTGTGACTCACGCAGGATGGTGCTAGTTGAGTTACGGGGAACTCGAGGTCAGTCCCGAGGAATTGTTTGGCTGAGGCTTCGTGGGCAGGAGCACTTCACCTTAGGCTGCTCTCAGGTTGTTGTTAAGAAGAATGAAGACCCTTTGGCCCATTACAGACAGTTGAAACGGGGTTGATCAGCGGTATCCTTTGCGGATAATGATTTATTTGATCGGTTGAGAGGGCGATGGAGTCACACTCGAAGATAGATCTTTATGCAGGTTGTATCGGTTGAAGTTGAGATGATAACTCCTAGAGCGGCGTTTAGGGCTGTGATGCGGGCATTCGAGTTTCTGGTGATGCCTTACGGTTAAACGAATACGCCCGGCCCGGCGGTGAAGTGCCTAAAACACTCATATTATACCGCGTCGGTCTTTCATTTCACGTTTATTTATATTTAATTTCATAGTTTTTGTGGTACCGGATGCGATTTGGTGATTGGTGTGGATGTGGGTGCATTGGAGCAGGCATTGTTGGAAAGCAATTTTGGAGCGAAGGAGGCATTGCATGAAGATGGGGCGTCGCGAAGTCCCAGCGTCGTGGCGTCCCCTGTCGTGGCGTCCCAGCGTCGGCGTTGGGTCAACTGCGTAATGCAAGTCAGCAAGCGGTAGTCGCGGCGTCTGGCGTCGCGGCGCGTCTCGGGCGATGCCAGCGTAGCGGCGTTGCGACGCGTCGCTGACGTCGTCGCAGTGCTCCTCATCATTTAAAAGCAAAGGGTGCGAGAATTTGAGGATCGGAGATCGGGAATCGGACAAACGGAGGCGCGGAAATCGAAGCCCAGTGACATCGATCTGAGAAAGAGCCGTGATTATGATATGCTTTGTTTTGGATATTAGAGCGTGTTTTATATATATCGCTATTGATATTTTCTTATTCATTATGTTCTAGATCTATACTTAGGGTATTGTTGAACCACATCAGGATTTGAATGGATTAAAGGATTTATTAATTTATATTATTCATTGATTTATGATTCATTATAATCTGCTACATCGTGGATCAATTACATGGTAATGTTTAGCCGACATTAGTATGATCGTACTGAGATCAGGGTCGAGAGATGAGGATACCTAAGGATATAGTGAAGCGGCCTTTGGTTGATTCGGTAAATGAGATATTCCGTCGAAGGTGGAAATTAAGGTTAGAACATTTAAGCATTTTGGAGTGCGAGTTGGGGTAGAAGTGCACTCGATTCTACTATTGAGATAAGGCGAATACACCTCGAGAGAGGTATCTAAGTAAGCAAGATCACCTTGCCATTAATAAATCATAAGCAATTTGGAATAATATCACCTTTAAGAAATAATCCATTGAAAGTGGCAGGGGGAGACATAACCATAGTCTCCATTAAATAGTAATTCGTTCAAATCAGTAGTTTAGCTTACATTCAGATATTAGTACCTTTTACACATTCCATTATGCCAGATAATATTAGTAAATCTGCGTAGTCGACACCTATCCACAGTGGATCGATGTCAGGTACCATTGGTACCTTTATATTGCTGGGCGGCGCGTGCACTTGGCACATAGGCGTACATTTTACACCCACGTTTCAACTGTCATTCATGGATCTCATGCATAGGGTGTTCTGACCCTATTTATATCAGTTTATTGGTAGTCTTCATTGTGACATCTTGATCACACTCTAAGATGGATGAGGAGCATAAGAGATCATTTGAGATTATTCCTCCATGCCCTCGAAGACATCGGTTATACATCAAGTTCGGTAAGTGCGAGTTTTGGCTTGCGGGGTAAATTCTTAAGACATGTAATTGTCGACTTCAGTGTATCAGTGGACCTGAGAAGGTAGATGAATTTATGAGTTGGGAGGGTTAGTCAGTCTTTGAGATCTGCGGGTTTCTTGGGATGGTAGGGTACCTCTTGGAGATTTATTGAGGTTCTCAGGCTAGTTGCACCTATGACGAGATTGACCCGGAAAGAGGTCAAGTTTTGGAATGACCTAGTATGAAGGCATTCAGGAATTGAAAAAGGTAACTACGTCGGCCCACATCTTGATAGTCACAAAAAAGGGACGGATGCCTTGATGTACTCACGATGCTTCCTAAGGACGGATGAGATGTGTGTTTTGATGCGGTCAGGAGGGTGTGTATGGTTTACAGGCGTGAGGCATATAAGTGGAATACCACGTGACATGGAGTTAGCGAGTATCGTCTTTGCCTTAAGATGCGGGCGCCCAGCCCCATCTATATGGTGAACAGGTTCGAGTATTCTCAAACCCTGAAAATTCACGAAGTATATCTTTACACAGCGGGACCTCAACATGAGGCAACGCAAATGGATGGATTATCTAAAGGATTATGACTTCCTTTGCATTACCATCCTGGTAAGCAAAATTTGGTGGTTGATGTGCTTAGTTAGAAGTCACAGGGAGTACTGGCTAGTGTAGCTTCCCAAGAATGGAAGATGCTCGAAGTTATTAGAACTGATTTAAATTCTGATTACAATGGTCGGGCTTAGGGTGTTTAGGGAGTTTGAGTGGCTACGCCTTCCCCCTTTGATGAGGTGGTGGAGTCTTAGGGACCGAGACATTAGAGATGTCGTTCATCGGGGTTGGAGTGGTCAGTGCAGGGTGATGGAAGGCTAGGCCCTTCATTGTGATAACCTTCGGTACTAGGGACGGAGTTGTGGTTCCCGATTGTGAATCACGAGATAGGAGATTCTCAAGGAGTTCCATTGCTCTTGTTTTAAGTGATCTGATTGTACGAAGATGTACGAAGATCTTCATCGTTAATATTCTTTGGAGTGGGATGAAGAAACATATAGGACTTTGTTCGTGATGTCTCGTAATGTCGTAGTAAATCTTGAGCATTCAGACTCAGCAGGGTTACTATAGCCTCTAGAAGTAGCCGAGTGGAAGTGGGAACATATCACGATGGATTTTATGTCTCACTTGTCACTAACATCGTGGAAAGCATGATGTGGTGTGGGTGATAGTGGACTAGATCACCAAGTCGGCACATTTTCTGGTTGTGTAGATGACCTTCACACTAGAGGAATTCTGTAGGTTACACATACAAGAGATGGTCCGGTTACATGGAGTGCTAGTCTCTATCGTATCAGACTGGGATCCCAAGTTTACGGCTCACTTTTGGAAGAGTTTCGGAGAGCCCGCAGGGAACCTGATTGATGATGAGCACCGTTTTTCATCCACAGACAGATGGCTAGTCGGAGAGGACCATATAGGTTTTGGAGGACATGCTGCGGGCATGCATTCTAGATTTTAAGGGTGGCTGGGGAGAGCATTTGCCCTTGGTAGAGTTCACCTATAACAACAGTTATCAAGTGAGCATACATATGGCACCCTATGAGGCTTTATATGGGAGGCAGTATCGATTCCAGGTGACTGGACGGAGGTGGGGAGAGATCCACCATGGTCGGTTGGTCAGAACACCTCACGAAGGTGGATTTGATACGGAAGCGTCTTCCTCACGACTTAGAGCCGAGCAAAGGATTCACGCCCGATAGACGGAGACAACCTCTAGATTTTGAGGTTGATGATCATGTCTTCTTGAAGGTGATGCCTAAGAGAGGAGTGACCAGGTTCGGCAAGTGAGGGAAACTATCACCGAGGTATATCGGGCCCTTCAATATACTCAAGAGGGTGGGTACAATTGCATATCAGTTGGCTTTATCATCAGGAGTTTATGTCGGTGTCCCACGGTATTCCATGTCTCTATATCGATTACACTCAGGATCGGAGCTCATGTAGTGGATTAGGGCAAGCTTGTTATTGATGTGGATGGGACCTTCGAGGAGGGATCAGTGCGTACAATGGATAGTCGGGATCAAGTTTTGCGGGGAAAGCTGTGGAAATTTGTCAAGGTGTTGTGGCGTAGGAGTGGAAAAAGACAACGTGGGAGCGCGAGGACACGTTGTGTGCCACTTATCCTTTCTTATTTAAGGATGCAGGTACGTTGTTTAGTCATTTGGTACTTGAATGATTGTTGCATATGCATGAGATTATAGGGGTATGTGTGTAATTTTGGGGGCGAATTTTTTTATAGGGGGGGGGGGAATGTAAAACCCATGAAAAATGCAATTTTTCTGAAAAATGTTAAAATGCAATTTGCTGTTGAAATACAGGTTGAAAACCTGAAATTTTCTAGATCTCGGATGACAAAACGGACTTCACCGTTGGATTCGTCTCGCAAAATCTAGATACCCAGTCAAATTTCGTTGGATTCCGAGATAATCAGAATTTCAAGTATTTAAAGGAACAGGTGTCGGATGACACATGGAGTTGTGCCACATGGCATGACCATGTGGATGCCACAATTTGTAGTGGCAGTATGGGTTGAAAAGCCCACAGACAAGACTTAGTAGGGAGCTTTTTCATTATTGAATTTTTGGTTTTTGAGAGGCTTGTGATAGAAGCTCCCGTTTCTTTCATTTTCTCACTAGCCAAACACCCTCTGAGGATGACAACTCAGAGGATGAGTGGCTAAACTCCCTCATTCCTTTAAGTAAAGGGCACGGGGGAAAGGAACCTGAGGCAAATAAAGGTTTCTCATGTTTTCAACGTAGGTATTCATTGACATTTATGTGTTTTTCATAAACTCTAGGTTTCCATCCCTTCGAGTCACCTTAAATGGTCACTACTTGGTAAGCTTTCAAGGCTCATTGGATGCTTATTGCCAGATCCAGTGATGTTCGTTAGTTATCATTTATGAGCTATTGGAAGGTGAGTCAAGGAACATGTTTTTACTGTTTGAGACCATTAATGCTCAGTAAATACCATTTACAAAGGATAGTTATTTTGGGTCAGCTTTTATAGCTAAAAGAAGAACTGGTTTGGGTGATCACTATAGGTCATCCTCCTAAACGTGAGGAAAAGACCTGAGAAACCCTCATTTGCTCTAGAAACCTAAGCCCAGTGACCTAACACTTCAAGGATTTCTATTTTACATTTTAACTCATTTTACTTTTAGATTTCACCACACAAATCTACTCTTTTTTATACTTCTTTAAATCGAATATTAATCACGATTATAAACCTCGATATTAGTGTTCCCACGAAGAAAACCCATCCTGTGGGCGATCCTAGAACCAGCGTGCTATAGCGATTATGCTACGCGATCTGAGGTGTTAGGTTATAAATATTGTTGATTCCAGGGAGAATACTACGGGCTACCTGACACAGGTAGATTAAATGAATGTGGTGCAGGGGATGGTGCCTTAGTGCAAATGACAGTCAATACTGAACACTTGTGATCCTCATCACAAGTTCTCGTGAATTTCTTTTCTCTTTTCATTCTTTCTAGTAGTTTCCTGCTAGGTTACTTAATTTCATTATATTGTTTATATATATATATATATATATAATTTCTTTTTAATAACCCCCAACCTTTTACGCGGGGTGGTTTTGTTTCTTGTTAGTTGTCTTGTGTTTTTCATGTAGGAGTTTATGTTCCAATGGTTTTAGAATTCAGAAGGCAGGTTAGTAAAAATCAGAATTCCACAGGAATCAGATTATGAATTGAGCCTTAATTTTAACACAATGGAACCTCCACCTGAAGAACATCAAAGTCAGCGTGTAGTGAAAATGAATCCCAATGCATATAGATCCATGAGGGACCACATACACCCTCCTCGAATGAGTGCACACTCCTGCATTGTGCTTCCAACTGAGCAAATGGTTGTCAGGCCTTACCTGGTGCCACTCCTTCCCAATTTTCATGGCATGGAGAGTGAGAACCCTTATTCGCACATGAGGGTTTAGGGGAGGTCTCTGACACCTTTAAGGAGAAGCGCCATAGTGGATTTAATGAGGCTCAAGCTTTTTCCTTTCACCTTTGAAGGATAAAGCCAAAATTTAGCTCAACTCTACGGGGCCAGGGCATCCAGCTGGGAAAGAGATGCGGGCTGATTTAAAAATTCCTCTCCACTCATAGAACAAACAGTTTGAAGAGGCAGATTTCCACCTTCTCAACTAATGAGAATGAAAAATTCTATGCATGCTGGGAGAGATATATGGAAGCCCTCAATGCTTGTCCTTACCATGAATTTAAAACATGGCTACTAGTCAGCTACTTTTATGATGGAATTTCTCTTTCCATGAAGCAACTGCTAGAAACTATGTATAGAGGAGATTTCTTGACCAAAAATCCAGAGGAAGCTTTGGATTTCCTGAATTATGTAGCTGAAGCATCAAAAGGTTGGGATGAGCCTAACCTAAGGAAGATGGAAGGAATGAGACCTCAATCCAGTACAAGGGGTGGATGTACTCTCTTTCGAAGAACATGGACATGAAAGCCAAAGTTTCAACCTTAGCTAGAAGGTTGGAAGAGCGGAAATGAGCTTGACATGAGGTGCAGCGGTGGCGAGATTCTGTGCAAACCAGCCATGTTTCATTTGTCGATCCAGGCATGCAGAGATCAATGTCAAGTATTCGATGTCGGGAGATGTTAGTGGAACAAGCGAATGTTGTTAGTCAATTGAACCATCGAATAATGCACCATAATGGCAACACCACAAGCCTGTATTGGAGAGATTCACCCATATCTCTCACGAAACCAAAATACAATATGCACCTCTTGCTCCTCCACGGTATGCTTCAACTTCTCAGCCATCACAACCATAGTCAACTTCTCCAGTTGAGCAAGCCATTCTAAATTTGAGCAAGGTGGTATGTAATTTTGCGGAAGAGCGGAAGCCATCAATACTCAGTTGAATAAAAAAATTGATACTGTGGAAAGCACTTTGAATAAAAGAATGGATGGGTTCCAGAATGACATTGCTCAAAAAATAGACAACCTGCAGTATTCCATCTCAAGGCTCACCAATCAGTAGCAAGTGCATGAAAAGGGAAAATTTCCCTCACAAACCCAAAAGAATCCCAAAGGAGTCCACTATATAGCTAGTGCTAGTGACCCTACTTCTAAGATGGATGAGGTGAAGGCCATTATCACTTTGAGAAGTGGTAAAAAGGATGATCAACCAACACCTACACCTCTTGATGAAGCTAAATGAGACCAAGAAGAGGAGCCGGAAAGAATAGTGATTAGAGAAGATATGATGGAAAAGAGCATGCCTCCACCATTTCCTCAAGCACTTAGAGGTAAAAAGGGGTGAATAATCCAATTTGAAAATTTTGGAAGTCTTGAGCGGAGTGAAAGTCAAACTATCTCTTCCTATGATCAGCAAGTTCTAGCATATACCAAATTTCTCAAGACACAGTATCTTTGTAAAGAAAGGACTTAATGTGAATAAAACATCTTTTTTGACAGAACAGGTGAGCTCCATCATCCAATGCAAGATCCTAGTGAAATATAAAGATCTAGGACCTCCTACCATTTCAGTGAACATTAGGGGAACTTGTGTAGAAAGGGCATTATTAGATTTGGGGACCAGTATCAATTTTTTGCTTTACTCAGTCTACAAGCAGTTAGGGCTTACAGAGTTGAAGCTATTTACCATCCTGTCTTGAGGTGATAGATCAAGTAAAAATTCAAAGGGATAAACCGAAGATGTTTTGGTGAAGGTGGATAAGTTCTATTATCCTATGGACCGTTGTTCTACGTCTCTGAGAGCCGGTGGCTAGAGGCCCATTATGTGCCCATCATACTTGGGAGGCGATTCTTGGCTACCTCGAATGTCATCATCAACTGCCGGAATGGAGTCATGCAGCTTACGTTTGGCAACAAGCACTGGAGCTCAACATTTTTCACTTAAGTAGCAAGCACGAACCATGAGAGGAACAAGAACCAGAGGAAGTTTACCTAATTGGCACAAGTGAGGGAGAACACTGTGCTCATAAACTGCAAGAGGAGCTAATGGAGAGTATAGAGGAGTTTTATGAAGAATTATTTTCCCTAATCATTCTCCCGACACCACGATTCACGAACCACCGAGACGAGGCTTGAAAAAATGGGTTGAGTGGACTCGATCTCCCTTGAATTTGCAAAGTCCTCCTATTTTGTAGTTTTGTCTATTTTATTTTACATTTTTCTTTACTCATTTTTTCTCTTTGAATTTTCTACAATTTTAAGTTAATCTTTATTTATAGCTCTTATTTCATTTTCCTGTTTTTTATTTTGATTTTATTTGATCTTTAGATTTCATTTGCAGGTTTGTGCTTAATTTCCTGAAGCAAGGAGGTCCAGAGGTTCAGCACTTGAAACACAAGCAAGTTCGCAGGGGTTGCGAAAAATTTTCACAGAAATTTCGCAGGATTTTCACAGCCTGCAAAATTTCGTAGGAATTTTACAACCCCTGTTCATTTTGGCCATAACTTTTTCATCTGAACTCCGATTTGGGTGATCTTAGTCTCGTTGGAAACCTTAGAGAGTGTAGAATCTAGATATAACCAGAAAGAAAACTTTATAACTTATAATAAAGATGTAATTTTCAAAATTCTCCAACTGGTCACTTTTAACCTCTCTCTTCTTCCTTCAACTACCAAGAGTCATAGCTATCATTTAGAAACTGAATGGAGTGGAATTAAGATCTATTTGGGAAAGCCTTGTCATCTCTTGATTTTAGTGGTACTATGCTTATAAAAGAGTTGATGAACTATGAAACTCTTCTTGTCTTTCAACCTTTCAACTATTCCACTTTGAGTTATCACTGCCCATGCACATTAGTTTTTGATGATAAAGTGACAAATTGCCTTGCCTCCTAAACTTTACAAAATCCGACCTAGTACCTTTGGCCACCTTTAATAGGTTGGCTCTAAAAACTCAATGAGTGTAAAGAAAAGAAGAAAAGAAAAGAAAAGGAATTGCGCTTTTTTTTGAAACTGAAGCGAATCTGGGGAGATATGTGTGAGTCACTAAACACAGTTACTTTCAAAACGACAGTTGGGAGATCATAAATTTATTTGTACACGGAATGGACAGTGAATAACAAAGTGTAGGTCTAGGTGGGCACCATTAGGGATGGGGTGACTTATGGGGTCAAATGGATTTGAGAGGATCATATGACTTGGGTGCCCCTGACCCAACTGGTTAGGAGGTCATCGGTGGACCAGATTACATGGACATTTGTGAGTTCGATTCCCTCAGCATTGCACCCCTACAACGCAAAAAGAGTTGTAAATAAAACCATGGTCCTAATCTATTGAGGTTAGTTAGTATGCTAAGTATAGAAAAGAGCTAGGTTGGGGGGAGAGAATAGTTTGGCAAATTATGTTTGAAAACTAATCAAGTTAACACTTAGGTTTTTGTGGAAGGTTTCAATTTGGTTCTCTAGGAGTCGACACTATTTTGATACTTGAATTTTCATAGCACACACTCCTCTTGAAGGATAATAGATCATTGGGGCGGGTTTGATGACTTTTCTTCACGAGGTCGGGTTTTATCACTGTAGTGATTTTGAAAACCATTTTATATATATATATATAACACCATATATATATATATATATATATATATATTTCATCCTGCTTTTGATTGCTTTATTCTTCCTTCATTACTAAGGGACTAACAATGTATCGATTAGGGGGGGTGATTACTACCCAAATAGTGTTGTTCCATACTCTTAACACTCTAGGTCACTTTTTGCGTAGTAATCAGCCTAATTGACCCAGTGGGCATGTTAAGGACCTAACAATACTACTAATCAAATTTTGTGGCAAGTTTTGTTGTTTTCACAAGCTATATATATTGAAGTTATGGATTCATCACGAGCGTGAAGAAATCAATTGGAATTCAGAGCTTTAGTGTAGAAAAAGGGCAGAAGCAAAAAGCTCCAGTAGCAGCCTTGCAAATTTCACAGCCTGTGAAATTTCGCAAGGGCTCTGAAATTTTGCAGGCCTGCGATAATTCCAAACTCTGCAAACTTTCCAGCCCCTTTTGACTTTTTTTACCTCCTCTTTGGTTTCTCCCAATTTTGTCCCTATGTAATAGTATTCAGATTTGTTTAGTTTGGTAATTTGTATTGGTAGTATGGGTTGAAAAGCCCATAAACAAGACTTGGTAGGGAGCTTTTTCATTATTGAATTTTTTGTTTTTGGGAGGCTTACGACGGAAGCTCCTGTGTCTTTCATTTTCTCTCATTTTCTCACTAGCCAAACACCTTCTAAGGATGACAACTTAGAGGATGAGTGGCTAAACCCCCTTATTCCTTGAAGTTAAGGTCATGGGGGAAAGGAACCTGAGGCAAATAAAGGTTTCTCATGTTTTCAACGTAGGTATTCACTGACATTTATGTGTTTTCCTTAAACTCAAGGTTTAGATCCCTTCGAGTCACCTTGAATGGTCAATACTTGGTAAGCTTTTAGGGCTCATTGGCTGCTTATTGCTAAATCCAGTGATGTTCATTAGTTATCATTTATGAGCTATTGGAAGGTGAGTCAAGGAGATGTTTTCACCGTCTCGAGACCATTAAATGCCTAAAGGAATTTTACTGCAAATGATTGTTATTTTCGTCAGCTTTTACAATGAAGAACCGGTTCGGTGATGACTATGTCATCCTCCCCAACACGAGAAAAGATTCGGTTAAACCCTCATTCGCCTCTAGAACCCAAGGCTTCAATGACCTAACAATTTCAAGGATTTCTATTTTACATTTTAACTCATTTTACTTTTAGTTTTCACCACACAAATCTACTCTTTTTATAACAACCTAAAATCCAAATATTAATCACCAGTGTAAACCTCAGTATTAGTGATTCCCATGAAGAAAACTCATCCCTATGGACAATCCTAGAACCACTGTGCTATAGTAGTTATGTTACGCCAGTACGAGGTGTTAGGTTATAAATATTTGGCGACCAAATACTCTATACACATTACATAAACACACGCTGACCAATGCATGTGACTGAGCTTTGATTTCTTCTTCCGTGTGGCTTGACAATGATTCGAATCTCAAATTGGCTCTTGTCTTTGTAAATCTATTCCTCTCTGACCGCTGGACGTGTAAGCACGCGCTAAGTATTTTCAAGCTAGCTGGGTTCTATACTCTTTCATTTCCCGGGCTTTTTTAATCTAAATCATGCAAATTTTTTCTAAACAATGCCTTTTTAGCCTTTTTGAATGATCAATGCAATACAATACATATATTCATTTCATATACGAATTATACAATTTATTGATCATTCCAAATATGCACTTTCATATGCAATAAATCATTCAAAACACAATCTGGCGACGCATAATATTTTCTTATCATTTTTCCTTTTGTTAATTTAACCTATGCTTTCGTTGCATAGGAAAATGAATCAACGGGGTACCTGGCCCCATCACAAAGGTGCCTGCATAAAAAAAGTTTCATAACACAGCATTTCCGCCTCACTAGGTCACTCACTAGTTATTAAAAAATCACCCGTGAACAATATGGATACCGTTCCGAGTGACACGTCATTACATTCGCGCAAGATCGCTTATTCGAATCTTTATCAAAATAATCCATTCCTGAACTCGCACTTAACGCGGCATTACCCGTTATACTTCAAATCATTCGCAGCAAATAATAGTATATACATTCGAGTACAAGACTCATTTTCCAACACGCGGTCGCCGAGAAATCATTTCACAATTATTTGCCTAACTGAATGAAACATTTATGGGAATTAAGAAAACTGGTCACGAAGAACATCGATCAAGACTTTGAAATACATCAGTTTAGTAATTAAGCCCAATGGAAACAAAAAGAGAGAGTCAAGAACAAACCAAAAACTTGAGTTGCACTGATCCAATCCCTGATCTGACTAACAGCCTTCCTCCTCGTCACACCCTATCTAATACAACTAACAACATTATTAGCCTAGCATTCTCTAGAGTTGTTTTTAGGTTTACTTTACCACCCTTCCAGACGCTGTTCCTTCTGCTTTTTTTCCCATTTCCTCATCCTTACCACTCTAAGGTAGTTGAATAGGTTATAAAGGTTCGCTCAACGACTCGAGACTCATGTCATGAAAGGGCGGAGGTATGGAACATTTTTCAGGTAACTCCTAGCTGTAAGAACCCTTCATTCACTTTATTAGGATCCTCATTAGTCCAATAGAGGATGGCGAGATTCTAAGTGAAGAGAGAAACCAAAAACATGACTGTGTGCATGCCTAGCTGGCTTGCTATGTTTCAGGTGATAAAAGGCGCCTGAGCGCCATCAACAACTCGGGCCCTAGTCTTCTGTGTTTGGCCTAGGCTAAGCGGGCCTTCGCTTAGCGCAGTTTCATCATGAGGTTTAAAATTCCTACACCTAGGTAGGGTGTTTGTGGTCATGCAAACAACTCCACCATTTTTAAACATTTTCACCCTAAGTCTTTACCCAATACAACCCTAAAACTGCCACAACCTTTTAAACACTTTATACCATTGGGTTTCATTAACCCAAACACAAAGTGGTTAAGGTTTGGCTTTTTCTGTACTTAAACTTGATTCTCTTTCCTTTCTTCTTCCTCCTTCTTCAGATACTAATCTTTAACTTTATATTATATGGAGAAGAAAACCCACCTTCTTCTTCTCTCAACCAAGCCCTCAAATTTCCTCTCCTCTTTTCTCTTTAAAAGTATGAAATGCCTCATTTTATGACCAAATTTGGTCTTATACTTAAGTCTTCAGTATGGGCCTGGCTAAATACTCTTTAATAGCTGGGCCTGCGCATCTTTTTTTTTTCTTTCCTATTTAACTCTTCATTCTACTTTCATTTTTCAAACAGCTATTTCATTCCCTTTATTTACATTTATACTCATATACCTTAGATTCTCATTTATATTTTTACCAAATTTATTTGGCTCTCAGAAATTTCAGTTTTTATCATTTTTCGTTTTAAATATTTAAACACGAAAAAAAGAATTGATTTATTTTAGTACCCTAAACAGAAGTTATAAAACTGGTACGGTATTTTATGAGTGCACTTTGCACGTGGTGGTTTCGCAGGCTTAATGGCCACAACCGTGGAGGCTTATAAACGAGACTTTACTTCTTTCAGGTCACGACTTGAATGCTAAGGCCGCGAATTGAGCTTTCATACACAATGACCTGAGTGATCAAGTCAAACACGTATTTCCTTTTTCAACCAATCTCCCTCATTTTCACTGGCTTTGTTTGCTTCTTTGTCTTTTTCTTCATTTCTATCAATAAGCAGATATTAGATTTAGATATGAAAACTAAAAAGGAGTGCTTGGTTAGTCAGAAAATGGTAAATTGCGCTATGTTTTGCACTGGCAAAGCTAACCTAAAAGTAATTTAACATCTTTAGAAATACTATTTCAAAGAGAGTGGCTGCGATCGGGCAACACCATAGTCACAACCACATAACACTTATGTTGCAACCAAGTGGAAATTTCTAGCTCATCACCATTTTTAGCCCAATTTCTGCTTATTCTCGGGAGGCCCAAAAAGTTGAAGAATCCGATTAGTATTTAATGGAGTCCCACATTAGTGGAAAAAGTCCCTCGTGGAAAACACCTAGAGCATTATTCTTGAGGAGGGGAAGCTTTCAAGAGGTGTTAAGAAGAAGATGGAAGGATGAGACTGGCCAAACACCAAACAGTTTTATTCTCTCTCTTACCTGGTTTTTTCTATTTTCAGTATTGTAATTCCTTTTTAATGCTTTAGTTAATTTTCTTAGGCTTGATATTAGTCAAGACTCTGATGTATGAATCTCCCCTAACTCATGATTTATATCAGACTGGTTTCATATCATTCATGTTGTGGTATTCATTTCTTTCTTAACGCTGTGAGTGAATTGGGGTCAATACTTCAAAGACTTGTGGTTCATTCAAGATATGAGAAATTTAGAATTGGATTAGCCATGGTAATGAATTTATTTATGAGATAGAAAGTATAAATTCAAATTAGGTGTGGTATCTGGGGTTTCAAGGTATTATCTATGTGGTCTTTGAGGTGGTTGAGTAGAGATGCAAATACCTAAACTTAGTGTGGGTGTGAGTTATTGGAAAGATTCACAATTACATTAGTGAGAAGGCAAATTAAGCATCAACTTAATGGGAACATAAAACAATAGCATCGGGTTAAGAGGCCCATGTAGGTCGATCGTGAACGAGCTCTAAGGTTTTGAACGGGGTTTTACAAATTAGATTTTCATACAGGTTAGCTGATTTGAATCTTTTTCAAATTCTCCCATCATCCAAATAGAGCCTAAGATGGATTTAGATCTGGTAATTACAGCGAACTATGGTGGGATCTACATCTTACTACGCTTTTTGGTACATTTGAAAGGTGTTTTAGATGCACCAGTTATAGGTATGATTTATATACACGATTCACACTGAATAAGTTTTTAAAAGTTGCTACAAAGGATTAAATATAAAGTTTAAGAGACATTGACTGGAAATAGTTTTTACCAGATTTAGCTGGTTAGCCTTATTTAGTTTTTTCATTTTGGTTGCAGATTTGCCTTAAGCTAATAGGAGCTTTACCAGCAGCTGATGTGCTGGCTCGTTCAGCAACCAAGCTTATTTCACATGGTCGATGGATCAGTTCAGCTTCTATTGGTGTCATTCTAGTATTCAACTGTGAATGTTAGTTCGAGGTGATGTCATAGCGTCGTCACCGGTATCAGAATGGATCCAAGAGAGTAAGATTGGCTGAACATGATCCATTTGCAGACAGCCCGCTCAACTGAGTCGG
Organism: Tetrastigma voinierianum; assembly: GCA_016808115.1. Lineage (NCBI taxonomy): Eukaryota > Viridiplantae > Streptophyta > Magnoliopsida > Vitales > Vitaceae > Tetrastigma > Tetrastigma voinierianum. The sequence continues at coordinate 1,176,643 of JAEQBH010000699.1, read as the reverse complement.
CAACATAAAGTCACTAAGTATGGACGCCAACAATATTAATCTGGCGACATGGTTAACGCTTATAATTTTGGGCCATGGATAAGATAGTCAATGGTCTACTGGAGAAAATCTCATATATAGCGCGAGATGTTGTTGGTCTATACCCGATCCATGGATGATACTAAGAAAACACAAGTTATGAGTTAGAAAATAACAAGAAAATCCTTTCAAGACCACTGAATGGATCCCGAGGTGACGAGATGGAAAATCACTTAGGATATCACCTCGAAGTGCGGGCAGTCAAGAGCCAATCAAGGCGAGGGGGCTAGAGGGTGAGAAGAGTTGCTGCAAGAACACGAAAATGAGCCAACCTTTCCAGAACCAAGGAAGAATAGGTAGTTGATGGTTCCAGATAGACCTCGGGTGGTCAGGTGAAGAAGAGTCAGTTAGGGAGAAAATTATATAGCATTTTGTGAGGGTGGTGAGCCCATGTCCCATTTCTCATGAGATCATAAAAGCTCCATTGCAAACAAAACAATCTAAATCATTTTAAAGACAAGTGTCTGTTACTAATTTGAGTTACTAATTATCATTTCTAGTTAAATGGGATGAGGTTAATCACCAACTAATCCAGAAGCAGAGTCGTCAAGCTGTACTAAAAAAACAGAGTGGCTTCTTGGGAGGCAACCCAATTTTAATAAGTTTTCTTTCCCTTTTTCCATTTAGTTAGTTTTGAGCTGTTTGGAATAAATTTTTCTTTCTTGATTGTGAAGTTATATTAGAGGTTCAAAGATTAAAATTGAATAAGAAAATCTCAGCCACTCCTCCATATTCTAAGATTCATCATATTCTTCTTATTTTCAAGCCTCCCCTTATTTGGAACGGCCTAATCCCTCCAAACACCTTTTCCTCTAATAGAAACCACTTCAAACATTTTCCACCCCCTTTCCATTCTTTCTATCAATCAAGCTGGTTAATGGTCAAGAGCTGATGTTCCTCTGCTGGGGTTATTGAAGATGTATGATTGAATAATCAGAACATCACAGAAGGGTCATAAGTCAGGCACTCATCGCGACATTTCAAGCTTTACGGTGATTTAGTCACAACGCAGATTCTTGGGCGCAAGCCAGATCAATTTGAGCAACTTCCGATGCATTGTCACCCTCGTGGGAGTTCTCGTTATTCTTCATGGCTCTGGCACTTATACAATGTTTAATCAGCGCTCGGGGGTGAATCAGCCTAAGAATTTTTCAAAATAAAGCAACTTTGTATCTCCTTACCTATTTTAGTTATCGCTATATTTGTTTAGGTTGTTCGTGATGGTTTTTCTTTCTTTCTTTGTTTGTTTTGTATCTGGTATGTGTAGTTTTAGCCAGTAGTTTAGTTTCGAATACTTAATAATAGATCATAAACATTTTTGAATAAAATTTAGATAATAAATGCATTTATTTGATTTGTAGACTTGAGTGTATCTTTGATTGTGGGAGACTTGTGCATGAAGAGTCACTGTTTATCATGAAACCATTTCTTAATGAAATCTTATAATACATATATGTATTTAGTCTATTTCTGTAGGCATTTTTGGTTTCATAAAATTGAAAATTCAAATTTTCATTAAATGAAAGGGCAAGAATTATCAAGAATGTAGGTTTAAAACTCTAGAAATTTTCTGGATCTCTTGATGAAAACTGATTTCCCTGGCTGGATTTGTCTCATAAACAGAAGAAGAGAGAGCACTTCATTAAATTCGAGAGAGCCAAATTTCACGTTTCTGTGGGGCTGATGTCTAGGATTCCTAGGTGCTCTGAGATTTTCACGAAATAGTTGAAATTTGGAAAATAACTTAAGTTATAAGGTTCAAAGAAAGACTAATTCGAACTTTAGTCCTCCGAGATGCACAGGTAGCTTCAACAAAACTAATCCGAGAATCAGGACGTGGTAAACACAGAAAGCTACGACTTAAGTTCTAGGACAAAGGACTTACAAGTGAAATTAGTGCTACATTTTTCGCTTTGTGCGTATGAGAGAAGAGAGGAGTAGCAGAGGAAGCCAAGGGCTTTTCTACTCGATCCCCACTTATCGGTCTGAATGCAAAATAGTGAGGAATACGCGTGTGTGCACGAAAAAGAGATTTCAAGCCTGAGGAAGAACCACGAGGCTCCTTAAAGAATCTTAGTTAGTTTCCAAGAGGGCAGATCTTTCCTACCCATTATTTCATTTTAGGTCGAAACGAAAGTGCATGTTCGAGTTTCTTGTTCAGCGTCCTTTGCCTGTAGGGCTGATTTAATTGGGCAGTAGGCATGGGGTTCCTTAGGAAGAAAGGAGTCTTCTGTCAGTGCAAGAAGTGGTTCATTTCAACGGTAATCCGCCTAGGCTAGGAATGTAACCAGCAACAGCCATGGGTTCACTGAGTTTAAGCCTAGGCAGGCTTTGCTCACACTAGGCAAACCACTTTGCCTAAAGGCAGGAAGGGCTCAGGTGAGCCGGAGTGACACGCTGGGAGGCCTGTTTATGGCCTATTTTAAACAGGTTTTGTTTCTGTGGCCATCAGTGACACAGCTCTATGCCACACTGTTAAATGTAGTGACATGTTTGGATGTCAATACTGGTGCATTAATGTAATAAAGATGTGGATGCAGAGTCGAGACATCAGAGTGGCGCTGCTGAATATTAAACACACATCAGAGTGTCAGCGTTTCATGTATGAGTGGTGAATGAGATTATACGAATAAATCATGGTGAAGTCATATGTAGTATAGATTGTCCGTGATAATTCCATGAGTGCTGGGGATTAAAGGTCATGTAGCATTTCATTAGGTAATATCGGGTATTGATATAAATACCCAGAATGGTACATTATATCAGATATGTACAGTGGACACTGAATATCATAGGTGTGGGAGTGCATATTGAAAATCAACACTCACGCTCGTATTGATCGTAGTCACTGAATTGTCCAATAGAGCTTCCACTCGCTCAAAAAACTATAAAGAAAATCAGGTCGTAATAGCAATGCGGGCGGCTAGACATTTACGAAAGCCGAATTGTGGCTTTAAAGAAAATCTTTTTTGTAAACTTTGCAAAGTAAACTAGTTTTTCATGTGATTTCATGTTATGTAATAGTAGCAGAATTAAACCCTGTGAAGTTGTTTAATTATAATCTGCATCTTTAAATTAAAAACTTATACTGGTCTGAGGGCCATTTAGTTTGCACAGCACTGATCCCCAGAATGGATACATAGTGTAACGTCACTTCCGACACCAATAGCTTCTAATACGTTATCAATCACCGTTGGGGTGTCACACTGTATTAGAGTAGGTATATGATTTGGGCGTACATCGCTGTATCAAAGAACATAGATATCGCCTTTCTTTCGAGTATCGAGCACGTATGCAATTACCTGGGCTTACGGGTACGGTCTAGACCATTGTATCCATTGTGCACGGCGTTTGAGCGCTGGTTATGCTGCCATGATCAGGTGCTGGGCAAAGTGGAAAGATATACATGAACTGGGAGTATGGAAAAGAGGAACACTAGAAGAAAACAGAACCTTAGAATAAAGAAACAAAATGTAATGGTTCGGATGTGACCATTAGTAGTTCACACGACACAGGGTACAGAGAAGGAAAGAAATCCTGTGTTGAAGATATTTGATCCCTGATTTTAGGATACTATAGCACCAAATGAGTAACCGACATATGGAGCATTTGGGCTAGTCGAGGGCGCCGGAGGTAGTGCATGTAACACCTCAAATGCCCGCAGTTTTCACACTTGTTTAGGTATTATAGTTAAAATGGAATTTTTCTTAAAGAAACGAAACCCGTAAATTATATGAGAGAGTGTGTGGGCTATGTATTTACTACCAGGACTGAGCGGTCATAAAAGGAAATACTGGGGGGTTAAATTAGAATATGTCAAGTTAGATTGTAAAAGGTAAGCGGAGGATAAAAGGCAATTGAAGAGATTTAACCCAAATGTTTATTTGAAGACCAACATACTTAATTCTCAAAAAGAGTACACAATTGGTCTCTTACTCAGAGACCAAAACCGTATAAGAGAAGGGAAGGCTAAGAAAAGAGAGAAGAAGAGGAAGAGGTGAAGAAAAGAAGAGAAGAGAAGGAAAGTGGAAGACTAAAAAGGTATGGAACTTTTGGATTTGTATGGAACTTTGTATGGGACAGGGCAGTCAGTGGTCAGAAGGTGAGAAACTCCAACCTTAAAATGAGTTCTTGTGCCGGAAATTACTAAACTCCTTTTGTTTTTCTAGTGGTTCGTTATGAGAAGATTCACAGAATCCGGCCACATTTTGTTTCAGTTCCAAGTGTTAGTGTTAGGTTATGAGAGCATTTGTTTGTTCTAGGTTTTGACAAGAATCCTAGATTTCTTAAATATGTGGCCGAGCAAACCTAGCCAGTTATGCAGAGAAAAGGAAAGGCTGCCAGTTCGTGCCGAAGCTCATGATGCCTCAAACGAACCGGCCTCAGCGCAGTGGGGTCGTACCACTTCTGCGATTGTTCTTCAGCCGGAAGTGCGCCTGATCGTGTCTCGCATTTTGTGCAGATCGCGACACCGTTTGATCTCAAAAATCTTTACGAGCACTCCTCTCGCAAAAACAAGGAAGAAGGGGTCGGCGAGAGCCGCCAGTGGTCGCCCGAGTGCTGTAAGCCGCTTTCCGAGAGAAAAGAAAGATCGCAGAGTAGGGCTAATGTGTTGCGGCTATGAGTATGCGTCTAAGAGTGTTGTTATTGGCGCATTTCACCATTAAAATTTTTGTATTTATAGTAGATGTTCAAACTTTCGGGCCATCGTGGTATTAGATTTGTCATCGATGGCTGTTTTGAATGTGTGACGGACGGTAATGGATTTAAACAACAAGCTATTTCTGGATAATCTTCTTCCTTTGGGTTGAGGAGATCCAACTGTGATGATATGTTATTATTTTCCTTTCTTATCGGCGCGATTTGGGGTCGACTAGCGGTGGATTAGATATCTTTATTAGGGATATTCTGGCTTTCTATTGGGCAAATACACACGATCGGGGTAAGATATGGACCTTCTAATCAAGACCCGCCCTTCGCAGAATCGCCGCCTCGCTTTCGGGCTTCAAATGAGGACCGTAAGGGTCTGGGCACGCTGGGCGCCGTTTCGGAGCTTCGCAGAATGGGCTCATGAGTCAGTTTTCAACCTACCGCCCTCCACCCTCGGGTACTGCGGTAATGTGGGCAAGGGTCAGACGTTTCGTGACCTGATGCAATTTCCACGTGTCTCGGCAGGCTGGGTTAGTTAAGGCGCTTAGTCGCCGCGCCATGGCGTCTCATAGATAGCGATGACTCGGCCAGCCGCTTCTCCCACTTCTCAGTTCTTTCGCTTTCGCAACTCCTTCATTCCCAAGCCTTCGGGTCCTCCAAACTTTCCGATCACATTTTATTCGGCTCGTAGTTCTCCGTCCGACCCTTCCAGTGGAGTCTTTTCGGCATTTTTTAGTTTCTTCATCTTATTCCTCCGACCAACGCCACTACCTTCTCGTTTTCAGTCAAATATGTCGACGATATGCGAAGTTAGATTGATTTGATTCCGCGCTTATTACGAATCCGGTCGTTTTTCTTCCCACGACACACTTTCGCTTGTTGCTTGCTTCCGACGAAGATGTCGCCGCTCGCCGGGTTGAACCCCGAAACGCTCTTTGGGCGCCTCCTCCCGATAAAGACAAAGGAAAATAAACCTAATTAAATATCCCGGGTCGTGACATTCTTAATCACGCCCAACATGCTGATTCCGGACCCAGCAAGGTCGGTCCTTCAGATGGGTTACCTTTATCAACGTTATCGACTTCCCTCGTGTCCTGATGACCTCGACGCCTTGATCTTTGTATGTAGCCCGTAGCCTGATGTGGTCTTCAGTATCGCCTTCGATAATGGTCTTCGTTTTCACACCCACTCCTTCCATACTCCCAGATTTCATCAATCGCCCTTCCCAACTCGCTCCCAACTAGCCGGTATTTTCTAGTGGTCTATCGGGCCTTTAGGACAGAGGCCTTAAGGTCCCTAGTGGATTTTCTCAGTCTTGCATCAAAGAAGACCACCGAGGGCTTCCTATCTTTTTAGACCAAAGAAGACCACCGAGGGCTTCCTTTATTTCTCTAGGCGCCCTGGAGCTCCTCTGGTGATCTCTGATCTTCCTTCCTCCCATAGGTCGTGGAAGGGACGCTATTTCTTGTGGAGCTGGCCTTAACCTGGAATATGATCCTCCACAAGGACGACATCAATGCCCTGGCTCGACCACCCCGATAATCTTTGTGAGTGTTTGCCTCGCTTTCTGTGATAACTCAGGTGAAGGTTGTCGAATATTTTTGATTTGCATTATTCTCATGCTTCCTAGGTGCCTCCGACTCGACCTTTAATGGTCAAGATAATGTCGTAGCTCCGGCGGTCACGAATGTTCCGCTCTCTGGCCCCACGCTGAGCCGATAAAAACTCCGACATTCCCGGTCCATCTAATTCGAGGTCTACCACGCGTTCCACTCGGCTGAGGCTCTCGCTCCTTCCACCACGGAGTCTCTCCCATTAGCTTCTACTACGCCCACTCCTACTAGGGGAGAGATTTTGGTCCAGCCGGGGCACCGCTCGAAGCCCCGAGCGTGAACGAAAATCAAGCTCCACTGAAAGATCGCTCTGCTTTGGCCAAGGTTCGGGGAATACGGAGTCTACGACTCTCTTGTTAGAAAGCCTGAGCTGGCGTTAGCTCTCGCGCCGAGGCCCCGTGGTCACGAGCCTCCGCCTCCTAAGCCTACCGTAAAGGCAAAAATCTCTCGACGGAGCCGCCGAGCGCCGCCGCGCCATGCCTATTACCGTCTGGAATCCATCTTTGGAGAGTGCTAGGCCACCTCCTCGAAGAGTGGAAGAGTTGAAGGGAAAAAATCCGGAATCAAAAGTTGGCGAAGATGAGGACTCTTTGCTCTTCGCTGAACTCTGCAAAAAGCGATCTTGTCCGTCCCATGATTACACCTGAGGTCGAAAAGCGCCGCTAGCTGGATGAGGGCTTGCTCTATCCCTTCTCAGGTTGCCTCAAGTCCCCGTATCCGATAGTGTCTGTTTTCAGGTTGATCCCTTGTTGGATGTTGACTTCATGTTTGATGCAAAGTGTGTAGCCACTTATTTGAAGCTGGTCCGCCGATATACAAACTAAATGAAAGTATGTAAAATCGCCGGATGATAAGGCGAAAGCTGGCCTTCTCTCTTTCTCAACTGACCGAAATGCAAGAACAAAGAAGGCATAACCGAAGAGGTGGAGAGACTTAAATCTGATCTAAAGCATACCGCGTCGGCTCGTGCCCGGGCGGAAAGTAGGGAAGATGAAGTTCGAAGTAGCTTGGCGACGGTTGAAGGCGAACTTCGGAAGGTCCGGGGTGAGCTCCATGTTGCGCTGAATGATTTGATCGAGACCCGGGATGGGCTACGCGCCTCCCGCGACGAAGCCCGTGACGGTTAGGGATGAGCTCGCCACATCCCGGGGCGAAGCACGTGGAGTCTCTAAGAGGAGCCGCGTAAGGCCAATGGCTAACCGGTGAGTAGCGAGCCAGCCGTGGCTCGTGGCGAGGCCTCCGAGGCCAGGGCGCTGCTAGACATGGCTCGTCGTGAGGCCTCCGAGGCTGTAAATTTGGTGGATCGGCTGAATGAGGAGTGTCGCGGATTGCGCGGGGATCTTCACCAGCAAATATCTTTGGTTGTGCAGAGGGATGATGTCATTAGCAGATTGAGGGACCAAGCCAATGTTCAGTGGGCCTCTGGGTGGCTCGCTTTTCGGCGGCGGATTAACGTCTAGCCGGGACGGACTGGCAGTCTCCCAGTGAGGAGGCGGAGTGCTTTCTCTGCGAGTATTCTCAAGAACCCGGATACTCATCTTTGAAGCCCACGTTCCCTCTTCATCGTGCATTCCTCCTGCGGCGCCTGAGTTCTACGTACTCATTACGCCGCCTGATATGACTTTTATATCTTTTCTTTTATGTACACACGCTCCCTTTGTCGGGCGGGGCCACGGGACACTATGTAGCTCTCCTTTAATAAATATTCATTTTTTTATCGTGCAGTTCTCATTTGTAGTATTTCGCTTTTCTTCATGAATTGTATGGTCAGATTGAGGGTTTGAATTTGCGAGCAATTAAGCTTGTCGAACTATGTTCTTAGCGAGGCCGTTGAAATTTGGTATGCGAGTTGGATGGAGTTCTGAGGCTTTAAGGCACGTATAGGCGAACTTCAATCAAATTGAAATTTACTAGTCTTGTTGTATCTTGCATGTCTTCAGGCCCGATTTTTGGTGCAAGGGCGAGCCGTCGGTTGAATGGTGATCTCCGTCGGATGATTCGTAAGTTGAGCAGTTCCTTAAGCGCATGACTGTTGCAGCGAGCTCGTCGACAGCGGTGATCCGTCTCTTGACTTGCTTGAGAAATTTGAGGTGGCTCCTTAGGCTTTGTGGCTATCTTCGAGATGAGTTGGGCTGATCGATGTGATCTATTGGGCTCCGTCAATTTGGCCACGAAGGCAGACTGTACAGGATGGAGCTCGTCATCTTGAACTCGTCAGCCTTCTTTGAAATGACTTGTTTGTGGTGCTTGGAGGAGCTCGTCAACGTGCTGTTGAGAAAGTCACGTCAAAGTAAGCTTGTTGAGAGAAAATTAAATTCGAAGCAAACTATTGAGAAGGCTTGTCAATGTGGAAGGCTGTTCGGATGAGCTCGTGATATGAGCTTCTTCAGGCGGGGCTCGTCATGTGGACTTCTGGGAAGAGCTGTCAGTGAGTTCTTAGGCCTCATTTGGTGAGTTACTGTTGAGATGGCTCGCCGGGTGCGTGACTTGTCAGTGAAGAACTTGTCGGAGTGGTACCTTGGTTCTGGCCCATGGCCTTGGTGGCGTTCCGGCTTGGGTTGATCGACTCGTTAGGCGTGGCGTCTTTGAGTGGATCACCTACGTCACTGTGAGCAACTGGGCTCCTGGCGTTGTGGCCTTGGTGGCGTTCAGAGTGGCTGGCAACAACGGGGCCCGGTCTGACTCTTGAGGGCGGCGTGGCTGTGCAGTAGATGAGCTCGTCGAAGTGGTACCTTGGCTCCTTCTGTTTGTGGCTAACGGTGGCGTTCGGCCCAGTGTGGCGTTCGTAGTGGCGATGTGGCGCGAGTGTGGCGTTCCAGGGTATGGCGTTCGGTAGAATTGGCGATGTGGGTGTGGCGTTCCACGATGGTCGATCCTCGGCGGAGGAAGGCTGTCACTTTGGGCATGCTTTGTTTATGTCGGTGAAATTCGATCTTTGAGTGGCCACTTGCCATTTGCTTTCTTGACGAGCACGACGTTTGCCAACCACTCAGGATACTCCACCTCCCTGATCGCTCCCGCTTGGAAGAGCTTGCCGACCTCCTCGTTGATGGCTTTTTGCCTTTCTGGTGCGAAGCTCCTTCGCTTTTGCTTGACCGGTTTGAAGGACGGACTGGTGTTCAGCTATGTGTGATTACGTAGAGATTGATTCCTCCCGTATCCGCTGCTTCCGTCACGAAGGCGTCTACGTACGTCGCCAAAAGCGAGTAAGGAACTTTTGAGATCTTACGCTAGTTTAGGTGATATGGCGAGATGTTAGAATTCGTCATCCGGCGATGCGGTTCCGGTTCTTACGAAGGCTCGGGTCGGGTGGGCACCGTCCGCGTGCTCGAGCTGTCCGCATTCACGTTGTCATTTGCTTTACGCCATGGAAGTTTGTATAGCATTCCACGGCTATCAGTTGATCCTCACCGAACTATCACACTTTCGTGTATGGTTGGAACTTGATTACCATGTGGGTATGCGGAGGGGATGGCTTTGTGCGTTGGTGAGGTCTTCCTAACAACATATTGCCTAAGATGATGGAAATCTCTGTTAAGGAATCTTCTTTGTTGTTGTCGCGGCAAGAACTCTCGGGGTGAGCACTAGTTGGATTGAGCCCAGGTAACACCTTTTCCCAGAAAATCCCAACGGATGTGTGTTGATGGGCTCTGTTTCTGCTCCCCCGTACCCGTTTATCGAAGTGACAGATGATGTCGATGAACCCGTTATCAACGAGCGGAATGAGTTGTTTTGTTTGTACAATTGCACGAACTACCAATGGGTCGTCATGGGGGTGGTGGCATCCCTCGGTCTGAGTCGGAAAACGTGATGGGCAGTGTCGGCGTGGCGGTTGGATAAGCTTGTATTTCCCTTTATTTGCGCTGACGTGCTCTGCGGATGGGCTTCAGGGTTAGACTAGACTCTCCTCCTCCTGCGAATCCTCGAGATCACTGGTTTCTCGGGGTTGTTGGTCTTTGGTCGTCGTGCGCCAAGTGGCGGTTGTTGAGTTGGGGCTTGATCCTGGGCTGGTCTGGGCTGATTAAGGCTGATTCTCTGGAGATGAAGCGCTAGGAGGTATCCGCGTCGTATTAATTACTCTATTTCTCTCTTTAGATGTATCAGATTTGTCAGGGCGTGTCCATAGTCCCTATGGAACTTCGCAATGCCGTGTTGTCTCTTGTGGCGGGATCGGAAGCTTCATTTGAGTTAGCCGCTCTCGGGAGCTGCTCGTTAGGTACTTCATGCGAGACACGTGACACGAGGTCGTTAGAAGTGGCCGTTGAGGTGAATAACGTCGTCGTCTTTCGGGTGCGGGACCAGACTGATCTACGAGGCGCTACATGCCACAGGGATCGTTCTTCATTTTCTTTGGGATCCTTCTTGGTTGCTTTGTCTTTGGGACGCGTCCTCGTCGTTTATCGCATCTTCTCTTTGCTAGATTGGAGGGCTCTCAGCTATAGCAGATATGAGGGCTTCTTCGCGTTTATATACTTCTACGCTTTGCGAGCACCTCGTATGCTTGCTTGAGGTTCTTTGAGATGGAAAACATCGGATCCTTGACCTCCTAACCCGACAATGAATACGGTGATTGCGAATTTTTCATCAGTATGTCTATGCTTGAGGACTGGCGTTGAATCTTTTGCACGTAGGACTTGGACTTTCTTGCAGGCACAGCAGCGGTCAATAGATGGTAACTCCGGTTTTACATGCGTCACACAGCTCGGAGTGAGTGGGAGGCGAGCGCGATGGATAGTTCTGAATGAAGAAAGAGATTGATGAAGGTGAAATTCTATTAGAACGGGCCAGAAATTTGGGCCTTTGGTGTGGTAGGAAGCCTGCATCGCAGCGATCACGATACCCATGTAACTCCATCTACAGATTTTGTAAGTATTGAGGTCATCGCCAGATCTTTGATTCAGCGAATGCTTCCACTTGGGGCATGCAGTTTATTTGGGAGGGTAGCGTAGCACCTTAGGTTTGTGAAGGGTGATTCGGTTCTTTGTCACCAGGAGTGTCCATAGTATCACGGGGCGCATCAACTAACCACCTCCTTCCATGCAGCTGAGCTCTTGTTGAGAGACTCATAAACCTACACTCCCGTATCTGCTCTCTGGCTCCTGGGTGGTGATGTAGTTCTTCGTTCGGAGTCATGTTCGAGCATTGCTTTGTTTTCCTCTTGCGGGACGGTTTGGTCGGAAGTGCACCCTTCGGTTGGACTCGCCTGTTTTCGACGCCTCGGGGAATGTCATGACCGTGTTGCTCCTCACGGGGGAATGTTATGACGCCCCATTGGGTCTTGTCGTGTCTCCGTGGATGTTGCATCTGTGCGGTAAGTTGTTCTAACTCTTCTATCGGGCGTTGATTGTGAGTAGTGCTTCCGCCGTTCGTATTGACACATTGCTTCTGCATCTAGGAGGTCTGGCATCCGCGTTACTGGCCGGATCCTGCATCCTTAGGCGGATTAGGCGTTACTCGCCTTTGTATTCGGGTTATTTCATCGATGTGTCGGTTATATTTATACTAAGGCTATCGTTCATGAACCAGCGCCAACTGATGATGCCTTTCCGCTACAGGCCAGGATGGAGCGTGTGGGGTCGCTAAGTTGGACCGGATTGTTTGTGGTACGGGATGCGGCGTGGTCGTCTACAGGGAGGCGGGATCGACAGCTGTTGTCTGGGGCTCAGGACGTAGCACTCCTCTGCAAAACAAGGGAAGGAAGGGGGGTCGGCAAGACCCGCCAGTGGCAGCCTCAAATGCCTAAGTCAGTTTCTTTTCCAGGAAAGGCTGGAGAGACGAATGTGTTGCATATGAGTGTACGTGCAGAGTGCGTTAGTGTAGCATTACCTTTCACCGCTAAGTGGCCTTGTATTTATAGTAGATGTTCAACCAGTTGTATTGTAACTAGGATTTCCTCCCATTGGATGGGTTTTTCTTGCTCCCGATGCTCAGTTTGACAATGGATTTAGAAATAAATTTGTTTATTTAGGATAATCTTCCTTCCTTAGTGGAGGAGATCGGTAGTGATGATGATCTATTATTCTTTTCCTTTCCTTATTGATAAGATTTGGTTGGATTGGTGGGATGATATCTTGGTAGGAATATTTCTATTTTAAATATTGTGAAATACAATCTGATTTGCGGGATATAGACCTTACAATTCATCGAGATGCGTCTTGGGACAGCGGGCCGGACCTTCGTTTTGGGTTGATGCCAGGAATGAAGGGCTGGGCATTGCGTTAGGCGCGCCTGCTAGCTACAGGCTTGGTGAGTGGGCCTGCGAGCCTATTTTTCAAACCCTATCAGAGTTCATAAGAGGTGTATTGAAAGATAAATTGAGTAGAAAATAGATTACAAGATGAATTTGGAGTGGTTTTGACGTGTTTGTGGAGTATTGGATTGATTTGGTATCAGCTTGCTGGAAAAATGGAAAACACACATTCTGGGCATTTTCAATGACTTATGCCAGGTACACCTTGAACTGTGCAGTCTGACCCTCAGGCAGAGACACAATAGAGTGGGTGCGGGGAATGCGAGTACACCTGCTCTATTTTGACCAGTGTTAAGTATTTTAGTCACTTAACTTACCATTTATTATCAATTTGAGTGATTCAAGTGGCTGGGTAAAATGAACTTCAAGAAGGCAAACATCCGAGAAATAGGCATGGTAATTATGACTCTAATTGGCTGAAATTTACCGAAAGTGGGGTATGTGCAAGCGATTCTGCATCGAGTTTAATCTATGATGTCCAGGAGTTGTTTAGGACATAACGAGTTTCGATTACTCAGATTTGGGTGATTCAGTTGGAGAAGAACCCTTATCACCTTGGCAAAAATTAGTACAAAGAAATGTCAATGTAAGTTAGATCCCGAAAATGACAAAAGGCGGTGGGCTGCTAACAACTTCTATGAGTCTTTGCAGTTCTTTGATTTTTGTCACGACACAACTTGCATTCTCATACGTTAGGACTCCATTAGTGGGTATTCTTGAGACTCTATGGAAAGCTCATTAGTCTAGAATCTAACCATATGATATTTAATGGATTTTGGTGCCCACAACCGGTCTGAAAATTTAATTGTTGTACGAGTGTACTAATCGCTTGGTTAAAGTTAAATTAGGAATACATGGTAAGAAAGGATGTGAATATGAAAGAAATGCGATATAGATGTGTTCATGAAACATAAGATGTGATATGGAAAAATGAAAACAATGAAACATGAATATGAGGATGAAAGGCAATAAGCCATGAACACATAATGTGGTTAAATTATATATGATTATTATCATATATAACCAGAAAAGGATAACAAGTGATAGGAAACACGTAAATGATATGAAGACAGAATGTGATTATGATCAATTATGAGTGCTATTTGTGAAATATATATAAGTATATATATATATATATTGATTTGAATTATTGTTATTCGAAATGCTTGTCATACATAAATGATATGAAGACATAATGTGATTATGATCAATTATGAGTTTTATTTGTGAAATATACATATGTATATGCATGTATCGATTTGAATTATTGTTATTCGAAATGTTTGTCACACATATGCATGTGTGCATGTATTTGAACTATAAGCGAAATTACTGCATAAAAGTAAATTGATTTGAAATGTATCATTGAATGGCCAGGCATGAAGGATTCACAGTAGGTCGTCATGAAGGTAATCGTAAATATTGAATGTGAAATCACATTTTTATTGAATGACCAACATGGCGGGATTCCTGGCCCAGATTCGTCATGAAGGTAGCAAGTAATTTCTAAAGGAGTGAGATCACAATGCTCTTTGAATGACAAAGCAGCGGACAAAGTCCCAGTGAATACATTAAGTGAATGTGGAAACTTTATAGCCATATGTGAGATATGTTAATAATTGAATGCAAATCACATTTCTCTTGAATGACAAACGGGGACGGGATTCCCAGTGAATATGTCGTGAATGTCGACTATATAGTCATATGTGAGATGGTAATTGAATGCGAAATCACATTACTCTTTGAATGACAAACGGGACTTGAGTTCCCCCAATAGTCTGTCATGATATCGATTTCTACTCGCCATATGTGAGATGGTAATGGTGAATGCAAAATCACATTGCTCTTGAATGATGAATGAGGATAGGATTCCAGTGAATCTGTCGTGATATCGACTTCTATAGCCATATGTGAGATGAAGTATCTGAATGCAAATTCACATTGCTCTTGAATATTAATAAAAGCAGGGACGGATTCATGACTAAATGCGTAAGTGAATGTCGACTTCTATAGCTATATGTGAATCCCACAAATAGAAAGTGAAAAATGACATTAAAAATTGTATTTGTTTAAGTATCTTTACAAATACCTGAGATATTGTATGAAGGCATTATTTTGTAAATGCATTTTATTAAATGTAGATATTATGGAGTCTTTTGAATTTGTAAATGTTTATGGGATTGCGAAATGAAGTGCACTTTTCGCATAATTAAAAAGTCTAAAATGGAATAACACAAACAAAATGTTTGGGAAGATAATTGAAAATGTCGGGTCATGGGCTCCGGCTTGGATCCTTGGCCGGGTCAAGTCATGGATTCGGTCGCGACACTTTAGTAAAAATTTAATAAAACCAAACAAAAATGTTTTGATTGAAAATGTCAGGTCGCCGTGGGCTCCGGCTTGGATATGCGGCAGTCAGTCGAGTTGGTGCGACACTTTTGAAAGCAATTTAATAAATGATAACAAAAAGAATTAAGCAGGCGTCCACAGGATCATGAAATGTAATTGTTAAAGGATTTGATTAATGGCAGGTTTGTGATAATGATAAGAGTCTAATATGTATCGGTATCAGTCTGAATTGACCCTGTATGTATTTGATATGACCTTGATCTGTTCCGACTTGCCATTGTATACGTATAAGTTTACTTTGAATATGATCTGATCTGTCGTACATGTAGAAGATATGAGTTACAACCTGTAAAAGACATAAAACGGGGGAAGTATCTGAACAAGATAATGATATGGAATGCGAAAGGATAAAATCTACATGTATAATGAAATGTCTGAGTTAAGTCACATAAGAATAGGCTTGATTATATGCATAAAGAAAAGTAAATGTAAAAAGGAGTTGTGGCGATTATTATTGTTATTGGTCGTTCTTGTCTATATGTTCCCACTAAGGCGTAAAGATTAGCAGTTGTTCAATCAGTGTAGGTCTTGAAGAGGAGATAAAGGGGGCGGAACATTCCACACGATGGGCCGTCTCGGAGATAGGTGCTCACACAGCCTTTATTAAACGATCAGTGTTTGTGATAGATATGTACATGTATAAGTATTTGTATATAAATCTGATGGACTTAGCATATGTGTATAGATTTTAATGGATACCACTCAGGTGGTAGTTCAACTGTATGTAAATGATTTTTGGTTATTAAAAATTGTTTGTATACCACAATTATAAATTCGGCTACGAAAAAAAAAAAAAGCAATTAAGTCCCAGATATATGGTTTCACACCCCGAAACCGGTTCGGATTCGCCAATCGGGTTGGACCGGGAATCGGGGCGTGACAGAGCAACAACCAACCACCACCGGCCTTTGACTAGCAGGCCTTCATGGAGGCTATTAGTGTTGCGGCTGCTACCATTACATAAGGTAGTGCAATTGTGGGCCAGGGAAGGTCGAGTAACCTCCAAAGGTTTAAGGCACATCATCCTCCAACCTTTAAGGGAGGAGGGGAACCGATGGAAGTTGATCATTGGTTCCAACAAGTTGGCAAGATTTTAGAGGCTATGGAGATCTACCTTGATGCCTGAGGATAAAGTGTTATTTAGATTTCGACGGAGGTGAATCCCAAGTATGGTGAGATTGGGTCAGAGCCTTAAGGAACTTGGAGGCAATGACATGGGAAGATTTCCATGGGCTCTTCATGAACAAGTATTTCCCTGCATCTGCACAACATGCAAAGGCTCGGGAGTTCCTAGATCTAAACGAGGAATGTGTGATTAACGAGTCACGTTCTTAAGTTCCACCCAGTAGCTGTTCGGTATTCATGTGGCCCATACATGGCCAAAGTGAGAAAATTTAGGATCATTTTGAAATGGGGTGGAATTATTGGGACTCATCACATAGATATGGACTTGATGGCCGAATAGCTATAGCCGTACTGAGAGGAGGTGGGCCTTGCGGGGTGTCAGGACTCTGGGCATGAAGATAAGATGAAAGAGCCGATGACTTCTTCTTGGATGAGGAAGAAGTAGAGGACATCTGCTCCACATGGGTTTTAGGGACAGGGCTATGACTATCAGGGCTAAGGTAAGGGTCAATCATCCTAAGATGGGAGGCATTTCAAGGCTACTAGCCAATTAGGGCAGAGGACATGTTTCCATTGCCACTAGCCTGGACACATGAGATGGGATTGTCCTCAGAGGCAGTGAACCTAGAGTTATGGGACACCCCAGTCCCAGTCATCAATGGGACGTGCATAAAATCACTTTGTTCCTCCTTACTACACCATGGGCCGGAGAACCAATGGATCTCAAGGGTCTTCATAGGCCCTGCGACATTCAGTGTTGAGATAGGCGAGGCATGGAGTCGAGTTGAAATTTAGAGCTCACGCGGTAGGGACTTCGGGGACCCAGGGGCGTGTTTACACCATCACACCTCAGACTAAGCTTGCAAATCAATCGGTTATTGATGAGTCTAAAACTCATCTATTTTTAAGCCCAATTTTCAAGTATATTTCAGCTTAAAAGTTTAGTTTAATGTAAAATTATGGAGCTTTTACCCAGATTTATGTTTTGTATGAGTGGAAAAAGAAAGCAGGGTAACAAAATAGCAAATCAGCATTTTGTGCATAAACGGGGCTAATGTTCTGCAGACATCGGTTTCAATGTCGGGACACATTGATGAGAAGGTCTTGACATCCACTCTGATGTCCGACATGTAGCCACGACATGTTGAAGAGGAAGGCGAATGTGCTAATCATGGCACGCCAGGAAGCGACCTCGGCCAATCAAACTACATAAGACATCCAATGTCGAAACATCACAACTCTATGTTGTGACATCAGCAAGGATTGTCAAGTGGTATTATCATATTGACCAATCTCGCGACATCACCACGACATCATGGTTACATCAAAACAAAGCCTCGTCTAGTGAAGACATTAGCTGAACAATGTCACGACATCATATCAAAGCAGCCTTGAGGTGAAGTTTGACTAACCAATGTCGCGACATCGCCACGACATTATTGAAACATCAATGTAATGTCGCGACATCCACAGTAGTACTAACGCGCGATGTCGACATCAATTTGAGGCTGATCGGAACTTCAGAAGTAATGTAGACATCTTCGATGCTCCTTGACATTAGGTCAATATTCATAACACGAAGGAAATGTAACGACATAGGTTGATCTACAACACTACATCTCAATGTTAAGACATCAACACAACATTGATGATCGCGAAAATTGTTAGCGCGTGAACTTTCAATGTCCGACAGCCGGTCGACCTGACATTGTCTTTCGATGTCTCGGCATCAGCGCGACATTACCGGCATCAACAACTAGGGGCGGGAATTTATATAGGCTTTTGAAGTGTGATTATCGCCTCATTTTTAGGGTCCAAGACCGGAGCCTATAAATAAAAGGTCATGGGGAGTAGTGCGCAACTTCCAACGGCCTTTTATTAAGTTTTTGTGCTTTTTGGGAGAGCTGAAGTCTCATTGTATATATTTTTTCTTTTTAATTTTCTTTTAGTGATATGAATTGGGATTCGAAGTTGGGTGAATGTAAATCAAAGCTTCATTTATGTTTGAACTTTAATGGAATATAGGAATTTTCACGGATTCTGTTTTTTCTAGTTTTAGTACAATTTCCAAATGTTTGTTTGATCGATTAGTCATTGTCAATTGTAATCGATGTGAAGGCTAAGCTCCCTCAGGAAGAAATCTGTTGTTGGAATTATTGTTTGTGTATAATGTTGTTGTGGATATGGAAATTGGTGGTTAACTTGTCTCTTATTCTTATATTGAATTGTTAGAATATGGGGTGTTTAGTACCCAGAGAAAATTTGTATCTTACTTTGATTTCCAGGAATCCCTCTGAGTAACACAGAGATGGACTATCGAGAGCTAAGAGCAGTCGCTTGAGGGTAGATTGTACTGATATTATTTGAACTAACAAACTCTTTGGACCACTCTGGTGTATCATTGGTGAAGATCTAACCTCTGATTTCAAGATTCCCTCCTAGGTGACAGCAGGAGTGTGTTCCCGAGAAATAAGATTCACTTACTGATCTAGCAGTTTAATTCTGAGAGGTTTTACCTCAATTGAGAAGAATAAACTCAATCTAGTGTTAGTTGAGATCCTAATCAAGGAGAGAGAGAATTCTTGTCTAGTTGATGGTTGAGGTACCAATTATATTGGAGAAGGCTTGTATTATCCTGTCTATAAGGATAAGAAATTTCCAGTCCTAAGAAATGGTTGTGAAGTACTAAGAAGGAAAAACAGATAGATCTTAAAGAGGATCAAGTCCTACAAGTAGCTTTTCAGGCCCATTGTCTAGAGTTAGAAATGTGGTAAGCTGGAGAGTGAAATGTGTGGTGTGAGAAATCCATTACTACACTACCTTGCTCTTGGATAACTTCAAAGTTCATGTCCTATACTCTATATTTTATTTGGAAACTTTCAAATTGATGGTCACAACACCGATTTCATTCCCAGTGCTATTTCAGTCCGATAAACTCTTTAATTCATGTATTTTTAGAAATTTCTTTATCTTTTTTATTCAATTCATTTGAGAAAGAAAATTTTCTACATAAATTAGAGGTTCAAATAGTGATAATCTTGAGTAGTGAGGGTAGTAAATCTTTAGATTTTCAAATCAATCTAAATTGAATATCGAGACTTATTTTGTCCACTTTATTACTTATCTCTGTGCACTTGCGGTGATTTAGACAAAAACCAAATTTTAATTTCTGTACTTACAAAGCGAAAGAGGAAGATTTATATATTCGATTGAATAAGTTGTTGGCATAATTCTTTGGAGATTGGAATAATCTCTTTGGTAGCATTACTAAGAATCGGTTGTTTTTGTTCTGTTGTAGTATTATCTTAAGGTTATATATGGAATTTCTACTCTTTTTGCATGGGCAGAGTGTTGTTTGATTTTGGTGCATGTTTCGACATTCTGCATCATGAGAATTTGGAGGCTGAGGTTGGAAGTATATGCTCTGTTGGGCAGTTATTGAGTTCTCCCTGGAAGTAGGTGGCGTTGGTGGATATGTCGGGATTGTGAGTTAGAGTTCTCTGGGATTCTGCTCATTATGGACGCGGGGTGCTTGGACATGTCGGAGTTTGATGTCATCCCTTAGGATGGGTGGATTGTGACCTGCTTGGGCGTGTTCAGGTCTGTCGTAGGGTCATTCCCTTCTCTCCAGGATGATGTTTGTGTTATGTTTCAGGGGGATACGCACGATGCTTTACCCTAAGCCATGTACGATTCTAGATGGCATGGGCAGTTGATGGGTTGGCTAGCAAGCCTTACTTTGGAGGGCGAGCGAGCGAGAGTTGGTCTGCCGGGTGGTTTACCGTATGAGGATATTTTAGGATGAACTACCGGGATTACCTCGCGGAAGGTTATATAGACTTCACTATTGTGATTGCCTAGTAGATGGGTATTTCCTTATATGTATAGCACTCTTGGAGTTCAAGGAACTCAAGGTATAATTGCAGGAATATTTGGAAAAGGGTTTTATAGTGACCTTCACCTTATGGGGCGCTCAAGTGTTGTTTGCGAGATCGGAGCCAACTTCAAGCTATGTATTGACTATCGGTAGCTGAATAGGGTTACTATCAAGAACTGGTACCCTTTGTCATGGATTGATGACTTGTTTGAGCAGTTGAGAAGGGCATGGGTTTATTCCAAGATAGATCTCCACACTGATTACCATCAATTGAGGGTTAGGGAGGCAGATATCCCTAAGAAGGTGTTTAGGACGTGGTATGGGCATTTCGAGTTCACAATAATGCCTTTTAGGTTAACAAATGCTCCAAAGGCGTTCAGGATCTCATGCATAGGGTATTCCAACCCTATCTAGATCAGTTCATCATGGTATTTGTTGACGATATCTTGATCTACTCTAAGTCTGAGGAGGAGCATGAGCACTTAAAGATTATGCTCCAGGTTTTGAGAGACCACCGGTTGTATGCCAAATTTAATAAGTGTGAATTCTAGCTTACTAAGGTGAAATTCTTAAGGCATGTGGTATCGACTTCGGGTGTAACTATGGACCCAGAGAAGGTTGTGATTATGAATTAGGAGAAATAGAAGATAGTGCCAGATATGTAGTTTGTGGGATTGAGGGGTATTACAGGGAGGTTCATTGGGACTTCTCCCGATTCATTTTATGATGAATTGACCGGAATGAGGTCAAGTTTGAGTAGAATGACTTGTGTGAGTGGGCATTCCAGGAATTAAATAGAAGGCTAACTGCAGCTCCTATTATGATAGTTCTGGATAGAGGACCGAGGTATACAGTGTTGTGATGCCTTGAAGGACAAACTTGGATGTGTTTTGATGCAGTTTGGGAGGGTAGTGGCTTACAGTTCTCGGCAGTTAAAGAATCACGAGCGGAGTTACCTTACTCATGACATGGAGTTGGAGGCTATTTTCTTAACCCTAAAGGCTTGGCACCACTATCTATACGGTGTGATCGAGTGTTTTTAAACCACAAGTGATACATTTCACTGCGGGACCTCAACGTGAGGCGAGTAGGTGGATGGAGTATCTACGAAGACTATGACTTTGCTGCATTACCATCATAGTAAAGCTGATGTGGTGGGCCGATGCTGGTCGGAAGTCGCGGGGAGTGTTGGCGGGTGGCTTCGGGATTAAGCGTTCTTAAGGTTGTAGGACGGTTGATTCGCCTTCTGAGTCGAGCTCGGGGCACTTTAGGGAGTTTAGTGGCTACTCCATCCCTATTGAGTGGAGTGATCGAAACACAAGGACAGGACATAGAGATATCATCCATCAGGGGTGAGTACGGTGAGACCGCAGTGTGAGTTGTTTGTTCACCTGAATGGTAGACTTGATGTGGGGCAGTTATTGGTTCCTTGAGTCGACAAATTTGAGAGAGATCTCCATGAGTTCCATTGTTCCCGTTTTTTTGTGCACCCAGGTGGCATGAAGATGTACCATGATCTTCATCATTAGTATTACTGAAGTGGGATGCAAAAACTCGTTTGAGAGTTTGTTCGTCGATGTCTCATTTGTCAACGGGTAAAGGTTGAGCACTAGAGCGGGGGTTCTCGAAGCCCTTAAAGGTAGTGAGTGGAAATAGGAGCAATATCCGCGATCGTTTTATGACCCACGGACGTAGCGAGGGCATGGCGTGAGTGGATGTGAATGAACCGGCTTACTAGTCATTTTTTTTGCTATCGCAGGATGACCTTCGCTCTAGATTGCGGGTTATACATATAGGAGATTATTCGATTACATGGGTGATACATAGTATAGAATCGGGATCCCAGGTTTACGACTCATTTCTGGAAGATTTTCCAACGAGTCATGGGGACACAGTTGATGATGAGCACATCTTTTCATCCCTGGACGAACAGTCAGTTAGAGGATATCCAGGCGTTAAGAGAACACTTAATCACGGGCATACGTCCTTGATCTCGGGTAAATTTGGGAGGTATTTGCCTTAATTAAATTCACTTTACAAGCAATAGTTATCGAGCGAGCATATAGATGGCACCTGTAGGGCGTGCCTTAGAATTGTATTGTTCTCGGTTGTGGATATGAAGGTGGGATGAGAACCTACGGAGTTTGGTTAGTTAGAGACACCTCAGAAGGTGGAGTTGATCTGGCTGTCTCTTTGCTTAGAGGCCTCTTGCCAGAGCTATGCCGACAGGTAGTGGCGACCTCTAGAGTTTGAGGTGGGAGATCATGTCTTCTTATAGGTGATGCCTAAGAGAGGAGTGGTCAAGTTCGAAAAACGAGGAAATTTATCACCGAGGTATATTAGGCCCTTCAAAGTACTCGAGAGGGTAGGTACGGTTTCATATCGGTTAGCTTTACCGCCAAGCTTATCAAATGTTCATGTGGTATTCCATGTCTCCATGCTTCAAAGTACGCCGGATCAGGCTCATATGGTGATTTGTTTGAAGCTTATTGATCTACGGATGGGACCTTTGAGGGAGGGACCGGTCGCATTATCATGGATAGCTGGGATCAGGTTTTGCAAGGCAAGACTATGAGACTAGTGAAGGTGTTGTGGAAACACCGAGGAGTGGAGGAAGCAACATGGGAACGTGAAGACATTGTGCGTACCAATTATCCGTTCTTGTTTGAGAATGAAGGTATGTTTTTAGTCATTTGGTGATTAAATGATTGTTGAATATACATGTAAATTGAATGTGTATGTGGGTGTGAATTTCAAGGACATAATTCTTTTCAAGGGGGGAGAATGTAAAACCCAAGAAAAATCGAATTTTTCTGAAAAATGGAAAAATGGTAAATTATCGCTATAATGCAGGTTGAAAACCTGGAATTTTTCTAGATCTCTGATGATGAAATGGACCTCACCGTTGGATTCGTCTCGCAAAATCTAGTTACACAGATGAATTTTGTTAAATTTCGAGATAGTCGAAATTTCACGTATTTCAAGGGGGAATGATGTTTAGTGACTCCCAGAAACGAGATTTCTACGAAAATCTAGTAAATTGGGAAATAAATTAAGTTAAGTTCATAGAAAATAATTTGAACTTGCACTAAGACGGAATAGGTAGCTCCGGGCTAAAAATCATACCCAAGCAAGTGTCGAGACGTGGCACGACGTGGGCTACGACTTAAGTTCTAGACAAAAGGGACTTAGGGTAGAAAGAACACATTTTCTGTGGCCGTGAGAAGAGAGGAGAGAGAAGGAAGAGCCAGAGCTTTTGTGATCCTCGATTACGTCGGTCGGAATTTGTTGAGCCCAGGTGAAAATTAATCTACTTGGAAGTGTGTGTGCAAAGAGAGATTTACTTAAGATCCAGTGATTTGGGGAAATCGGGGTTTCAAGTTGGGTATGTTCAAAGTTTCCTACTGGGATCCTTGGCAGTGAACTATACTTCGCCTAGGGGAGAGGACATTGGGCTACCTTATGAAGAAATGGGGTCTTCGCTGGCTGAAGGAAATTCCTCCTCTGAAGGGTCCGCTAGGCAAACCACTTCGCCTAGAAAGGTAGCTATGCTATACGAGGCACATGAGTGCATTGAGGCCTATGTTTATGGCTTGTTTGGGGTCAATTTCATGGCTCGGTTTGTGATTGTTTGTGGTTTGCTTCCGGGCCATTGTTTGACTAGTTTGAGAGTGTCATTACTTGATAATGTAGTGACATGTTTGGATGTCAATATAAGTGCATTAATGTATTGGCATGTGATGAGTTTATACGTGAAAAGTGGCCATTACATGGCTTGATTGTGAGTGTGTCATTGCTTGAATGTGGAATGACACATTGTATGTTGATGTTGATGTATATGTGCATAATATATTGACATGAATAAATTGATGTATGGAAGTCATATGCATATGATGTGATTGTCCGTGACACCCGGTGAGTGTTGTGGATTATGTTATCCATGTAGCATTCATTATACATGTAGCATGATATAACACGCAATGGCACAATACATTGCATATGTACGGGAACATTTCATATCATGGGTGTGAGTGCATAGGTGAAAATCAACATTGCGTTTGGTGATTGATTAGGTAGGCTCGGTACCTTTGGACGAATTCCAACAAAGTCGCACGGTTGAATGAAATGATAAAGAAAACTTGTGTCGGGTAATAGCAAGAAGGGCTAGATACTCCATCGGGTGAAAGACTCGGTTGGTTTAGACCTCCTAGTGAAAGTGGAATCATCGAGGCGTCGTGCTGTGGTGGGACTAGAAAATTCGATTTGTCATAAAGGCCGGATGGTTTGTATATAAATGATCATTGAAGTGTAACTTCCAAAAAGATTTTTGTTTGAAAACAAATGAATTAGTTTTGTAACATGATCATTGGATGTAATCCATAAATGATGGGTTTTATCACACCTTGGCACTGCATTGTGTGGTGGGAGTTGGTAAGGACTCGGTTATGTTGGGAGTCGGTAAGGACTCGAGGCATAGTACATGAGTGAGTTTTCATTTCATTTCATGGCATGGATTTAGATCACACATTGGCATTGCATTGAGGTGTGGAGCCGCAGCAAGACTCATGTATGGTGCATGGCTTAGTCTCACCTCATTCCATAGCATGAGATATAGGATTCCAATCTAGAGAATTGCACATTCTACTTGAATTGTTGTTGATAGATGAATCTCAAGCCAAAGGTGAATATCATGCATTGTGTGTATAGAGTCGAGAAGACTCGATGTATGATGCATGGAGGAGTCTTACCTCATTCCATAGCATAGTTTGGCATCAGAGCATAGGTGTACAATACCTAGGCGACTGGATCCGATGTCAAGATGGGCTTGGTATCAAAGCGTGAGTAACACTACCATGCCCAGCTTGTATGCATAGCTTGGTATCGTGAATTGTTAAATGTTAGTATTTCATGTGGACTTCGGTGGGGAGCAGCTTGTGTAGGAATTTTACTCTATTGGGTGTGGCTCACCTTATATGGGAAAACATTTCTGTGTTCAGGTGTTACCATGAATGTGTCAATGTGACACAGCATGAAGAAAATCGGATTGTGGCTTATGAAAATCTTTTTGTAAACTTTATGTGCAAACTACTTTTTCCATGTAGCTATTATGTAAGAATGTTGTAATTAAACCCTTATGAGTTGTTTTTAATTATAATCTTGCATATTTTAAAATGAAAATAGATAAATGGACCCAGAGTGGCCATTTAGTTGTCAAATTTGTGGATCCCAGTAAATGGGATACATAATGTGGTATCGGGGTCACCCGACATCCACAGTTTCCATTGTGTCGACGTGGTTGGTCAACGGACCCTGATTTTGGGGCGCTGCGCTTTGACCCTTTTTTTTCTCAAATTGAACTTAACTTGAGAGGCCTTAACTTCTATAGTGGTAGGACACCTCAATAAAGAGGATTGCCAATGTGCCCCAACAAAACAAAAGAAAACAAAATAAAAAAAAAAGAAAAAGAAAAAGCAAAAATGTCAAAAAGAAACAAATAAGTGGGTTTACTCATAAGTAGGTACTAGGATTTTCTAGTTGATTGCTCGGGGTTAAGTTTGAAGGGAACTTAATGTTCGGTGCCCTTAACCAATGGTGGGGAGTCTCTAATGAATCCTTGCTACATGGAAACTTTTCTAGAACTCTTTAACATTGCATCCTACTATCTAGTTTTATGTTGTTAAATAAAAGGTGAGTTTTAAACCTGTTTTAGTTAATTTTCTTTCAAATGTGTGAATTGAGTTTGGCTGAAGAGTGTTTGAGAAACATTGTATACATTTGACACCTAAAACATCATTTTCATCAAGTTACTTTAGGAAAGGTTTATTGAGAACTTGGGGGCAAACTTGCCTTGATCACCATGCCTTTAGATACCTTGTCCTTTAGAGATTATAAATGTTTTGGGATCCCATTTTGGGTAACATGTCTTCCTAGAACTTTTCCATCCTTTCTCTGAACATGTACTAGCACCATACTCATACTCATATCTATCTTAGTGTTATGTTTTTATGTTTGTGTTGCCTTTCTTGGGGATAAGCTAAGACTTAAGTTTGGGGGTGTGATGAGTATTAAATATACTCATTTTATCCCTATATTTTTGTGTTACTTTTATTTAGAAATAAGTGTTCTAATGTTCTAAATGCTTATCTTTTTATGTGGGTTATCCCTCAGGAGAAATGGAAGAAAACGAGACAAGAATCAAGCAATTTGGACAAGAATTGAAGAAACGCGACCACAATGTTATGATATCCGCAAGTGCACGGGTCGTTCAAGTAATTCAGTGGACTAAAAAGTCCAACTATCGATCCCATAGGAAAGGTGTGGTTTTAGTGAGGATTAAATACCCTGACTACTCAAGTCGTTCACTAGTTGAGTGACTAAATGGTTTGAGGTGAAATTGTTAAAAGTAATAAAACTAAACTAAACTAAAACAATGATTGATTTGTGAAAACTAGAGTAATTGAATAAACAAGTCGACTCAAATTTTCTCCAACACAGCCTTACCAAAGACTAACTGTGTCCCCGCAATGGCGCTTTAAAAAATTGTCAGGACCAACCATATATATACAAATTTATGACATTGTTACCAAAGGAGTATTATCTAATCCCCGATAAAAGCACCATAAACTTAATGTGACCAAAAATAACTTGTATGCTCATAAGAAAAATGAACTTGTCAATTAATTCATTTATATTTGCCTGGTCTTAATACCGGTAAGTGCACGTGTCGCATACAAGTAATAAAAGTGGACCTATAACCTCGGATATCGTTCCCACAGACATCGAAAAGAATTTAAAATTCAACTACCCCAACTACTCAAGTTCCACACTATTTTAACTCCATTTATGTAGTTTCACTGAACTAAGGATTTGACAGCTGGAAAGCGATTAGTAAAAATGTGTACGCCTATATATATAAGTGCACCCAAGGCTCAAGTAATATAGTGTACCTATACGGATATCGATCCACAGTGAGAAGTGTGCCAGTAATTACTTTACGCTTTTAAATATTATTCGACCTAAAATCGTAATGAATTCATTAATAAAAAGAAAAAACTAATCCTATATTATTTGCTATATCAATTAATTATGAAAACTGTGGTTTTGCCTTCACTACACTCGACATGAATTTTAACCCAAATAAATTATTTATTTAATATTTATACGATTTACGCTACGTTGATCATGCCTACAAGATATTCTTCTTTCTCGAGATATATCCGCCTATCTCGCAAGGTGTATCAGACTTCGCCTCGACCCCTCGACCAAATGCTTAATGTAACCCTAATGCCACACTTGGAACCCGACACTTATTCCGATTGACCAATTTGTTGCTTATTCATGTCCCTAGGAGTCATCATCTCTCGATCTCGCACTTAGCAATGGCATGCCAAAGTCACAAACCCTAACATGTAATTATCATAAATAAAGCAAGTCGATAAAAATCATACTATATTAAATAAAATGAAAATTAAACTAATCCATAAGTGCGCTAGGGTTTTGACAAAACCCTAGAACGAAAACCTAGAACAATTCTATGTGGAAGAAAACCATCAAAAGAAAGAGAAAAGAGAGAGGATGAAAATAAACGACTTTGAGTGAAAGCCCCATCTCCTCTTCTTCAATCTTCTTATTCTTCCAAGCTTCTTCAAGATGTGCCCTAGGGTGTTTTACCCTAAGAGAGGCTTTCTCCTTCAAAAAGCTCCAAATCTATCATCAATCCTCCTCCTTTTCGATCCTTGCGCTACGGTTTAGCTTTAAAATCCTCCATTATGGGCTCAAAATGGCCAAAAATCCACCCGTAATGATCGATATCGTCGCGACATCGCTTCGCAACGCTGACGCTTCATTGCCGCGTTGTATTTTCAAACGCCGCGATGCTGAATGTCGCGCGCGCATGCTTCGTTACTCCAACTTCGTAAGACCATAACTTTGTCATCCGAACTTCAATTTGGGTGTTCTTGGTACCGTTGGAAAGATCTTGAAGTTTAGAATCTATCCATATATGGCTTGATGCAATAGGATCTCATATGATGTCTGAAAACATCAAAACACAGTAGCCTCTCCTGCTGAAGGTGCTGCAATGTTTGCTGATTTTCTTCAAGTTTTGGAACTTGCATAACTTTGTCATTCAAACTCCAATGTTTGTGTTCTTGGTATCCCTGGAAAGCTCTTGAAGTGTAGAATTCATACATATAAAGCTTGCTTCAATTGGAGCCTGTAAGGTACACTCAAGAAAATACAAAGACGTTTCAGAGTAGTTTTTCCACCAATTTTGCGCAATTCCATCAAATGGATTACCCGATCATAAGTATGAACTTTTACATTAGGCAATTCTATTTAACATAAAAACACTAGAAAAACTAACTAAATCATAGGCAAATGAGCATTTAAGATAATTACCACACTCCCATCTTAAATTCTTGCTTGTCCTCAAGCAAAAGACCAACTCAAAACGAAACAAAAATTGAAAATGACATGAACTAAAAATAATGAGATGAGTATGATAACATTATTCCAAATGGAAGAATCAATATGAACACAATTTAGCAATGTTAGCCTTTTCAACCGAAATTTAGGATCCTTAAACTTTTAAACTTTCTAAGGAACATGGCAAAGCAAAGCATGGTAAGCAGAGCAAATCAACCCCCCAAGTCCAGAGGCCGATCTTTCCTCCTAAGGAAACTAAGCTGTGAAAGGACAGCATGATCTTCAAGCAGAGAAGAAGGTCCTAGCACCCCAAACTTAAGCCCAACTCAACATTTGGAAGAAGCTAACTAAGAATGATAAGAACAAGACCCTTTTATTCATATCAAAATACCTAAAAAGTGAAGGAAAACTAGTGCCAAGAAGTTTTAGAAGAGTGCCCTCAGAAGGGATCCATTGCGACTTCACCAAATAAGTTAAGGGCACCAGGCATAAATTCCCTTCTCAACCACTCCTGAACACCAACCAAACTCAAAGGCCCTAGGTTGTGGGAAGGATCCATCTTCTCTCGTCCCATGTAGCGGGCAAAGCAGTCAATGACTCCTGGCCGCTTGGCTTAGGCATTAGGCTTTGAAAGGCCCTCGACTGTGCCCTGATTCACTTTGGATGATCCACTTATTCTAATTCACAAGCCTATTTTTGACTTTTTTTTCTTCTTTTTCACTTTTTCTATTGTTTTTGTTTTTGTTTTTTTTTAAGTTGGGGCTCGATGGCAATCCTCTTTTTGTTTAGGTGTCCCATCACTTAGGTGGCTAGAATCCCCCAAGGTTATTTGAATTCAAGGCAAAGGGTCCGGGACCAAGGTATACAAGGGAGACCAAAAGTGTGTGTGTATAGATTCCGAGAAACAGCTTCTATAAGACAATGGAGGTGACTAAGCCAGTCACCCATACCAAGCAAGCACACTCCAGATCATTTAAAACCCATGGGTCCTATTCTCTCATTAATTTGACATTTTTTGAATAGTTGTGTCTAAAATGACCTTCTACTAGCCAACAAGGCATCAAACTCACTCATATGAGACACAAATACAACAAAAATAAATAATGAAAAGCACATGCACCAACAACCAAACAACTAACTAAACAACAAGGAGATACAAAAGTTGATTTTGGAATTTTTTTTTTCTTAATGATTTCTTGAATTCACCCCCAAACTTGAAATGAACATTGTCCTCAATGAACAAAAACAAGAATGGATAATGAGTACTCCCTCAAGGTTGATCAAGTCTCCGAAGGTCTAATGAATATGGCTCGCTTTTGGAGGCAAAGAGGTGTTAAGAGGGTCGACCTTTAGCTTCTAAAACCGCACGAATCCCCAAAACTCAAAATTAAAAACTAAAACATTAAAAACAAAATCAAGCAATGGAAATTCTATTAAAAAAACTCAAACTAACTAATAAATAGAAAAAGAGCAGACATTTTAAGCCACGTCCCAAGGAGTCGTCCTGGCTTTTTCGAGTCCAAATTTAGACTCTACCAACTACTACTTGGCTAAGTTTTCGCCTCCATCCTCTCTAAGAGGTTTTAGTCAGCTCAATCAGCAACTTGAGCACATAGTCTTTCCACAATCTTATTATTTTTTGATTTTCTATTTTTTAATTTTTTTGTTTACAATGGTTCCTTCCACTCATCGTTGAAATGAATGATGTACCTATCCACCTCGGAATTTGGGATTGTCTTCTCATTTTCACCCTTCGCGCATCTCACCCATAAAGTCATCTTCAAAAATTCTCTACAACTTCCTCTTTACCTTTTCTGATATGATTCCGGAGGTTGCTGACTCATTCTTCCTTTTCAACCAGCCCTTTGGTTTCTCAGATCATCCTCCACTCGGTTTCGCCCTCTCATTACTCCTCTTGCTAATTTCTTCCAACAGCTCCAATTTTCTTCTTTATTCAATACCCCAAGAGTAGATGGCGAACTCTATGTTGTCCTTCAAAGGACATTGTAGCCATATTCTCTTTGTTCATTCATATTTTACTACTCAGTTCTTCTATATACTCATACTCTCCCTTTAGTTGTCTTTTCTCTCTCAAATGCAAGCTGAGTACTGCAGTGGCCATCGAGCCATCTCTTCTTTCAAGCTATCGACGAAAAGTGCTGAATTGACATTAGCCCTGTTAATTCCATAACTGAAACTTTGAGATGTCACATTATCTCAAGATGAACTCCTTTCATTTCCAATTACTGCCCTAACTTTATTGGCTCCTCCTCATGATGCTGACTTATCTCATTTGGACTGAGGCAAAACCTCCAACTTGAGAGTCCATCATCCACATTGATCTAGGTAACTGTGCTCAGGCCATGGTAAATGCAAAATGAGTTTTCCTTAATTCATCCATAGCTTCTTCTAGGCTTGACTTTGACTTATGAGATTAAAGAGTGTTATGTTTCATTCCATGAGATGTTGGGTGTGCTCCATCCAAAATTATGATTGCTCACATAAAATTTCCATATTGAGCATAATCCTATCGATGCATATATGCTAAGACTTGATTCATAATTGAGTTGTCACTTTCTTTGACGCCCACCAGCCAACGTTGCATTCTTAGTTGTTGGTCAGCGTGAGCCAATGTGACGGTCAACCTATGATCGGATCCATTATCGAAACTTGTACTTCTCTCAGCCTTCGAAGTGGTGGCGTTTACGGCACTTCAGCCTGATCAAAAGTGAACCAGTTCGCTTCTGAATTTATCTCTATGCAGCGCATTAACCTCCCAAACCACAAACAAAGCAGAGAGACTTCATGCAAACGCTAACGACGTAAAATGGGTAAAGAAAATAAAAATAAATATTAAATAAAAAAATTGATCCAAAGTAATGATATTCAAAGCGCGCCACGTCATTTATCACAAAACTCTTCCCGCAGCGCCAAAACTTGACAGCCTGTGCTTGATGCAAAACGCACGCCGCAGGCGGCGCACGCGCTTCGCCTCAAGTAATATAAAAATTTCATACACACAGGAAGGAAGTTGAAAAATTTGACTTTGACGCTTTTAACATATGAGTCTGGATCAAAACGTGTAATAGAATTTTGGTCAATAAAAGAAAACTAATCCTATTTATTTATGAATTTAATAATTATAAAACTAGGTTTTGCTTTCACTTGTCACCGATGAATTTGAACTAATAATGATCATTATCATTATTTCAAGATCACGCTAGCGGTTGATCATGCTCAAAGGATATTCTCTTCGAGATATATCCTCATATCTCAATGGGTATCATCTCCGCCACCGACCGTAACGCCAACACAGAACTCCACGCCGCACCAACCCTGATATTCTATTCCCCGATTGATTCAATTGTTGCTTGAGTCGAGGTCCTCGGAGTCATCATCTCTCATCTGCATTCTAGCAATGGCATGCCAAAGTCACAAAACTTAACACGTAATTATTTCATGCACAAAGCAAGTCAGATAAAAATCAGTACTTATATTGTAAATAAAAATGAAAATTAAACTAATCCATACATGCTTAGTTTTGATAAAACCCTGAACCAAACCTAGAATATCTTCATGGGAAGAAAACCATCAAAAGAAAGAGAAAGTATAGAGGATGAAAATAAACGATTTCTGAAAGGAAAGTCCCATCTCCTCTCTTCTTCAATCTTCTTCTTCTTCTGCTTTTCCCTTCAAGATGTGTGTGCCCTAGGGTGTTTCACTTAAGAGAGGCCTTTTCCCTTCAAAAGCTCCCAAAATCTATCACTTCAATCTCCTCCCTTTTCTGATCCCTTACGTTTGAGTTTCTTTAAAACTCTCCGCTGCGGGCCTAAACGGCTGCAATTCCATCAAATCGACTTCTAACGCCGCACCGTACCATACGCCGAGGCCTGATGCTGCGCCCAGACGCAACGCCGCGACGTCAACGTCGTACTGCTGTAGCTTTGTTTGTTCAACTTCAGATGACTAGCAACTTTGTCATCCGAACCCAATCTGGGTGTTCGGCACCGCTGGTGCTCATGAGAACCCCATTATACTTGATCCGCCAGGAGCCTCATGGTGATTTCCAAACACGTTCACTAGCCTCCCGCTGAAGCAACAGCTGTCGATTTCTTCTACGGTCGAACCTGGGGCCAACCCGTCATTCCAATCACTCTTGTGTTCTCGCACCCTGAAAGCTCTCATGAATTCATATATAAAGCTTAAGTTTCCAATTGGAGCCCAGTATATATCTGAAAAACCCCATTACAGTAGCTATTTCTAGTAGTGCTTTTTCCACCATCTGTACAATTCCATCAAATGATGACCCGGGATCATAAGATGAACTTTTAGAGCATTAGGGCACTTATTTAACATAAAAACACTAGAAAACTAACTAAAGATAGATAAATTGAGCATTAAAGACATACTCATCAGATTCTACTATTTTAAATGTTCACATCTATAATGAAGGAAAATTTCCAAATCAAATATAAATCGATCGAATCGTATTATCGCCAGTAGAGGACATTTATGATTTCATCATTTATGAAATTATCAATTTACATCATAATCTAATCTAATTTTTATCAGAACTGAATCAAACGTCAGCAAAGTATGCATGTGAGCTACTTCCTTTAACTACATACATCACCACTGAAGACTCATGTTCATTTCTAAACATGTTTCAATCAAATTTACTTGTAATCAGAATTCCCTTTATAAGATCCGTAATTTTCTTTCCAATATTTCATACCCACTTATGAATGCAGATTTCTTGTTTCCTTAAGATAGGGTCATTGCCATATTTCCTCAAGCATTAATGATGGTTCATCTGAGACTATAAAGAGCCTCACTTTCCTTGATTAGACCTAAGTTAATACAGATCAAAATTCTCTTCTTGTTGCATCTATGAGAAATCTCTAATTAATTAACGATACTGGTCCAACTACCTCAAACCATGAGAAATTAGATTTATCTAATAATCTTTCAGAGCTATATTATTTCATCAATATTAGTCTACATACCCCATATAAATCAGATCTAAGCTCAAAGAATCTCTCTATCTTTGTGTCACTAAAGGGTCTCTAGAATAAGATTTGACAGACCATCCATGGTGTGCCATTATTGAACAATTCATCACATGAACATCATTCAATAATCTAAGACTTCAACCCTATAAACTTTCTATTTGAACAGCAGAAAAGACCCATAATTCAACATCATATATTTCCTGCCAAGTCAGGTTTTTTAAACTGATTTACAAACAACACCAACATCGATCAGAAAATCACTGAACTGTAATCAACCGACAATGAATCTACAAGCTCTTTCTCTATATATTCTCATTGATCTAATATAAAGAATTTGAAGTGAATCTTAACAATTTAGCCTAACTTCTAAACCTAACAATTCACTGCTTTCACAGTCTATAAACAAAATTGAAATTCTATAATTAAATCCAATCCATAAGATGAAAAGGAACAAAGAAAAATATAATACAATGAGTCCCCACCTCCTCAGATGCCTAGTTCTTTCCACCACCCATCGCCAGACTTTCCCAACAAAGATATTTATAGAGCCCTGTGGTTTCAACGTCTAACTGAGACTCCTCCACATGTGAACCCTAAAATTTCTGCACTCACTGTATCTTTCCGCCAGACTTGATGTTTTGTCGAACAAAGTTTTAATTCTTCATCTATGCTTCATGTTGCAAAGATGTAGCCTTATACCACCGCCTCCTCGTGCTCCTTCTGGATTCCGCACACGATAGAGTTTTTTTCGTCATAACAATCTTTTATTCAAAGATATCTACTTCACGCTGATGAGTTTCTCCGCCCCCGACTACCTTCGGCTCCTTTAACAATCACTGCGCAATCATTGGTTCTAATCAGCGTATACGCGGCATAATCTTATGTGGTTCCTAGAAATGCTATGTTGCAACATCGGCATCAGGTGTCACACAGTTGTCATGTTTTATTTGACTGGGTACCTGCATCAAGTTTCTTTTCGGTCAGATGTGATTCTCTCTCAGATTCAGCCATCTCTTAGTGTCGCGACCAAGGTCTATGTTAAGGTCACGACAAGTCCTCTCTCTTATTGGAATCCTTGTCAGACATATAGTGCAAGTCCGCTCGCACCTGAGCCATCCTGTGAAATTCAAATTTACTTTATGTCATGAACTATGATCCGTCGCGACATATAAACATCCCTTCCACCTTTGAAGCACGCCGCAATACTGGATTATTTTATTGAGACCAGTTAGTTCATTAAGCAAGCATCACATGTCACAATTGTTTAACATTCCATTCGCAACCGAGTTTTTCCTTCGCAACAGCCGCAATGATGTTAATACCTTGATCATATTGCAGGTCTCTTCTCGTTCTTCTTTCCACCAACAAGCTTTCCATGTTGCAATGACCAAGGTCGCGACAGAAGATCTTTCGGTTAGATTGTGTGCTCGCCGCCGCTTCATTTGTCGCGATATGTTTCTTTGTCATGATGAAAATTCTTCTTGGTGTTGATTATCCGCTGGAGAATCTTATCGCGAACATAAACTTTTTTATCTCACCACTTGTTAGATTCTTCCCATTGATTTTCACACGACATCGCCATGTCTTTGTCGCAACATAGCTCATCTTCAATATTCGCACTTTGTGTTAATGAGGAAACATTGTCGCAGACAGAAACATTTGGCGTTATTACCATACTTCATCGCGATACGTAAACCTATCACCACATGCACTCCCGCAATTACTCTTTTCTCTTTCTGGCCGCAATTTTCCCCTTTTGAATTAAAACCCGCAAACAATTTTGCCATGAATATTCCATAAATTTGGCATTAAATGATCTAAATATACCAAAATAAAGCCAAAAAATGGATTAAAATAGATAAGTTTAAGACCATCAAATTCCCCAAACTTAAAGTTTTTATCCCTGCTACAAAGAAAGAAAATTTTGTTCATTTCTCAAACAATTTAACTTTTATTTTTAAGGACATTTTTTCATTCACAGCTCAATCTGGGAAACATGGTTAGTTTGCAGTATTTAATTTCAAACATGTTTCACTCTAGATTCAGAAGATTTCAATGGTGTCTTCACCAACCAACCAATAATTCATTATTAATAATTCAACTGGTCTAATCCTTCGATTTTTGTGTGTGCTGGTCTTTACCCTTTTTCTTTGGCAGATCAGTTCATCTTCTAGGATATTACTCCACTGGCATACTTCTCTTCATCTTTAAATCCCATATGTTTATGTTTATTGGTATTAATCTCCACCATCGTAGGTATAATACCACCTTCTATAACTAAATAGGCCTTTAGGCTTGTAATGTGTGCTTGGGTAATGAGGTAGATAATTAGACATTTTAGGCTCAATTTAACCCATTCTAGACAAATTACACTTTTGCCTTTATACATTCTTATTTCCTCTGATTGTAATTTCTAACTCCAATGTGTTTGGGGCCGCATCTCTTTGCATATCTTCAATCCGCATCTTTTCTTTAAGTGTTCACACCCATAAGATACTCTTTTCCTCCTCCCTTATTTTAGAAGCTTTGTCATTTTCACTTCTCATCTAATTTTTCAATGTGCAATGGTATTTTTAAGCTTTCACCACCCTTAACAAACTTTGGGTCAATAACTCCTCTACACTAATCAAAGATTAGTATTAGGTGTCGAACACCCCTACTAATTATTCCAGGAGGAAGGCTATAAGATCAACTCATTCCCCTTGATGTTTTTGACATCTTATTTCATCTTTTTTTTTTTATCTCTTATTATCTCTATGCACTTTCTCTCAACTCACTTCTTCTCGTTTCCAGATCTCAAATGATATTCCCCAAACTTGTCCTCCTTTATCATTGATGTCTTTCTGTCTCACAACCCAAAGCAATAAGGGTCATACATCAGAGGATCATGTACATGTAATTGTGCTTAATTTCTGTCAGATAATGGAAATTTGTCATGAGACTAAATATGAACTAGGTTATATGCTTGTGCATATCATGTGGTAAATGAAATGCTCAAACTCCAAGGATGGCCTAAATCATTTCCTCATTGTATATTACTCAGATTTCGACTGACAAATAATCTAATGTTCTAGGACATTGGAGAGTTTAATATGATTCATCCTCAGAAGATATTCCTAATCTGTTAGTCAAGTCTTTCCTAAGTTACTGCTGACTATGCAAAGTTTAGATTTTATGGCCAAACTATTTACCACAAATGTAATTATGGGTAAGTTTTATCTCGTTCCATCAATTTAGTAAACCTTCCTTATTCTGAATAGTGGAAATTCAACATATTTATTCATAATCTTGATAAACTTTCATTCATTATTTCAGATCCCACCCCAATGCATCATCACAATATGGTTTGGCTTAGATTTGTTGCTGTTGTTTAATCACCTCAAGAAGTTCATTTGATTTTTCTTATTCACTTAAACACTCAAACACAACCACTCATCATTTCATTTCAACCAAACATGTCAAAAGCAGCATCAGATGTTGATCCAGTTAGTTGGTTTCTCAATTATTCAACTAAGTTATCATCAATCATAAAACAAGGAAAATTAATCAAAACACACCAATCAATCAAGAACACAAATGAACATAGAATTTTTCAATAACTGGTTTTGAACTTTTATTCAGAGGAAGGATTACAATTTCCTTGCTGGAGAGAAACAATTTATATATTTCATCTTCTCTTTGTAGTGATTTAAGTTTAGGTTTGATGTTCAAGGCCATATAAAAGATGGAGGAACCTGGTGAATGGATAACCCGTTTTCTGCTCGTGAAACATGTCAAGAGGTAATCATTGGTAATCACCTAGTGTTATCAAATGATCTCTGCTCATTGTGGTATTCTGATTATTCTCGTGATTCTTCTGTGTTTCATGAGTACATGGTGTATGTTTAATAAATTTGAACTATCCCGTCCATTATCATTCCACAATTTCATTCAGAATTGTTATCCATCTCTAGCTCCTTGTCTCTCTTCTCCATGAGCTTCCCAAATTCCTTGAATTGTTCCTTGTAGGGATATTTGAATCCCTCTTTGCCTTCTACAACATACTAGTTTCCATATTTTCCTATATTTTCCAAAAGTGAAAGCACATCTTCATCTCTTTTTAGTTGTTCATTGTAGAAGGTCTTTATTTTTTAGTCCAGCCTGTGCATCAATTCTCTTTCTCTCTTTTCTATTTCTTCTTTCCATTCCTCATCTCTTTGTGTTTGAGCAGGTTTGTTCCTAATTATTGTTCCTCTTCCTCCAAGGTTAGCCTCCACAAACTCCTCTCTGATCTTCTGTTGTTGTTCCCATCTCTTTTCTCTCTCCTCCATTTCCTTTTTCATTGATACCAGCATCTCCATAATTTATGTATTTCCTTGTTTGCTCCTGGAACACTAACAAAGGTCCGCCTTACCTTAGTAGGTGAGTGAATTAATGGACTTCTTCTGCTCTGCATCTCCTCCTCAGCTAGCAGTTGGCCCTCATCTAGGATTTGTTCCATCCCTAACTATTCATTTCCTTCTTCCTTAGGCTCCTCTGCCACTTCCGCAATCTCCATTTCTTTCCTTTTTTTGCTCTTTGGGCCTTTTATTACCCCTGTCAATGTTAAGGGGAAAACCTTAGGATAGGTTTCTTCCTCTACCCATGTCCCTTTAACTCCAGCCAAAATATAAAGTCTGGTAATTGTTGCTGGATGAGAGGGATTAGTCCCCTTTTTACCTTCTTATGGATGATTCTATTATCTTCCCCACATCGAACTTGTATCCCTTCAGTAAGGCATATAAGATGATGGCTTCTTGTTCCCTTATAGCGCTCAAATGCTTTGTGGGAATTATAACATAAGCAATGAAATAAAACCACACCTTAGCTTCTTCTGTTAGTGAGCCTTTATTGCTGGATTTATGGGGACTTGCATTCCACTTCCCTTCTTTTCTCTTATACCTGTGAATTCTACAATCTTCTCATGGTTGGGTTCTCTAAGTAGTCTTTTGTACTTAGATCCATTCTTTGGATCTTTGATTTGGAGAACTTCATTAATCCTTTCATGGCCTATGGGAACCCATATTCCTCTGACGCATACTAAATCCTCTTTCATCCCTAACATGTTGACATAGAATTCCCTGACTACTGTAGCAAAGCCAGGTGGTTTGTGTTTACAGAACAAGCTCCAGCCCCTTTTTTCTATTATCTATGCAAAGGGTGAGATGAATGTATCAAACCCCCTTTCTCCGATAAACCCTTTGTCGCTCAGATTCGTCTCCCATAAGAAGTAGGCTTCGTCTGAAATGATTTCTTTATCGTCTTCAGATTCTTCAATTTTTTCAGCTCTTTTTTGCTTTCTTCCCTTTTGAGCTGGGTTTTGTTCCTTTTCTTGCCTTTTTGGTTCTGCCACTGGGGTTCTTTGAGGTTCTAGATGAACCTCTTTTTCACCCGCTACATATTCTTGCATCATCTCACTGAGATTTGGGACCAGGTTTTGGGGTTCTTCCATGGATGAGATCTGAGTTTGGGGTTTAAAGTCTTAGAATTCTAGGGTTTTAAGATGTCAAAGGGAGGAAGAAAGCATAAATTGGGTGAGAGTATGAATGATGTGGAGTAATGTAGCTGAGGCTTTTCGCTTTGAAACACTCTTCAATTAATGCCAATAAATGAATGTTTCTCTTTGTTTGTCGTGACAATTAATGATTAGGTCACAACAATAACCTTTGGACTTAATTGTGGAATTCATCTTGTGACTCTTCAAATTAAAATTTTCACCTAGCCTTTATTATCAAAACTTTCCTGTCATGACACACTTTAGGGTTGTCTATAGGTTACAATCCTATCATAACAAGAAAAATATTGTCGTGACAGAATTTTGCTCTGAAGATAGAAATGTAGGTCGCGACATTAATTGCCTTAATGTTTGTTCCATTTTTAATACAATGTTGCGATACAGAGAAATAATTGTCACGACATAGTTTTTTTTTTTGGATCAATTGGAAACTGGGCCCGTTAAATGTCGCGACATGGAGAAGAATGTCGCGACACTCTTTTCAGTGCATCAATTTGAGGTTGTGTCGCAACATTTAAACTTTGTGTTGCAACATACACTTACCCTTTCAAATTGAGTCCAAAATTATTTATGTTGTGACAGAGTATGTTGCAATACTTTTCAATATTTCAAAAGTTTATGTTGCAACTTAAAAATCAGTATCACTTACGACTTTCTCTTGTTGCAAAAGTATATGCTTACTAAACTTTCAAATGTCGCGACAAAGATTTGATTCCTCAAATGTCTGCAAGTTTAAACTACCTTCCAATTCAGTTAATCATCCACACTTCAAATTTCACTAAACACCAGTTTGCGAAACGATATAGCAACAAAAATTCTCAATTCATTCATTGATTCGTGCTACAGAGGTGATCCGAATCAATACAATATTTGTATCTAAATTTCCTACTGTCGTAGAGAGGCAAAGCTAATGCAAAGATAGCGTGTTTCTAGGGACAAAATAGGATGGGTTTTCTTCTGCATAAAATGACTTATAAATGATATTAAAGTCGGTGAATTAAATTTGATTTTTAGGTTTTTGGTAAAAACAGGGAGTTGGATACATTGTTCGCTGCGCCGAAATTAAATAAATAAGAGAAAAATGTAAAATAGAACCCCTTGAAGTGTCTCGCCACTGGCTTCAGGGTTTTGCACCACAACATGTCCCTGTCTTTTCTCACTGGGAGGAGCGACATATAGTCATTTCCGAACTGGATCTTTCATTTAGCTTTAAAAACTAAACCCTATGATTTTCCTTTGAAAAACAACATTTATTGAACATTAATGCTCCAAGACAGTGAAAACGTGCCTCCCCGATCTACCTCACAAAGGATAAATAGAAAGCAACTAGACGAATCTTAGGATCTAGCAACAAGCATCCACTAACCCCAAAAGATTGCCAACAATGATCAAAGAAGTACATCAAAGGAGTTCTAACTCTAGAGTGAGAAATAGGAACATAATGAAAATAAATGCCTACGTTAAAAATAGAGGACCGCTGGCCACTCAAATCCTAGCCAACAAATTCCTCCTCTTCAAGGAGAAAGAGGTTTACCACATCCTTTGAGTTGTCATCCTCAGGAGGTTTCTGGCAATGGTAGAAAGGGAGAGAAATGAGTTGAAATGGAGGAAGGAGGAAGCAACGCTGCAAACCGTCGCCCACCCGCCGTTGCCAACCCAGCTGATCGATTGTTACAAACCTTGTCTCTAGCCATATATGGCTCGTGATAAGGGAATTATAAAAAACTTAACTAAAAGCTATTATGCTGATAAATAAAAACCAAAACAAATGCAAACAGGACATTGGAAGCGTGAAAAGTGAACGGCAAATAGATGAATGTGAAGGTGCATGAGGCAACAAGGCCGGAGTCAGAACAAGTGGTCATAGAACCACCTCGCAATGCTCCATTTTTCTTCACTTCATTCTTTCCCTTTCAGGATTTGATCTCAAGAACTATGAAGGCCAGAATTCTTTAATTCTTCGTGCTTGAATTGACTCATATCACTCTGTATAATTAGTTTGAAGAATTGTAAAATTTGCTACAAAAATTCAACATAGAATAAATAGTGGACCTTAATGTGCAAATCGGGTTAATTACGCTGATTAGTACATAAAAAGTGCTCAAAACCTATAATAAACAGGGTTCAAAATAGCACTTTTTGAGCACTAATCACACCCCCAACCTACACATTGCTAGTCCCTTAGCAATGAAAGAAAGAAAGAAAGAGATGAGCATACTAAACAAAATCAAAATTATGTTCACAAAAAAATATATTTCAAAAGGTTAGAATAAGTAATGCCTAACCCTAAGTAAAAAATCATCAAAGCCTTGCCTAATAACTATCTCGAAGAATGAATGCCACATAAAATCGAGTATCAAAGAGCCTCCTTCTTGCTGGAATCAACCAGAGACTTCCACCAAAACCTAAGTGTTTGTTTGATCATTCTCAATAATAAATCGCTAAACCACTCCCCCAACCAAGCTGGCTACCTACACTCAGACACTCAACCAACCTAAATATATCAAGACCCACTCTTTATTCCACAACCTCTCTTGTGTTATAGGGGGTGCACGTCAGAGAATCGACCTCACAAAGTCCATGGCTGGGGATCTACTAATGACTCCCAACCACCAAGGCTTAGGGCACCAAGTCATAAGGATCTTTCGAACACTAACTCTTCTGTGTTTCACCCCACTCCAAATGATTTGTTCCAACACCTACAACTTGCTAACTTCACCTATCCACCCGCTTAGCTTTAGAGCACTAGTCGCGGTGGCTCCCAGCCCCGATTGGCTTAGGGCACCCAGGAGCTTTAAGGCTTTGCCATATACCCCTCGGACCATGCTCGGGTTTCAAAGGCAGCGATCAATTTTCTTCATACTTTCCACTCTTTTCTTTTCCTTTTCTTTTCTTTTCTTTTTGGAAGACACATTGGCTTTATTCATGGGGTCCTTAACTACTACAAGTGGTCCAACGAAACCCCAGGGTAGGTTTTTACAATGTTTAGGGGTAGGCGGGTTTTCGGCCTATTGTTGTGATGTGCCTTTGTGTGTGGTTAACTAAAGGTGGAAAAGGTCAAAATAAATAAGATTCAACTAATCACCCGCTCAGTGGCGTGATATCATCCCAACATCTTGAGTTTAGACAAAGTTTGATTTCCCGACTTGTAGGTTAGGCAAAACCACAAAAGTGGGTGCGATTTTGAAAGAATTAAGTTGTATTGTATAAAAGCTTCACAAGGAAAACCGAGCCGATGCGCAAAATGGGCTTGTAAATAGTAACAAAACATAAATAAATGCCACTTCCTTCGCTAACTCTCCCCACGACCGTGTCTCATTGTGCGATGGGCTTGGTTGAAAGTTAGAGAATGAAGTGCTACCTCCTTGATGAGATGTGCTCTCTTTTGGATAGGAGACTTTACAAGCTTTCCATTGACACCTTATTCACTCCGTTTGGGCTTCAAATAAACAAGTTAGGAGAAGAAAAGAGAAAAAAAAAGTGACCATTTGGAGCATTTTGAAAATTACACCTTCATAATAATTTCAAAAGTGTTCTTTCTAGTTATATTTGGATTGTAAACTCTCTGAGATTTCCAACAGTACCAAAAACGCCTAAAACGGAGTTCGGATGAAAAAGTTATGATGAAAACAAAATGAATTTGCGAAATTGTTGTAGGTTGCGAAAATTCGCAGGTGCGAAATTTTATTTTATTTTTTTTCAAATCTTTTTTTAATATATATATATGAGAGAAAAAATTTTTTTAATAATAATAATAATAATAATTAATTATAATAATATATATCTTATCAGACAAACAGTGCACGAGTGTAGGAAAGCAGTAGCACGTGCCTTGTTGCGTCTTGAAACTATGACGACCTACTTAAGAATTCGAGGTTGTGAAATTTTATGGGTGAGCTTCTGGACCTCCTGCTGCAAAATTTTTACCCAAACTGCAAAAATAAACAGAAAAAGTTAGAAAATTGCATCAATTTAAATAAGCTAGAAGCAGATTAACTACAAAATTAGAAAATCCCAAATAAAAATTAACTAACTCAAATAAAATAAAATAAGCTAAAATAAGGCAGAGAAATGAAAACAAAAGGGTGGGGCGTTATACGAGCGATTTTAGGCGCTGTTTGTTTGGGCCGGGTGAGCTTGTGGGATTATCGAGGTTGGTGCTCAATCAGAACGACACGGGCTGTGGTATTGCCCATCTGATGTAGGCGGGTTGCTTGTGTCTTTGATGTAGTGGCGAGGGGCTCGAGCGGTGGCCACTGAATTTTCTAATGTTATTGCAACACGAGTGGTGCAGAGATGGGGTGGCCTTTCTAGTGGGTGCTTCAGGGGTTGGTTGTCTTCTGAGCGGGATATACAACAGGTTTGGGTCGGGAGAGGGCTGCCAGTGAGTGGGTTGTTTGTTGCTTGGGCGGGTGGACTTTTAAATTCTTCTATTTCTTCCTTTCCCTTACCCTCACTCCCGGTCGACATTGGGGAGTTCATCTTTTCCAACAGACGATGGCACGATAACGAAAGTTCGATAATAGGTACATTCAGCGACACTTTGCTCCTCCCATGTGGGTGTCACTTGGGCCTCTTCCTCTTGAGCTCTCTTCCTCTTGTGATCTTCTTTGTTAGGCTGAGCTTTGAAATTGAACAACTGCGAGTTGTCAAATTTATGCTCCGTTTCTTTGAAGTCACGTGATTCTCTGTTTACATTGTTTTCCATGAGTGTCGATTTCGACAATTGAGCATTGATTGTCTTACGTACCCGCAGAAGTTACCCACTAGCTTGGTGAGGGTTCAGTTTGGCTTCTTCATTGGAAGTTTAATTTGTGGATGTGGAGGGTGCATCTTGTGGAGGCACCCCATGTAGGAGGGTGCACTCACCATGGAGTGCAACTGGTCCCTGTGGACATGTATCTTTATAGGGTTCTCTCCATTTGAATACTAGCTATATTGTTCTCCACTCGCATTTGGTCAATTGAGCCAACTGGATATGCAATCCTACGGTAGAAATAGAGGCTGACACAGACAACACCAAAAGATCCTGCGGGGAATTTTTTTTTTTTTTTTTTACAGTGAAATGAAAATGAAAAAAAAGCCGCTTGATAATATAAAGAAATTCACCAATACGCGCGGTCAAGTGTTCCATCATCAAACACACTTAGAGGCACCATCCCACAGTATGACGCCATTTGATTCGTGCCACGATAGGGTGAGTAGAAATCACCAAAATTTGTATCTAAATTCCTCCTAATGTTGTAAAGCTACTATAGTATATAACGGTTCTAGGTCGACACAAGGATGGGTTTCTTCGTACAAAATATTCTGATCAATTATATGAATTAAACCCAGTTTTGGGTTTGTAAATGAGATGATTGTTCTGACACATTCAAAGTGGGAATGAATAGAACCCCGCCCCGGAAGTCGGGCCACTAGTT
This sequence comes from Tetrastigma voinierianum, assembly GCA_016808115.1. Lineage (NCBI taxonomy): Eukaryota > Viridiplantae > Streptophyta > Magnoliopsida > Vitales > Vitaceae > Tetrastigma > Tetrastigma voinierianum. Next base: position 1,132,246 of record JAEQBH010000699.1, on the reverse strand, counting down.
TAGGTTTTTAAGGCAACTAACATGTCCTCGAGTCTTTTTCCTCGCGTTGGGGAGGATGACATGTAGTCATTTCCCGAACCGGATCTTCATTTAGCTTTAAAAACAAAACCCTATGATTTTCCCTTTTGAAAAACAACATTTATTGAACATTAATGCTCCCAGATAGTGAAAACGTGCCTCCCTGATTTACCTCACTTAGTGATAAATAAAGCGGTAATGAATGCCGGTGGATCAGCGATAAGCATCCCTTTAAACCACTAAAGATTGCCAAATCTTATTCGAAGGCACATTAAAGGAGTTCTAACCTAGAGTGAGAAATAGGAACATAATGAAAATAAATACCTCGTTAAAAACGAGAGGGCTGAGTGCAGTTTTACCTCAAATCCTAGCTATGACCCTCTCTCTTCCAAGGAGAAAGAGGTCTAACCAAGCATCCTACGAGTTGTCATCCTCGGAGGTGTTTGATAGCCAGAAAAGGAAAATGAAAGAAAATGGAGAAAGGAGGAAGCAGCGGCGGCGCAGCCCTGCATCTGCCAACGTGAAGTGACAACGTGAAGTGATTGATTGTTACAAACCTTGTCTCTAGCTTATATGCGGCTCAGAGCAAGGGAAATTACAAAAAAAAAACTGAAACTAAAAACTATTACAAGGATAAAATGGGAAAAAAACCCGGCTCGTCTGAAACCGGGGCACAGCGTGAAGCGAGAGCAGGCCAGATGAAGCAGTCACGCATGATGGTGAAACAGTTCTCACAGGAACCAATTGCTTGATGCTCCATTTTTTCTTCACTTTTTGCTCTTTAGCCATACAGGATCTGATGCACTTAGCGATGAGTTTGACTCTAATTCTTCGTGTTTGGATTGACTCAACAATTTTGGCAGAATTAGCTTGCAAGAACTGCAAAATTTGCCACAAAAAATGTGATCAGTAGAATAGCAGGGACTTTAATGTGCAAATCGGGTTAATTACGTTGATTAGTACATAAAAAGTGCTCAAAACCTATAATAAACAGGGTTCAAAATAGCACTTTTTGAGCACTAATCAATCATGAACAATCATTAGCATCAAAATACTCAATCAAAGCATTTAAGCACTTAGCACTTGAAATTTGTCTAATTAATTAGGCTCTAAAATCATCAAATTTCTCAAACTTCAACTATGCATTATTATCTAAAACGCATTTAGGGAAATAGATATACTTCCCCTTGTAGCTAATTTCTACACAATTTGGTTTGAGGCAGTGTGCTTTATAATAACTTCTTATTCCAGTTCATCTTTCTTGTCTAAAATCAAAAACATTTTAGCAAATGATCAAATTTCCTAATAAAAATTCTAACAAAATCAAAATTAAAACTTCAAAATCATAAAAGTAATCAACATCAATCAAAGTTAACAAAAATAAAGAATTTCTGTTTGGAGTTTGCCTCGAAGAAATCTGCTTTCAGTTTAATGTCCTTAGCTAGACAGAACGCGAGTGTCTTCGAGTTTCCAATAATTCTCTTTTCCCTTTTCAAAATCTGGATCTACATCCATGACACCATTGCAATCGCGACACCATTTCTGTCGAGCTGCGTTTTGTCTGACACCGTTTCTAGCGTCGCGACAAATTTTCTAGACAGCAACTGGTTTTTCTTCTCTAACTTGTCATGGCCATAACTTCTTAGTTTTAACTCGGTTGGGCGTGTAGTACTCGTTGGAAACTCTTTGAATTTAGGAATGCAGTCAAGGAGAATTTGAACCATTTGATGTTCTAGATGGTACAGAAAAAATTAATCTTCCCAGTATTAGCGCGATGTGAGACTCGGTTGACTCTTCTTTTGGAAATATATTGTTTATTTCTTGCCAAATCACTTGCTTTTCATCAATAATCCTACAAAACCAAGTTTAGAGGAAATTTTATGAGTTTTACATGAATATGGATATAAAATGCACAAAATAGCATGTGAAATGAACTCAAAACATAGATAAGTTTGCACTCTGGAAGAGCACCCCAAACGAAGTTTTGCTTGTCCTCGATCAAAGAAAGAAAGAAGTTGCTTGTCCCAAGCAAATGAAGAGAAAGAGTTCATTTCACCTTTTTATTTAGCAAAACCCGAGTAATCAAGCTTTGCAAGGGTATGTGATATGTGTCTCAAGAATCACCTTTCAAGGAATATAGAGGAATATGATCAAGATAATTTATTCATTTTAATAGTGAATTAATCATAATAGACAAATTTAGATCATGGTTCTCACTAGTGTGTGTGTGTGTGGTCTTCCCCTATCCAAACAATTGCAAGCTAAATGAGTTTATGAGAATTGAGATAAGTACGTGGATCTCCTAAGATAATTTATTTAGGTTCCATAGGCTTGTTGTTCTTATCACTCTCCACTAATGTAGGCACACGCTCGAGATCAAGTAGGTCTTTATAAGCTTGTAATGTAAGGCTTGGGCAAGGGGTAGTTGAGTAGTCATTTTTAGGCTAAAACTTACCCAAGCATATTTTGCGCATTGTGGCTCTACTCCATCTTGGTTTTACCATCAACATAGTGACACTCTCAAACACCCCAATCTGTTTAGAGTGCATCCTTCCATACTCCTCATATCACTTTTATACACAAAGTCTGCATTCTTTCAACAAACACTAAGAAGACTTTTTCTTTAAGACAAGGTTATTAGAGTGGTGCAATGTCAAAACCCCTTAAGCTTTCTACCAACCCTTAGCTAGCTTTAAATCAATAGCTCCTAGACCCAGTTGGCCTTAGGGTATTAGGTGTTGAGACACCACTTAGGATTTACTTGCTCTAGGGAAGGAAGGCTACGAGGCTAGACTCACTCCTCCTTGACCTTTTATTGTATTTTTGCTTCTTTTACACTTGATCTTTTTTTTTTTTTTTTGACAACCTCTTTTGATTTTCAACTTAACTCATTTCAACCAATTTGGAGTTATTTTTCCATAGGAAAAAATAACTCCCCCAAACTTGCTCTTCACCACATTTCTCAATAATGTTCAAATCCTCATGTTATGGGTGAGTTTGGTTCTTTATTGAGGGATAGTGATGTATAGGAAGGTTATTGGCTTCAAACTTGGTTCTTTTATAAACAGAATTTTGGCTCTTTAAGGCTCAACATCTTGGTACTAGAGGAATATGCATATGCATATTAATAGGGTTAGCTTGAAAGGCACAATCTTTCCAATGATGGCCTATATCATTTCTCAATTGTTGTGTTGCCTATGATTTCGCCTCAAGTGATAATGGAACAAGTTCTAGAACCTATGAAGATAAAAATTAGATGGATTCTCATAAACCTTCTCTGCTTAAGCAAAAATGTTTTCAAGGGTACTTGTGACCACGTGCATGGATTTTAAAACCCAGTGACTAAATAGCCTATTAAAGAGATAACTCATTAAGCATTAAGTCTATTATCTCTAATATTGTCCACGCATATATATAGGGTTCATTTATAATCCTTATTGACATCCACAACTGACTCAAGCCAAAACTCAATTAACTCAATAAGCTCTAACTAAAAAAAAAATATATATACCAAACTAAGATGTAAGTTAGGAAGCATCACACAAAGTCATTATCCAAGAACCAGAAAATTTCATCCTCAAAGTTTTCATTTGCAACATGTGGGGTGTGACATGATAAACTAACCAAAATAAACACCCCCAAACTTTGAGATGAACATTGTCCTAAATGTCTAGCAATGAGCAAAAGGAAGCAATAAAGTAAAGGGTAATAAAGAGAGTTGGGAAAGTAGACTCCCCTTTGTAGTCTTGGCCACTTTGAATAGGAACCTTGATGATTTTCAGACATTGACATTGGTAATACTACCCTTGATATACTTTGCTTCTTTGGGCCCTTAAGAAAGTGAAGCTGGCATTTTCTCGAGACACTTGGTGTGCACGGCTTCCTTCACCTCAAATGAGTGAGTTTTGATTCTTAAAACCTCCTTGAAATACATGCAAATCACTCCCTGATCAACAATGATCCACAAAGAACCAAAACAAACAACCAAGCACAAAAATTTTCTTCCATTGTAACTCCTCTTTGATACTTGGAATGATGGATGGAAAATTGGGGGTTCAACTGAGGTAAGTTGTGGGTTTTGTGATGGGTTTTGAAGCTTGAAGATGATGAAGATGGATTGGGGAGAATGTGATTTAGGATTTGAGTGGATGGGAGAAAATTTGAAAGTGGTTAAGTTACAAGGGTTGGAGGAAAGAGTATGGAAAGATAGAGTATAAAGTAGGAAGAAGAAAAATGGGTTTTAAAGGGTTAAAAGCCTCTTGTTTTCGTGACTATGGTCTTTGGTCACGTCATGTGATTATACTTTCAGCACCCCTGTTTTATCCAACTTGTTACTCATATCTCTCCTTCATTTTTACAGCTTGGAATTGGATGTGTAAGGACAGTTGGAAAGCCCTTTGATGTAGGAATGTGCTCATGGGCTGAGGTGAACCATTTGGAGCCTCAATCAATACAAAAAAATCAGAATGTTCAATGCTGTCCAGTGTGAAGATTTCTTGACTCCTTAGGTTCTCCTTGCTTTGTCTCTTGCCCATATCACTTGCTATCCATCAAAAGTCCTTCATGCTCTCAAAATTCTCCAATGAAACCATATTAACCATTCATGCTTAAACTCATCTCTTGTCTTCAATTCTCCTCAAGCATGATCATGAACCTTCGCTTTTATATTTCAAATCCAATTTGGTTCTTTTAAATCTCAAAAACACGAAATTTTATGAACATCTCCACTCCATTTTTTTCACACTTTTAAGCACTATAATTACATCAACCACTTTTCCAACTTCTTGCTCTTACCAAATAGTCATGACAACATATTTGAGCTTAGACTTATCTTATTAAAAAACACTAACAACAGTTAAAGCAGTGCTGGAATTTTCATCCCGGTAAAAAACGACAACAATAAAATAACTAAAAAATAGAAAAGAAAGAATGGATAGAATCCTTATTACTTAGCTTGGGTTGCCTCCAAGAAGCTACTCTAGTTTTAGAGTCCATTAGACTCATTGGAAAAATTACTATTGCTTCCATTTGACCCGATCATTCATCTTGGAAAGCAACTTCTTCTTCATAACCTGCATTCAGCTCGAGGATGTTTTAACCAACCTTCAGAGGGAAAGAAACTCAAAATCCTTTAATTATGGTTGGTGGTTCAGCTACCATTTCATTCAACAGTCCCTCATGTGAAGTAGATGTAAACACATTTATGCTTAAGAGTTGTTGAACATGCTTTGATTGGAAGCAAATTTGTAAATTTTACGCACATGGCTCTTTCTTGCTCCATCAAAGGTAATGTTTGGTGGTGAAGATTGAACTTTGCTTTCTCCTCACCTACAAGCAAGGTGAGCTTCCCCTTGTTGATGTCAATCCATGCTTGGCTTGAGGAAAGAAGTGGTCTTCTTAGCATATGAGAATTTTGTAGATCATGATACTTTGAGTCCACCAAAATCCGTAGGGAAGGTAAATGTGTCAATCTTCACGAAATGTTTTCAATAGCCATTACTTGACTTACTTCTTCAAATTTCAGTTTATCGATAATGACTCTTCATCATCCCCAGTTGTTTAGGAGTGCGCTGTTCTCAATTTCCAACTCATTTTCACCTTCTTCCTGATTTCGGGATAGGAAATTTACGCACCTTTGCTTTCGAGGAGTATCAATGCATTCATTGGGATTTGGCAAAGTGTTACTAGGAGAATCTGAAATTTTCCTTGAATGCTTGGACCAGAGTGTCCTATTTGAGCTTCTACATTTTTCAATCTAGCACTAGTGTTGACTTGGAAGGCATCTAATCGAAATTTATGCTCATGAAGATTAATCCCTCTTCTTGTTCCCTTCCATGTAGATAAAATGCGCTCCTTAACGGAGACAACTCTTCTTCCTCTTGAAATGTGGTTGAACTCCCTTGATAAGCGATATTCCTTGTTCCATAAATTGAGTCATTGTGAATTCTTTGGTCGATTTGTAGAAGAAGTAGTTGAAGCTTGGCCTACATGGAGGCAAATCTATCTTATTGAATGTTCCTCCATAAGTACTGACAAATAAGAAGAAAAACAAAAGAAAATAAAGTACAGAAATACTAATAAAAAAAAATTAACTAAGAAACAAATCCTGGCAAAAAAGATAAAAATAAAAATAAAAATTACTAAATTAGCAAATTACTAGTTTTTCAAAATGTCGACTTCCAGTAGGAGAGAAAGTGAATAGCTAATCCTAAACATGGCGTAAAAACTTATAAAGGAACCATAATATATACACAAGTTTTTAACACAATTACCAAAAGACTATTATCTAAGAAAAATCCCACAAACTAGCGGCGCAAAACTTGTAAAGTGACGAATGATGTATATGTGAAAACATAGCGAGGAGTGAATGTGGTAAATACTGTGATTTGAAACAAAAGTAAGAATACTCAAGCGAAATGAAAAGTGTACAACTTTTCGACCCCTTTATGATTCTTACGGGTCATGTCTATTGAGTAATAGTGTTTCTGGGAGTGGATCTCATTACCACGAGTTGGAGGTTCTCTCTGAATTGATTTGATCCTGATACAAGGGCTCTTATTATTTAGGCGACCAAGTAGGATGTCAGAATAAAATGAATTAATTGAAACAAAAATGATTTAAAACTAATCCTAAAAATCTGCAAATAAACAACTTCTTAATTCTAAAAGGTATGAAGAGAGTCGCTAGGGATGGGATAATTATTTACAAGCAGTTTGCATTTTCCTTGAAAGTCTGACATTTGTGAGGATTGAATCTTTGGTTGTCCAAGAGCAATGTAGTATAGCTTGGATTTCTCGTACACCACATACATTTCACTATCTAACACACCATATTCGCTAGGAAAATGGGTCTAAATAATACTTGTAAGAATTTAGCGCTCTTTAGATTTTATTGTTTTAACGATACTTATGACCATTCTCGGGATGAAGAATTCTTGCACGTAGACGGGAAAATGCGAGAGCCTTCTCGATGTAATTGGTATCTAGTCCTTCAAATCTAATAAAATTTTCTATCTCATAGTTAGATCTTTCTTTAACATGGGATCGAAGATCCTTTTATCGGACTAAGAATCCTTTGATCAACTAAATTATTCATCATCTAATTAATCTTCACACCATGAGTAAATTAGTGATGTATCGAAGTATTTTCAAAGTTCATTAGTTCCAAGATATTGATCTAACATACCACACAAGTTGCAGCTCTTTACTCTCAGGAATCTCCATCTGTGTCACTTTCGGAGGGCCTCCTGAAATCGAGCAAAGGAATCTGACTCTTTTACGGGTATAAGCTACTAATGTGACGATTAATTATATGAAACGATGCAATTATACTCATTTGAGTATTCAAACCCACAAAAATAAGCGGCTTGCAAATCTGATTGTTCAACATTTAATCCACAGCCCTAGAGAGGTGTTTAATGTTCCATTCTTTGAATTCCAATCATCACTAATCAAACAAAAAGTAAGAAAAATGAAGAAAGAAATCAAGAAAAAGAAAAAGCAGATTTGAGCTTAAATCTTCTCCTCAACAGTAAATAATTGAATATCTAGTACAACACCGAAATCTCTCTTATTAGAAATAAAAATCTACTCTAAAACTACTCTAGATCTGTAAAAATAAAAATCTGTGGCCAAGTGGCGAGTTTAGAGAGAGAAAACCCATGAGAAAGAGAATCCAGTTTTTAGCTTCAATCTTTATCTGAACCTTGGTGAAATCTGAATCTCTATTATCTGTGCTTTGAAATGCTGATAGAAATAAAATCTGGCTAAAAAATTACTACCCAAGATCTAAAACAAATAAATGAAAAGCTAGGAAAATGGGCGTCTGAGAGAAACCCCATGAGGCTCTCGATCTTCCCTTGCCTCACTACCTAAAGAACGAGTCTATATATGGTCTGGGTGAAATGGGGCTTGAAATTAGATTGAAAATCACTTTTCGGCCTTTTTGGGTTTCCTGCGACTTTTTGGTCGCATTTCTGAGGTTTTGTGTCGCGACACCATTCTGTCGCGACAAAATTTTCTAGGCAATGGCCCAGGTTTTTCTTACTCTAACTTGTCGGGGCCGTAGCCGTTTTAACTTCCAGTTTGGGCGTGCTGAGTACTCGTTGGAAAGCTCTTTGAATTTAGAATGCAGTCAGGAGGGAATTTGAACCATTTGATGTTCCAGATGGTACAGAAAAATTAATCTTTGTGCATGCGATGAGACTCGGTTGACTCTTCTTTTGGAAATATATTGCTCATTTCTTGCCAAATCACTTGCTTTTCATCAATAATCCTACAAAACCAAGTTTAGAGGAAATTTTATGAGTTTTACATGAATATGGATATAAAATGCACAAAATAGCATGTGAAATGAACTCAAAACATAGATGAGTTTTGCACTCATCATCTACCTCCTTAATGCTTCCTCCAAGATAATGCTTTAGTCTTTGACTGTTTACTTTGAATTCATTTCCATATTTAATCTTCAATGTTACTGCTCCAAAGGGTGTATTTGTTACCATTGTGTATGGACCACTCCATCTTGACTTCAGTTTCCTTGGAAATAGCTTTAGCCTGGAGTTATATAAGAGAACTTGCTCTCTTGCCTTGAATTCTCTCCTTAAGATCTTTTGATCATGCCACCTCTTGGTCTTTTTATTGTAGATTCTGGCATTGTCATAAGCTTCATTTCTTAGCTCTTCTAGTTCATTCATTTATAGTAGTCTCTTTTCTTTCGCAACTTGAATGTAACAATTCAGTTTCTTGATGGCCCACGTAGCTTTGTATTCCAGTTCTAAGGAGAGATGACAAGGTTTTCCATATACAATTATGTATAGGGACATTCCAATAGAAGTTTTGTAAGCAATTCTATAGGCCCACAATGCATCATCCAGTTTTATAGACTAGTCATTTTTGCTTGCACTAACTGTCTTCTCCAAAATTTTCTTGATCTCCCTATTGTAAATTTCAGCTTGTCCATTTGATTGAGGGTGATAAGCCAATCCCATTAGATGTTTGATTCCATATCTGCTCATGAGTTTTGCAAAAACTTTATTTGCAAAATGGCTTCCCTCATTACTGATGATTGTTCTGGGTGCTCCAAAATGCCTTTCCAATGTTTCTTTGTATAAACCTAATATGCTTGTGATGGCATCGTTTAAGGACAGTTGTTGCTTCCACCCATTTGAATGCATAATCCTGGCGAGGAGAATGTTGCAAATAGAGATGGAAAGAGTCAATAAAGTCTATTCCCCATACATAAAAAATCTGCACCATAAGAATTACTTGTAAGGGCATTTCATTTATTTTGCTTAAGTTGCCCATTCTCTGACAAGCATCACAATGTTTTACCCATTCAAAATAGTTTTTGAATAGAGTAGGACAATAAAATCCTTATTGGAGAATTTTCTAGGTTGTCTTGTCTCTTGCAAAATGTCCTTCATATGGTGATGCATGACATTTCTCCATAACACCACCCTATTCTGTTTCTGGGACACATCTTCTTATGATCATGTATGCTCATCTTCTATACAGTAGTGGGTCATCCCATATATACAATTTGCAATCAGGTTCTGTTCCTCCTGCTGGTAGTTTGAATTCGAATGGCATGACTCCTGAAGCTAAATAATTCACAATATCATCTGGGGTGCTTATGCGTAGCATAAACAGGTACTCATCGGAAAAATTTCTCTTATTTACATCCTTTTACGTTCCAGATTCTCTCCCGAGCTAGGCAGTGATCACGCTATCACATTGTCACTACCCTTCACTTATCCTTGATTTAGATCAAGCTCTTGCGGCGGTAGCACCCACATACGATAAGTCTTGGCTTGGCATCCTTCTTTTCCATTAGATATTTAATTACAGCATGATCAATGTGTATTACAACATGGGACCCTAATATATAAGGCCTGAATTTTTCACAAGCAAATATCATTGCTAGCATCTCCTTCTATGTGGTGGAGTAGTTCTCTTATGCCTCATTGAATATTTTTTTGGCATAATATATGGCCTTGAATAAATTTTTAGTTCTGTATCCCAATACAGCTCCCATTGCATAATCACTAAAATCACACATAATTTCAAACTCATTGTTCCAGTCTGGTGTCAACATAATGGGGCGATACTAATGCGGATTTATTTCATCAAATACGGATGCATGATTCATCAAAATCAAAATTTGCATCTTTTTCCAACAATCTACATAATGGTCTGGAGATTTTGGAAAAATCCTTAATGAATCTTACGTAGGTAACATGTCAGGAAGCTTCTTATTCCCTTCACTGTTGTAGGTGACATGAGAGTTTTTATAACAACAATCTTTGCTTGGTCTACTTCCAATTCATCAGCATAAATCTTGTGCCCCAAGACAATACTTTCAGTTACCATGAAATGACATTTTTTCCAATTTAAATCTAGATTTTTGTCTTGGCACCTCTAAAGTCTTGTTTACATGTTTTCGATAATCTTCAAAAGCGGATCCGTGTTGCACACAACCGCCTGGGCGGACTCGAGGTTGTGACCTTATCTTGGGACTCTTTACTTGTTTTTTCAAACATTGGTGGTCCCAAGTCTTATAACTGAATCACAATATCATATACAGAAATAAAAAAATAAAACTACCACCGTAGTGGTGTTTATAGTGTCGATACATACAGTCCTGTGGTGGCCTAGTAGTATGCGGAAGATCGCGGACATCCTCCTCTGTACCTACACGGATTAAAACTCGTGCTAAGCTTTACACTTAGTGGGAAACATATGACTTATACGTATACACATGCATTAATACTCATTTCCAGTAAGCATATAACGGTAATAATGTACAGTAGCAGATATCATAATTATTCGTGAATTCATATAACAAACTTATACACGTACTTGTACTTATAACAAACTTATACTTGTTCAGATCTCCCATAGGACACATACTTATACTTATAGTAGATTTATACTTGTTCGGATCCGTGGGATGCCGAGTTTATATACTTGTGCGGTACCAGTAGGTACTACATCAGCTTATACTTGTGCAGGTGCGGGTAGGCACTACATAGCCTTACTTGTACGAGGGTACTCGTAGGTACATTCGGAGTAGAGCGATGTACATTTACTTTACTCTTATTCGTTATTGAGTTCTTATCATATAGCTTGTTTGACTACCCTAGACTAGTAATAAGAAATGGAGTCGGACCAGTCTGATAAATTATCAGAGAAGATGCAGTCTGATCTTGAGTCTTGAAGTAGCACAAAGTAAGTCTTAGAAGCAGCGTGAGAGAATGTCGTCGCTCTAATCGAGTCTTAGAAATCTTAAATTGAGGAAATAAAGTACTAATCGGGCGTACCAAAGTACTAAATGTCTTGAAGCACGGTCGGAGGTGTCGTCGCACTAATCGGGAGGTATCGAAGTGCTAAACGGGTGCGAGTACTTGTCGGAGAGTCTGAAGTCTTAATCGGAGAGTACCAAAGTACTAAATGTCTTGAAGCACGGTCGAGTAATCGTCGCACTAATCAAAGGGAATACCGGAGAAGTACCTCTGCATTTTTGCCACGTAACGAGGAGGTGTCGTGTCATTCCATGTCCAGGTCTTGGGCGGGCCCTCTGATTATATGTGTTCAAGAACTTACTATCTTATCATAGGGGCATTAAGTTTGCCACATCAAACTCCCCGAGGCGGCGAGGTACGGTCTAATTTTTCCTTTACCTTACAAACATGAATGGACCCTTTCATACACTTATAAGATCCTCATTAGTCCAATAGACAAGTCCTCAGAATAATGGAATATCAAAACATAACAAAACTAAAAAATCTATTCGTTGTGAACAATAGCTACGCCTCAACGTAACACTGCTACGCTGTGGCGTAGCCCTTCACTGCGGCGTAGCAAAGCTACACTACGACATACTCGAGACAGGCCAAATCCTCCCTCTCAGCAACGTCGCAGAGTGGACATGCCATGTCATGGCGTGGACTATGACTGCGACGTAAGTCCTGCGGCCAGGTAGTGGGACCCCGTGCTAGATTTTATTGATTTCGTCCATTTTGCATAAATACCTGCATGACTGACATAATCCAAAAGTATCACTAAAAATAACTCCCAAATGTGTTCTAACCCAACCAAAACTAACCATAGAGATTAATTAGGGTTTTTCCAAACCCAAACTCAAATACTTGGAAGTTAGGTTAACTTCCTAACACCCAAATAGGTATCTATACCTCATAAACCAAAAATCCATACCCAAAGGGAGGATTCCATACTCCCAACAAGTATTCACACTCTTTAACACCTCAAACCCTAGCTCAAGGAATTAGATTAAGAACCCAAGAATCCTTAGAAACATAGCAATCCATACAAAACTTAACAAGTTCCATACAACATCATAGCATCCATACAAATCCATAGTGATCCATACCTTTCCTCTTTTTCTTCTTCTTCTTCTCTTCCTTTCTCTCTTCTTCTCTTCTTCACGTAAGAGCCCTTCTTCTCCTAAAATGAGAGACCAATTTGGTCTTATCCTCATTTTGGAGTTAAGGCCATGTTTGGCTTAACTCATTTTTGGATTCTTTCCCCATTTTTGCATTTAGGTCCCTCATCTCTCCTCTATTTACACCATAACTTCCCATTATTCCACTTTGGCATATAATCTTCTTATCTTATGACTTTTATATCCTGTTTTAACAAATTCCACTTTTACCCTTGTAACTTGTATAAATTTCGGGTTTCGAAATTTTCTCACTTAGCAAATAATAATTACGAAAAATTCAAATTATACCTACAAAATACTCTAAAGACATTGAAAACAACTAGAGTATATTTTGGGGTGTTACACTTATACTGAGAAGTCATCCATGAATATTTCCATAACCTCTTCCACTAAGTTAGAAAATATAGACATCATACATCTTTGAAAGGTGGCAGGAGCATTACATAATCCAAATGGAATCCTCCTAAAGGAAAAGGTTCCATGAGGACATGTAAATGTTGATTTCTCCCGATCCTCACAGAAATTTATTGCAATCCCGGTTATAACGGAATATCCATCGAGAAAATAGTAATGGGGTGTCACCTTCTTTTGTCGATATTTGGTCAATGAAAGGTAGAGGATAATGGTCCTTTATGGTAGGAGTGTTAAGTTTCCTACAGTCTATACACACTCCCATCCACAGCTCACACACCGGTTCTTGTAGGGAATCAATTCATTCTTCTCATTTCTTATCCACAGTGAATCCTCTGTCTTCTTTGGAACCCGTATCACTAGACTCGCCCCAAAGGCATTTGAGATTGCATATATGAAGCTTGCATTTAGCCATTCCCGATTACTTCTTTTGACCACCTCTTTCATTCTTTGGATTCAGCCTTCTCGATGTTTATAGAAGTTACAACACTCTCCTCCGTCGAGGATCTTGTGCATGCAGTTGAAGGGTGAGGGATTCACTTTCAAATCTTCTATAGACCAAGCTATTAATTCTTTATATTTTCAGAGAGTCTCCAAAAGTTTTTGCTCTTCTAGCCTAGTTAATCCAGCTGAAATGATAATTGGCTTTCCTTTTTCTGGTTGCAAGAAGGCATACTTTAAATGTTCAGGCAATTCCTTATGTATTCAACCCTTTGAGCTTTTGTTTTCTTCTGCAACTTTTTCTTCATAATTGTTGGATCTTTCTGCATTGTTTTCTCCAACATTGAATACTGAATCTTTTAATTTAAAATTGGAGTTCAAATTTCCGCTTCAGATGCTCGAGATGGAAATTCATCTCATTCTCATTAATTGAATTATGAAAATTACAAGCAGTGGCCAGTTAAGAACTGACAGGAATTTTTGTTTCTACAATTTCACATTCAGTACTATTGAGTTCTGGTTGTTTAAAACTGTGATTGAGATTGAAGTAAACTGCTTCATCTCCAACCCTGAGAGTCAGTTCCCCTTTTTTCACATCAATCAATGTTGCTCCTGTTGCTAAGAATGGTCTTCTAACAACTTGATGGGACTTGTTTGTCTTCCTCCATATTAATGACTACAAAGTCCCTTTGGAAAGACAAATTTCCCGACCTTGATCAGCACATCTTCAAGGATGCCCTCAGGATGAGCCAATGTCTTTGTGCGCCATCCTCTGGTCGTGAGTTTGTGGGGTGAGCTCCCCAGGCTTAATCTTTGGGCGAGCAACGAGACGGAGGCATCAGTAGATGCGGCTGCAGAATCACCTGATGCTTTTCCTATATCGGTATCCCCGATTTTGTAGGGTATGGTGGGTTGCACATCCTGCATTTTCTGCAGTAAGGTCTTCGAATCCTTTGCACTATAGGTTCTTTGTTAGGCTCGCTATCCTTCCTCGGTAATCTTTCTCTTTTTGCTCAATATATCTTTCATGAATTTTGCATACTGAGGCATCTGAGTTAATGCCTTTGAGAAAGGAATGTCGATCTCTATCTTCTTAAACATGTTTAAGAATCTAGAGAACTATTCCTCTAGCTTTGCTTTCTGCAATCTTTGAGGGAGTGGAACTGGAGGATTGTAAGCTTTAACTTCTTCCTTAACCCTGTGCAGAGCATTTCTATTGTTTTCTCTTTCTCGATGTCTCAGTTCTCACTATTTACGCATTTCTCCCTCGGTGTCCCTCTTTTCACCTCTCATTTCATCTTACCTCTCTTGCCACTTCTGGAGTGCTTGCCATACAGGTCCTTTAGATTCTTCTTTACGGTGTCACTTGGAAATGAGTCTTTAGGTTCTTTACTGGTCGCCGGTTGCCACTATCTGTATCTCCAGATTCTTTAAAGAGGCATTAGTGTTTGTCTAAAACACAGCTGTGTTTGCTTGGAAGTTCTCAAGGTCGGAAAATTTCTTTTAATGCAAATTCAAAATCCTTTTGTTTTATGACATGAAATGAAGCATCTGATCTTGAAAGGATTGAGTCCTTTTCTAACCCTGGTAATCTCCTCTATTATCCCTCTGCTAATGTTGTTCTTAGAACCTAGGTTGAGCATAAGCTTCTTGAAGCAGTCTGTCGATTCTAGGGCCACCTTTATGTACTTCACCATATGAAAAGCTTTCATGGTTCCTCAGTCTTTGGTGTATAGTGTGTGGCGGGATTGGGGTTAGGCTTGAGCCCGATAACTTCTTTGCTCATTCATATACTTGGTAGGGCTCTTCATGACTAGTCCGCCCGGCCCACTTCTTCTAATTCTTTCTTCTATTGCTCCCACTTCATGTGCAGTGTGCATTTTTCTTTCATTGCTTCCTAGTTTGTTCATAACTACATCCAGCTTTGCTTCTATGGTTGTCATTCTATCAAGTCCAATAAGACCACTTCCCTTGATCTACATTCTTTTGCTCCCCGAAGCAGTTAGACCTTATAGTTGCATTTAGCAAGGTCTTGATCACTACCTTGCACCATACACCTTCTTCTTTTAAAAGCTCCACAACAAGATGCATCAATTATATACCTTTGGAGGTATAATTCATAGCATGATAGAAAATGTCCAATACGAGGGGCAAATCTATTTATGCATAGGGCATGCTGCTCCAGTCTCTTTAATCTCCCGTACATTGTAGAGACTCTCCTATTCCCCACAACTTGAAGGCAGATTATTTCTCCTCTTCTCGGTAGTGAGAATTTGGAGGAAAAATACGCTCATATAGGACTCCACAGATTCTTTGTGATTCACTTGATCCAGCTGATAGATCAAACCATGTTCTTTGCCACATCTCGATGAAAAGGGGAAGAGTTGAAGCTTGATCTATCAGGTCTCACCCCATTTGGCAGCGTAGTGGCCATCCTCATGAAGCTCCCCAGATGCTCATTGGGATCTTCAGAGTGGGTGACCTGTGAACTGATGCTACTGAACCATAGTAATCAATGCTAGCTTCAACTCAAAATTGTTAGCTTCAATGGGAGGTTGTCTCACAGTAGAGTACTCCTCCTGAATAATAGGCCTCCAAAATTCCTCCATAGTGTTAGGCCTTTGAGGTCTCTCTGTTTCTTCTTGTACGGAATGGTCTGATCTTTCTCTTTGATTTGCCGTACTTTTATATTCGACGTGGTAGCTTTCTCAAATTCTTTAGGGTTCTTTCAATTCCAGGAATCTAGGCGTAGATGCCTTATGGTTTTACATGCATTTAAATTCTTCTTGAGTAGAAACACTTGAAGTCAAATGGAGTCAATGATATAAAAAATTATATATCTATTTAGGCTTCGAAAATCTTGATGCTTATTCGACCAACATTGTTAAAACTGTTTTTGCTAATTTTTTGAAATTTGTATGAAACAAAGAAAAATGTCTAAATTAGCATTTCTCTCTTTTGTTAGAATATTGATTTTTAAATTCCTTCGATCCTCGACAACGACACCAAAAACTTGTTGACCAAATTTTTCGACACGGCTACCAAAGACTAACTAAAGTCCCTGGAAACAGTGCCAAAAACTTGTTGTGACCAAATCATATATATACAAATTTATGACAATATTACCAAAGGAGTATTATCTAATCCCTGATAAAGGCACCATAAACTTGATGTGACCAAAAATAACTTGTATGCTCATAAGAAAAATGAACTTGTCAATTAATTCATTTAAGATTTAGTTTGATGCTTAATCTTTTAGCAGTGCATGGAATATACAATAAAAGTGGACTATAGATCGGGATATCGTTCTCTAAAGATAAAAAGAATTTAAAATTGACTACTGACTACTCAAGTTCCATACTATTTGAACTTCCATTTCATAGAAGTTTCAGTAATTGAACTAATGATTCTACTATTTAAATGTCTACATCTATAATGAAGGAAAAGATTAAAATCCTAAATATAAACTAACTGAACTAGATTATTGCTGGAAGTAGACACTGGGATTTCACTACTGTGAAGTTATCAATTCCTGCATCATAATCTAATTAAATTCTATCATGAATTGGAATCTGAAATTGTCAAAGAAGCAAGGTAGTATAGTTTGGATTTCTCCCTTAACCATACATTTCACTGATTAGAGACTCATGTTCATTTTTTAAACATGTTTCTAATCAATTACTTATGTCGGAATTCCTTTATAGATGCAGGTATTTTCTTTTCCAATACTTCATACCCATTTCTTAGCGACCAGTTTCTTGCTTCCCAGAGACAAGGCCATTTGCCAGGGTTTCTACAAGATGAATGATGTCTCATCCTTGAGATCTTAGAGTTCTCCCTTTCCTTGATTAGTCCCCAAGCTAACACGGGATCGAGGTCATTCCACCCGGACAGGAGGATCTATAATTAATTAGAATTGATAGATCATTGACTAATTCCCAAACCATGAGTAAATTGAAGATTTATCTAAGTAATCTTTCACTGAAAAGCTAGTGGTTCATCAATATTAGTCTAGCATACCCCAGTAAGCGATCAGCTCTCGGGAATCTCCATCTACATTGTCGCTCGGAGAACTCCACGAAATCGAGACAAATAACGGTCCTTTTATGGGTATAAGTTTCTAATATTGGGAACAATTCACTACATGAACATCACCATTCAAATAATTTCAAGACTCTCAACCTAGGAAATTTCTTTCTACTTGTGCAAAAAAGACCATAACTAACATCAGATCTTTCCCAGGGGAAGTTGTGTTCAAAAACTGGATTACAGTGAACATTGAAATACTGATCAGGAAAATTCCATTGCAATTGCAATCAACTGAAGAAATGAATTCCAGCTTTTCTCTAGATTTCATTGGATTTAGACAATAATCGAAAGTGAATTTCAACAATTTAGCTCAACTTCAAAACTTCGGAACAATTCACTGTTTCAGATCTAGTAAACAAAGTCAAATTCTATAATAAATCTAATCTATAAAGAAAATAAAATAAAAGAAAATATATAATACAAAAGAGACCTCAGCTCCCCAGATGCTCTGTTTTTTATGCCAACTGGCTGCCTCACTTTCCTCAAATTTTTTTTATTTATAGAGCCTTAGAAGTTTGGGCCCTAAATTCTAGTCTATGTTGCGAATCCATAAAATTCTGGTCCAGATTGCATTCTCTGTCACGACCTAAAAGTTTTGTTGCAACAGAGTTTTAATTCTTGATCGCGGTCTACTGATTTGCGGCATGCTGATCGTCCCCATCGTGACACGATTTCACAATGCTCAGCATGCTTGGATTAAAGTCGGCAGAGTTTAATTGTGACAGATAATCCTCTTAGCATATTCATTTCTATTGCGACAGAGTTTCCTCTATCGCGACAGTAATATTTTCTTCAGTATATTCATTTCTGTCGCGATAGAGTTTCCTCATCATGACAGAGATCTTCTCTTTGGCTCCTTAACGATACATCTTGCGAGATTAATGGATTAGGTTCTTTGTCGCGCGATCTTGTGTGGTTCTGGAGCAGAGTTATGTTGCGACATTGTAGCATACAAAAATACCTATTAGTTTGAGTATGTTTAGGGTATAAAAAAAAGTAAATGAAAATTTTCCAGAATTTAAATCATAAGAATGAAAAAAATATACAAGCCAATTTCAAATGGGGACCCAAGTGTCCTAAATGAGGAGTGTAGTG
Organism: Tetrastigma voinierianum; assembly: GCA_016808115.1. NCBI lineage: Eukaryota > Viridiplantae > Streptophyta > Magnoliopsida > Vitales > Vitaceae > Tetrastigma > Tetrastigma voinierianum. The sequence continues at coordinate 1,113,730 of JAEQBH010000699.1, read as the reverse complement.
TTAAAAATATGAATGAAATGAAAATGAAATTTAAATGAAGTGTTAAACTGAGAAAAATGAGAAATGGGGATTTGTGTGTAGCCAAACAAGGCCTTATGAGACATGGGGATTTTAAGACCACATTTTTGTCTTTGAGAGACAAAACTCTCATTTGGGCATTTGTGGAGAAATTTGGGGCATCATGCGGTTGAGTGTTGAGGGAGAAGATTGGTGATTTCTCCATTATGAACAGACATTTGGTGATCGAGAATAAGAAGGAACAGCCTTGGAAGAATCAGATATTTGAGGTAAGAGCAGGCACAAGCCCTTCTTTTCTTGTGTTTGGGTTTGGAGAAAAACCCTAGCTTTGTGTAAAAGTGTTCTTGGATGGTTTTAGTTCAGTTTGAGGTTGTTTTGTATTTTTGGTTGGGATTGGTTTGAATTGGTTTGGATGAGAGTTTGTAAAAAGGGAAAAATGTTGGGTTTTCAAAGGAAATGCTATCAAAATTTTGTCAAAACCCTTGTTCTTGTTTTGGCTGTAGATTAAGTTATAATCATCCAAATGAAGTGATTAGAACCATAAGAGATAGGGCTAAAAATTTATAGAAGGGACCAGGAGCAAATTGTAGCTCTAAGGCTCTTGAATATGGGCTTAAAAGTGAGTTCGGGTAGCTCACGATATGCTCTGTTTTGGGTGTTGTTATGGTGTTTTGGTCATAAGTTGAGTTTCACTCATCAGGTGAGTGATTAAAGTATGGAGTAAATTAGACTTAGGGGAATAATTTACTTGAAGGAGGTGTGACAAAATTGTTATCCCCAAGTCTTGAATCTGTCAAAGTGGAGGTATGTGTAGTGATGCGGTCTGCCTTGCAAATTGGAGTAGTATGGATGTAAAATGCAATAACTTGAGTTTAGTTAATCCAAATTGGATGATTCCAATTGTAGAAGAAATCTTAGAACCATAGCTTCAAATGAGTAGAAGGAACCATCACCAATTTATGGAGTTAAGACCCCTGCAATTGAGAATACAGTGGGTAGCAGGAGTGAAATTGGGCATCTCAGACCAGTTTAGCGTTAAAATGGCGTAACTTGAGTTTGGGTGATCGAATGAGATGATTCGAATTCCTACTTAAATGAGACTCATAGAGCTCTGAGTTTATTGAAGCATAGCGAAATATGGCTCATGTGTCCCTATAAAATTTTCAAGTGAAGAGTATTGGTGAAATGTCAATGCTAACAAAAACTCTAGAATAACCAACTAATATGTGATTGTCATTGTATTTGAATAGAGTTTGACGGGAAAACCGCGTGAAGTTGAATTAGAAGATTGGAATCAAAGCGACAATTTTGGTTTGTTCTCGAACTTTCTGTAACACCAAAATATACCCTAGCGGTTCGGACTTGTTTAGGAGTATGAAAAGCTAAATAGATTTTTAGATAAAAGCGATAAAAGCGGAAATTAATAAGAGTGCAAAAGGGTAAATATGTAATTTACCACTTGAGGACCTAGTGGTCATAAATGAATCTGAGGTAAAGGTCTTTACCACTTGTGAGGGACATAAAGGCATAAATCAAAGTTTATATGCCATTATGAGATTGAGAAAGTTGGAATAGAAATAAGAGAGAAATGGGGGAGGTGGGGGCCAAGATCAATTAGAAACTTAAAAGCAAAAATGGGTTTGACTTGGCTGAACATGGCCTTAACTTAAAAATGGGATTTAAGACGAAATTGGTCTCATTTTGGGAAATGGCAAGTAGAAGAAAACGAGGAGAGAAGAAGAAGAAGAGGAAGATGATGAAGAGAAAGAAGAAGATGGGGAAAGTTTGAAGCAAGGCGAAAGGTATGGAACTTTGGATTTTTGGTATGGAAGCTATGAATTCTTGTATGAATTTCCATCTGATGCATGATTAGTAAGCACTTTGAACTGGGGTTTGATAAAGTTCATCTAACATGGGTTTCTTGTTGGCATTTGATTTTTTTCTAGGGTTTTGATAGGATTTCATCATAGCAAAAAATTGTGAGTAAGGTGGGTAAAACCCACGAATGTCTGAAAAAACGTAAATCACTCCGCTGAGTTGGATTCGTGGTTTAATTGCAAAGTAAAGGAGTTTGGGTTAGAACAAACCCTAACAAATTCTTGTATTTGAGTATATGTATGGAGTTATGACCCATATTAGAGTTGTTTGGGAGAAAATCATAAGAAAGGTTTGATAGAAAGATATGTATTGAATGATAATTTGAGTAGAAAAAGAGATTATAAGATGAATTTGGAGTGGTTTTGACGTGTTTATACGAAGTATTAGGTTTGATTTGGGTATCAACATATATGGAAAAATAGGAGAAAAATACACATTCTGGGCATTTTTAGGTGACCTATACAGGGTACACCTTGAACTGTCTGGGGTACAGCCCTCTGAAGCCAGAACTGTCTGGAATGCAGAGGGTGCGAAGCGAGTGCGGTACACCCTACCCTATTTTGACCAGTGTTCGTATTTTAGCCATAACTTTCTCATTTCGTATCCGATTTGAGTGATTCAAGTGGCTAATTAAAATAGACTTCAAGGATAACCAAACATCCAGAAATAGTCATCATCAAATTCGGACTCTAAGTGTCCCATCAATTCACTCAAAGTGGTGTTATGTGCAAGCCAATTCCTACATCAGTTTAATCATAGAGTAGTCCGGGTTGTTTAAGACATAACTCGAGTTTCGGTGCTCCGATTTGGGTGATTCCAATTGGAGAAGAACCCTTAGCACCTTAGATTTAAAGGAGTACAAATAAAAAGTGTCAAATATGGAGTCAAGACACTGGAAAATGAGTATTACAAACTGTCCCAAGTGTAATATCGGTAAATTGACTAGTTTGGCATGAAAATGCCATAACTTTAGTTTGGATGATCCGATTGGAATGATTCCAATTTCTAAGTAAAGTAGATTCATAGAGGAATAAGAATACATGAATGAGGTGTGATTTCATAGACATCAGACTTTACAAGTATATGAAGTGCCATATGTAATAGGCATGAAACAGGGAAAATATAGAAAATGCAATATGTATAGATGTGTTAAGTAGGAAACATGAAAATGTCTGAGGAAAATGAAAATGAAAATGAACTGAAACATGAATATGAACATGAAAGGCAATATGTCATGAACACATAATGTGGTTCAGTGATATATGATTATTATCACATATAACCAGAAAAAGGATAACAAATGATAGGAAATACGTAAATGATATGAAGACAGAATGTGATTATGATAAGTTATGAGTTCTATTTATGAAATATACATATGTATATGCATGTATCGATTTGAATTATTGTTATTCGAAATGTTTGTCACACATATGCATGTGTGCATGTATTTGAACTATAAAAGCGAAAATTAACGCATAAAAAGTAAATTGATTTGAAATGTATCATTGAATGGCCAGGCATGGCGGGATTCACGGTAGTCGTCATGAAGGTAATCATAAATATTGAATCTGAAATCACATTTTATTGAATGAGCCCGACATGTGGGTTCACCAAGCGAGTCGTCATGAAGATGTATAGTACTAAATGTGAGATCACATTGCTGCGAATGACAAACGGGACGGAGATTCCCCAGTGAATATGTCGTGAATGTAAACTTCTATATAGCCATATGTGAGATGGTAACAGTGAATCTGAAATCATTGCTACTAAATGACAAACGGGACGGGGATTCACAGAGTGAATTTGTCGTGAATGTCGACTTCTATAGCCATATGTGAGATGGTAATAATTGAATGCAAAATCACATTGCTACTGAATGACAAACAAGACAGGATTCACCAACTGAATCTGTTCTAAATGTCGACTTCTATAGCTATATGTGAAATCACAAACCAAAAAGTGAAAAATGACATTAAAAATTGTATTTGTTTAAGTATCTTTTACATTACACAGACATAGTAAAAAGGCATTATTTTGTAAATGCATTTTATTAAATGTGAATGTTATGGGTCTTTTCAATTTGTAAATGTTTATGGGATGCGAAATGAAGTGCTTTAGCGCGGTAAAGTCTAAAATGGAATAACCTGAGCAAAATGTTTGGGAAGATAATTGAAAATGTCGGAGTCATGAGCTCGACTTAGATCGCCAATAGGGTCAGTCGAGGATTCGGGTGCGATACTTTGAAAACAAAATTTAATAAAACCAAACAAAAATGTTTGATTGAAAATGTCGGAATGCATGAGACTCAGCTTAGATCATGACCGGTCGAGTCGAGGATTCGAGATTCGCGACACTTTAGCGAATTTAATCGCGATAACAAAAGAATTAAATGGGCGTCTCGGATCATGAAATGTAATTGTTAAAGGAGATTTGATTGTAGCCCCGGTAGGTGATAATGATATGGAGTCCTAATATGTATCGGTATCGAGTCTGGTTGACCACTGTATGTGACTGATATGACAGTCTGTTTCGACTGCCATTGTATACGTATAAGTTTACTTTAAATATGATCGATACGTCGTACATGTAAAGATATGAGTTACAACTGTAAAAGACATGACACGGGGAGTAATACAGAGACAAGATAATGATATGAAATTTGAAAAGGATAAAATCTACATGTATAATATGATATGAGTTAGAAGTCACATAACAATAGGTTTCGTTATATGCATAAGGAAAAGTAAATGTAAAAAGATAGTGATGGCAATTATTGTTTATTGGTTATTCTTGTCCCATATGTTCCCACTAGCGTAAAGCTTATGCGCAGTTATTCAGTCGTGTAGGCAGAAGAGGAGATAAAGAAGACGGGACATTCCACACAATGATGCAGGACAGCATCTCGGAGATAGAGTGCTCACAATCCTTTGTTTTCGCAATCTCTGATGTTTATATTAGACATATATATGTATAAGTGTTTGTATAAGTAAATGGGACTTAGTATATGTGTATAGATTTTGATGGACACCACTCCGGTGGTAGTTCTTTTGTCTATGTAAATGATTTTTTTTTGTTATTACAGAAATTGTTTGTATACCAATTATAAGTTCGACTACGAAAAATTAAAAAATAAAATAAAATAAAAATTAAAAAGTCCCGGTATATGGTTTAGCACCGGCAGGTTGGTTCATGATCGGGTCGGGCTAGGGAGTCGGGCGTGACACTCTATTTCTAAAATATTTGAATAATTCTGAAATGATTTAAATTTTGGAAATGATTAATAGTGCATATTGATTTGTGTTTGGAAATTATTTGTTTAGTGATTTGCAGAGACGATTGCCTTGTGAAAGCAATTTGCATAAGCGCATGATATGAAAATGTTCTATTTTCATACAAAGTAATATATATATAATATTGTAAATTGTATTGAATGATTTTAATGCCCTTAAAAGAATGTTAGTTAGAATTCGAGTTAAGGATAAGCGGTATGATAAAATTCGAGACAAAACGTACTATTGTGGCATACCGATCAGTAATACATTTGTGGGGAAAATATCGGTAGTGTACACACATTAGAGTACATATTTTATAAAACAATGTTGCAGAGCTACATTTCTTGTCGGTTGTTTTCAACTAAGTTTCGCCTTAATCAGTATTCAAACAGAAGTTCTAGGACTATGGATTATAATTCACAATTCCTTAAAATTTTCCTAATTTAGGACAAAGTTTCAAAGGTGTTGGCCAGGGGGTGTATTATTTCTTTCAAGACTTGTGTTTATTAGTGTCTAGTACATTAGTTTACCAGTATTTTGTTATATCCAGAATTGACCAATTTCTCTATTTTTAACTACAAAATCGACAGGCAGTATATACTCCTAATTCCAGTTTCTTTATTCATGATTCTATTCTTTCCGAACAATTCGAACAGAACAGAAATATTATTCTGATTTCTAACAGAAAATAAACTAGCACAGAAACACAAAACACAATCCATGATCAACCAAATTGTAATTCAACAGCAATTTTATTCAAATATCAAAAGGACTTAGATATTATTAAGCTGTTTCAATTACAAACATTTTTCACTAAGTTGAAAAACTACATTTCTGCTCTAAATCTATCTCTTCTCAGTTTGCGACTCCCTCTTGAAAATTAGGTTCACGGACAACTGGAGCTCGATGGAGTGATTAAGGCCAGATTAACAAGATTAGATTCGACAGATTAGTTTGCTTCCACCTTTTCTTTGGAGCTTCTTGGTTGATGGATTCTAACTTAATCCCATATTCCTTCCCGTCAATAGGCTCTACGGATGAAACTGTTTTATGGAACACATAGTGGAATTGGTTTTGTTTAGGCTCAGCTCATTCCATAAAGCAGTGTTTCACCCTCGGACGCTCCTTTCCTCTCATTCTCCCTTCCTTCATTCTTTACGCATTTCTATTCCTTGTTCTTCCGACCCTTTTATAGTGAGGTGTGTCTCTTGGGAAGAACAAAAGTCATTTCTTGATTTCACTTGGGATTTTCTATGGGAAGATTAAATGGGAGATTCATCGATTTATGTCCCCTTTTGTATTTTCAATCAGTTTCGGCTTTCACGGAGGAGAATTTGGAGCGTTTTTCTTGAATGCCTTAATTTTCCTCGGTGCTCTTTGAGCGAGAATATTCCTGATTGATTAGATCAAAAAGATGATTTAATTTACGTATTTATTACTATTTATTCTCGCATAAATTGAAAAAAATTTGGGGTGGTGTAGTTCCATGGACCTTGAATGAAACTAGACCTTTGGGTTTAATGTTTGACATTGCTTTTGAAGTTAAAACATTAACTAATATGACAATAAAGTCTAGACATTAGCCTCTTTGATCACGTGCTCGGTTTCTAAGTTGTGACCAAAAAAAAAAAAAAAAAAAATTGGAATTATGACAGAGAATGTTCTTTATTTCGGTTATGACTAGAATTTCATCAATTTGGCTTTCTTTTCCACTTATTATTCTTCATTCTCTCTCCACATCCTTAATTGACCCCTCTCGGGCAGGTGTTATGTCTCAAAGCAGAAACAATCCAACTTAGTGCAATATCACGATTGTTCGATGTCACTCAAAACAACACAATAATTCATTTTATCATGGAAATTGACAATTTCTATTATTTCTCATATTGATAGTTAAGCATTTCATGCAAGATAAAAATAAATTCCCCAAACTTGCATTATGCTACTTCAAATATAAAACTGTGATTATTTCAGCTCAAATACAATAAAAAGATAGAAAGAGGAATGAGAGACTCCCCTTTTATTCGGTCATGTTATATCATTTGTCTGAATGTGATTTTAAATTCTTTCTTTAAATGCGATCTTCATTCTTTTCGCAACTACCTTAGTTTTTAGCTTTTAGTTGGACTTCCTTTCATTGACAATGCATCAAATGCATCGATTTAGCCTCCCCATAGGCTGTGATTTGTCCATCACATTCCTTTTGCTCTCTTGACTCACGCATTTCTTCAAATTCAAATGAGCTAATGTTGTATTCGGCAAGATCTTTCCTATATGTATACTTGTTCTCACTTTCCCCATGTTTGGAATTAGTAATTTCCCTTCTTTGTCCAGAAGGAAGGGATGGAGTAAAGAATTTGCTGAAATAAGCTCTCATTAGCTCCTTCCATGTGTTAACAGATTCATATGGTAGGGAGTTAAACCATCGCTGCGGCCGTATCTACCGTAAAGAATGGGAATAACTATATTTGAATAACCACGGCTCCGCCTTTCAATTTAATTGAATTTGCTACTCCAGTAAGCCCCAGTGTTCATTGGGTTTCGGTGGAATGACCCGACAAATTGGTTACGTTGGACCATAGTTGCTCCAGTCTTTGGTTCGAGCTGAAATCATTTGCATTGATTCTTGTGTTATATTACTAAATATTTATTGTGGATGAATGAATTCATGAATTCTCCATAGTGTCATGCTCCGCTTTAGGTCTTTTGCTGCACATTTACGCGGTTGGTTACAGATCACAATCCTTTATCTGTCATGGTACGTGTGAGCGTGCTGCAAATCAAGGTACACTCGGATCGATAGGATTAGCCTAATCATGAAACATTTTGATATGGTTGTTAAGATTGGGTGTTCTGAGAGTCCTTGCTTGAAGCAGCTATTTTGTTTTTTTCTTTTAAATATGTCAAATTAGTATTTCTTTCTTTCATCTGGAATATTGATTTACTTAAATTCTTTCGATCCGGCAATAGTATATAAAACTTGTTGACCAGACAAAAAAGACATATCTGAGGTATGACAACATTACGAAAATTTATTATGCAATAGAATGAATGTAAAACTTGTTGACAGGCAAAGACATATCTGAGGTATGACACTGTGCGAAGGACTATTGTCTAATCCCAGGCAACGACGCCATAAAACTTGTTGAAATTATACTATATAAACCACCAATCTCTTAGAAGTAAATCATTTTTTCAAAGGATTTGGTTTTGGTGATATTACCACGCAGTGCAGATTCGACAGTAATAAAATGGATTTAAGTGGATATGATCCACGAGAGATCTCGAGAATTTTAAATCAAATACCACGACTACTCAGTTTCCATTTAACTGGACCCTGAAAATGACTAATAGGATCCGGCATTAAGGTCTTGGAAAAATTAAATGACTCAGAGAAAATCTTGAACCTTGACAAATGGAAGATAAAGAATAAAGAATAATGAATTTCTAATAAAAGAAATGAATGCGAATAGTTATCCTCGAGAAGACACATTAATAGAAACGAGTTATAGTGAGCTATCGATTCACGTAATTTAATTCGATAAAATTTCTTGATTATCTCAAGTTTCAAAAAATGCATCGAGGCGTTGTAGTGCAGTGGATCTCTCCCACACTCCACATTTCGTATCTAATTTCGAGCTGATTCTCTCGAATACGAGGGAATTAGATAACTACTTTTAAAAGGAACCCATTATCTGGGTATTTTCTTTATGATACTTAAGTACCCGTTTTATGAATTTGTAAACCTTAGCTCGAGTTATCGGTCGAGAAACAAGGATATACAATTTCAGGTGCTTCTCCTCGAAATTAAAATAGATCACCTTTCCTTGATTAGATCTCGGCTAACACGGGATCGGCCTCGCTATCAGAATTAGAGTGAACTCTTTCAGCACATTTTAAATAGATAACTCATTCAGGCTGTTCTTGATTTCAAGTGAGAAGAGGATTTATCTAAGTGAACTTACAAAGCTCAGATCCTAATAGCGAGGTTGTATACCTTCAAAGAAATGTACATTACTCTGATGTCTTTACGTGTCCTGGAAGACCTCCCTTGAAATCGGAAGCGATAGCCTTGATTCTTAACGGGTATAAGAGCGTATTCCAGATCGAGACAATAAACCCAAAACGAAGTAAATTCATTAAGCGAAATTAACAATTTGCTGGAAAGCGACTACGGAAAGATAAGTCGACTATAGCGTTCACTTAATGGAAATTTGGATTCATCGATTCTTGAATTACCGTCTGACATTCCTCGATCATAAGAATAGCGCAATTTGAAGCTGAAACAATCGTTCGAGAGGGTAATACGAACTTCAAACATTCGGGTAGTAATTTGAAAATAAATTGAATTAAATTAAACAGCTCAACTGATAACATCGAATCAAGGAAAATACAAGAAAATAAAAGATGAGAACGAATACGCTCTAAAATGACGGAAATAAAAATAAGAAAAAAAAGAAAAGAAAAGAAAAGAAAAATAAAGAAAATGAGTAGCCATTGTATCGGACCTCGTGTGGCGCGAAACTCTTGTAATGATTTGGATAGGCTGGCGTATTTATAGGGTTTCTCACTTGGGCCACTAATCCCGATGTAACTGCTTTGTGGATTTTGAGTATCAGGGCCCAAGTCCTTTGTTCAAGTCGCGACCGAGTTTCCTTGTCGTGACATCATCAATGTCGCGACATCAAATTCACGTCGCGACCTCAGCTTACTGCATGTAACCTTGATTTGGTCATTCTTGATGTCGCGACATCGATATCTTGTCGCGACATCTTCTCACGTCTTGGCGGAGTTTCAATTGTTCTCTCGATGTCGCGGCGTCGATATCGCTAATCGCTTTGACCTCGCGTACTCGGCTCTGAAGTCATCTTAGGTCTTCCAGGCGATGTCTTCGGATGTCGCGACATCAATCTCTTGTCGCGACATCATGCTAAAACCGTGGAAGCTGGCCCGGTTGCTCATGTTGTCGCGACATCAATATCTTGTCGCGACATCTCTTTATGGCTCTGCATCCTTGATCTGGTTGTTCCTGATGTCGCGACCTCGGTCTCTTGTCGCGACATAGGCTCGAAATTGTAACCTTATTTCAGTCGATGTCGCGACATCATTCTCTTGTCAGCGACATCAACTTATATCTTTGAGGCTCCTCGTTGTTTCGGTGTCGGCGACTTGAGTCTTACGTCGCGACATCGGCTGAGTTCAAGCGGCTTCATGGTCAAACCTCACAATAGCTTAAAGGTGCTTGTTGTAGCGACCTCTTATCTGATCCGCGACATCGACTCTTGTCGCGACCTGACATCTTTGTCGCGGCGATCGTTCTCTTAGCTCTGGTTACCCTTGGTGCTTATCTGGTACCACTTGTCTCGCGACACGCATCAAATTCCTTCAATTCTCTTGGTTTCGCACGACCTCGAGTCGGCTGTGCGAACCAGCGCATCGATGAATCAACCCGATTGTTTTTCGTTTTACGCTCACGCCATTCGTTTTCCTCCGCTTATTCTTGTATTTTTCTACTTTCTTTCTCTCTTCACGCTAACAATTTGGTGAGTTTCTTCATATTTATGTATATTAATTATTCATTTCTAGATGAAAATCAAACAGAAAAATGGACTAAAAATAGATGACTTTTAAGCTCATCAAGGACCTTGATTCTGGAACTGAGGAGCTTGGTTTGAAAAACCTTGGTTTTGATAATTAGGGCCTTGGTTGTTTGGCAAGTTGTGTGGTCCTCCCTCATTTCTCCAACTAAAATTCGAGTGCTTACCCCACCCTGGATTATACGTTTCGGAGTATGGAGAATTGAAAGGCTTCCTTTGGTAGTTAAGGGCATTAGCTTACTCTATTTGGATTGCTCCCTTGGCAGAGGAAAGGTTAGAGGCGGTTAATAGTTGAGTGGGTGGGGTCATCGCAAATGATGCATGGCTCCTCCACTCTGATCCACAGTGTGAGATGCTTGAGCTGCCTTAGTTACCTGAATTCACTTTTCAATTCTAGCTTCAGCTTCCTCGTTAAGTTAGCTATTTTGCTTGGTCGTCATTCTCTCTTAAGTGATGGTTCACTCCTCACTGTGGGTTTACTATGCACTTTAGCGGTATCTAGGGAGGTATTAGTCTCCACGTGTTCGAGCATTTTGCGCTATGGTATCAAAGAGAATTGAATTGCTTCCTCTTAACTTTTCTTATAAAACTCTCACTTTTATCATTTGGATGTATTGCTTATTATTCAAGGACAGCCCCTGATGAAAATATGCACAGATTTGTCCAACATCTAAACCATGATGAGGGATAGCATGGAGGAGATCCTTGTATCTTTCCCATACTACAGCAAAAGGTTCACCTAGTTTTTAAGAAAAGTTTTGGATTGCTCACATGAGTGCATTAGTACGTGTGGGAGGGAAAAATTTATTAAGGAACTCATTTCGCATGTCCTCCCAGGTAAAGATTGAATTGGGCGCAAGCGAATGAAACCATATTTTGGACTTTTCCTTTAGAGAAAACGGGAACAAAACCATGCAAATTATGTGGAGAGGTGATCCAGTAGAGAGGAACACACTGCAAACATCCTCAAAGTCTCTCATGAATTAGTAGGGGTTCTCATAATCGACCCATGATGCACGGGAGAGTCGGATCATCTCAGGCTTCATGAGGAATGGTTAACCTCTTCGGGTAGGCGAATACATGAATTTAATGCATGGTTCTTTGAGGTTGCAAATCTCTCGGAGAGTTCTTTCCACATTAGGTAAAGGGGCGGGGGCAGATGTGAGTTTTCAGCGGAAGTTAACATTTCCCCCCTCCTGCTGGCGGGGTTCTTTGGGAGTGCAACACCATCTCCATGTTGTGGAGGTTCGTGGAGTCCTTGTGGGTTAGCAGGTATCCCTTGAGCATTTGGATTGAAAAGAGGTTGCTGACTCCCAGGATGGTCCATTTGAGGTGTAGGGTTCTCTTGAAACAATTGACATACTATGGACTCTTCAGAATTTCTTGGAGGTATAATTCTTACAAGTCGGCGTTACTCGTTGCGAGCCCAAACCGACATGCACCAATCCTACTTCTTCCAAGCAGACACCCACTTAGATTCTTCACAAAAAAAAATTAAAAAGAAAAGGTAGAGAGCGTCTGGGATTTGCAATGCGATTACAAATTACCTGCTCTCTTGGATCAACTGATTGCTGTCACTCCCGACCATGACTCAAATGCCGTCTAATTCGTATGCTAAATTTATTCCCGGCGTAATTAATCGCATATCGGTCCGTCGGCGGGTCAAGTGAATCCAGAACCCGATTCAGGTGCGAAACCATATCTTCGGGACTCTTTACTTTTTTTTTTTTTTTTTTTTTTTTTTTACAAACAATAATTTTTTTTTTTCAGAGCTTAACTTATACCTGTGGGTATGCAAATAATTTTTGTAATAACCAAAGGTCATTCACTTATACAAAGGAACTACCACCAGAGTGGTATCCGTTAAAATCTCTACACATGTGCTAAGTCCCGATTACTTATACAATTACTTATACATGTACATATCTATCTGAAACATCAAAGATTTGGAAGAGGCGATCTTGGTGAGCACCTATCTACGAGATGGCGTCTTGCATTTGGTGTGGAATGTCACGTCCTCTTTATCTCCTCTTCGGTACCACGGATTGAACACGGGTGTTTAAGCTGCAGCTTAGTGGGAACATATAGACAGTTACGACCAATAACAAAAAATCTTCGTCACTCTCTTTTTACATTTACTTTTACTTATGCATATAACGAAGCCTATTCTTATGTGACTTCTAACTCATACCATATTATACATGTAGATTTTATCCTTTTCAGATTCCATATTACTATCTTCATGTGTCATGTCTTTTACAAGTTTCAATTCATATCTTCTAAATGTATGGCATATCATATCATATTCAAATAACTTATACATATACAATGGCAAATCAGAACATATCAAAGTCATAGCAAATGCATACAGGGTCAAATCAGCCTAATACCAATACATATTAGACTCTTTTCATTATCACTGTCGAAGCCATTAATCAACTCCCTCTAGCAATTACATTTCATGAATCTGGGATGCCCATTTAAAACATTTTGTTTCGTTATATTAAATTTTCATTTTCAAAAGTGTCGTGACCCGAATCCCCGACTTGACCCGGTTGGCGGATCCAAGCTGGAGCCCGGTTTACTCCGACATTTCCAATCAAAACATTTTGTTTCATTTTATTAAATTTTTATTTTTGAAGTGTCGCGACCGAATCCCAGACTTGACCGGTTAGGCGGATCCAAATTTGGAGCCAGGTTTACTCAGACATTTTCAATTATTTTCCCCAGAAAACACATTTGCTTATGTTATTAATTTTAGGCTTTTTAATTAAAGCACTTCGTTTCGAGCGATCCAGTAGCAGCTTACAAATTCAAAGACCCTTAACATTCATTAAAAAAAATTTGCATTTACCAAAATAATGCCTTTATATAATATAAATGCGATGTAAAGATACTTATACAAATACACTTTTCATCTGGGTTGTTTCGCTTTTCGGTTTGTGATTTCACATAGATTTATAAATTCGACATTCATGGCGAGATTCAATTGTTGAATCCTATCTGATTGTCATTATTAGCGATGTGATTCGCATTCGCCGGTATGATTCACTTTGACTATAGAATTGACATTCTGCGGTCGGTTGTTGAATCCTGTACTGTTTGTCATTCAGTAACAATGTGATCTCACATTGATATCGCGAGTCTCACATATGGCTATAGAAATTAGACATTCCTGGCGGTCGGTTGTTGAATCATGCATTTTGTCGACCATTAACAATGTGATTTCGCCATTGCGGTATGATTCACTTTGACTATAGAATTCGGCATTCCGCAGCTGGTCGATTTATTTGAATCTTGCACATTTTCATTCAGTAGCAATGTGATCTCATTCAATATCAGTCTCACATATGGCTGTAAATTAAGCATTCACGATGGGTCGATTGTTGAATCACAATACGTTGTCATTCAGTAGCAATGTGATCTCTCATTCAGCAATTACGGTTACCTTCATGACGAATTCAGTTGGTGAATCCCGTCATGTTGGTCATTCAATAACACATTTCAAATCAGTTTACTTTTATGCAGTAATTTCACTTGTAGTGCAAATACACGCATACATGCGTATGTATGACAAACATTTCGAATAACAATAATTCAAATCAACATATATATATATATATATATATATATATATATATTTCACAAATAGCATTCCTGCTTAAGTCACAATCACATTTCAATTTCCAATTTCACTTTCGTGTTATATTTTCAAAGATATACTCAATCTCTATACTTATTTCACATATTCATTCACGTATACTCATTCATGTGTACTCATTTACGTATACTCATTCATGTGTACTCATTTACGTATACTCGTTCATATACTCGTTCACATACACTCATTCATGTATTCCTATCATTTGCTATCATTTTCTGGTTATATGTGATAATAATCATATATCACTTAACCACATTATGTATTCATGACATATTGCCTTTCATGTTGCAATTCGTTTTCATTTTCATTTTCCATATCATTTTCATGTTTCATGAACACATCTATACATTTTCATTTCTACATTTTCCTTGTTTCATGCCTACACATATGGCACTTCCTATATATAAAGTATGATGTATGTGGGAATCAAGCCTCATTCATATATTCTTATTCCTCTATGAATCCTACTTTACTTAGGAGGAGTGGAATCAATCAATCGGATCATCCAAACTAAAGTTATGGCATTTTATGCCAACTAGTCGATTGCAGGATTATACTAGAACAGTTCGTATTACTAATTTTTCCGGGATCTTAACTTCATGTTTGACTCTAGGTCATTGTATTCTTTTAAATATAAGGTGCTAAGGGTTCTATTCCAACTGGAATCACCCAATTCGGAGCACCGAAACTCAAGTTACGTCCGAAACAACCCGGACTACTCTATGTTCAAAGCTGGAACCAGAATTTGGCTTGCACATGGCCCCACTTTGAGTGAATTTTTAGACCACTTAGGATCAGAATTTGGCGATTCCTATTCTTTAAGTTAGGTTCTCCTTGAAGTCTATTTTACATATCCACTTGAATCACTCAAATCGGATAAGAAATGAGCAAGTTATGGCCAAAATACAAAAACTGGTCGGCTGGGAAGCGAGCCGGTGTGCCGGTACACCCCCCCGAGTGTCTTGGGGTACACTTTCGAGCTTACGGTGGGGTGTCTTGGGGTACACTACTGTTCATGTACGGTACACCTTTCGAAATTTGCCCAGAGTGTGTATTTTCTCCCCTTTTCCATATTTTTATACCAGACTAATTCCATACTTCATATACACCTCGAAACCATTTTCATATTCATTTTGTAACCTCTTTTCTATTCAATTCCTCTTCCAAATCTTATCTTTACTTCAAATCTACCATGAATTACTCTCAAAATAACTCTAATATGAGTTATGACCCATGTACACAAACAAATACAATGATTTGTTAGGGTTGTTCAACATCCTTTTACCTTTACAATTAATCAATGAATCCAACCTCGAGGAGGATTCCGTGTTTTCTTTACATTTGGGGTTTTACCCATCTTACTCCCATTAATCTTTTGGGTTAGGATGAAATTCTATCAAACCCTAGAAAGAAATCAATTACCAACAAGAAACTCATGTTGGGATGAACTTTTATCAAACCCTAGGTTTGGGGCAAACCATAAACCAAACAAACCAAGTCCATCACAAAAAAATCGAGTCCATACTCAAGAGTTAGTAGTTCCATACCTTTTTGGAGGCAAAGAAACTGCTTGCTCTTCTTCTCCTTCCTCTCCCTCTCTGCTAGTTTTCTCCCTCCAAATGAGACCAATTTTGGTCTTTTAATCCATGTTGTCAAGGCCATGTTTGACGAGACATGAAAACCCATTTTTGCTTTAAGTTTCATATTTGCCTTTTTGTCCTTAGGTTCTTCCCTTTGCAATTCAACTATGCCATATTCTAATTTGACCCACCAATCTTTCCTCAAATTCCACAATTTCTTATAATCTTATGCTTTTATGGCTTTTATGTCCTCAAGTGGTAAAAGACCACTTTACCCTTGTCTCTAGTATTCATTTCGGTCTCTAATTTTTATTTCCGAAAATTCATATTTAGCTTATAAAATACCCTAAACAAGTCCGAAAACTACTAGGGTATATTTCGGGGTGTCACACGTAGGAACTAAGGTCGTCAACCATTATACTACTGTGGAAGTCCATAGGTCATCTCCACAGGGAGTGGTATTCTAGGTGATCCTTAGAGGTTATTCTCCAAATAATGTATGTTTAGACGTAAAATATGGGGTTGTGGTTGGTTGATTGAGTAACTGATTAAGTTGACTATTTTAAAACAGAAAGGTGATTGATAGGGTTCTTAGGTTCCACTCACTACCGATCAAGTAGTTCCCACCTCTTATTCACAATCTCATCTAGCAACCATTAATGAATGGTCTTCGAAGGAAGATTTTACATTAAAAGCTCTTTTTAGAGCAGCGATCGGCGATGATAAACACTTGTTCAGCGGTACTTTCGGACTCTTAGCTTGCATTTGCGATCAAGCACAGTGTCTTAGAGAGGATCTCTCGTTCACACGTTGTCAAGAGGATATGACTAAGGTTTTATAAGATTTTTCTACAATTGCTTAGCATCGTCTGATCGTTGAAGTGCAAAGAGGAATTGAGGGTTATTACCTTGATCGGGGTGAGTTTCAGTTGGAGACCCCATCATGGGAGTTTAAGAACTTCATTGAAACTAGAAAGCGATTCATATTTGATAGAAACTACTCATAAAGAAGCCCCGAGCAAAATCACACTTTAATTGCTAGATTTGAGAATCGAAAAGAATAAAAAATCTTGTAGAGAAAACAGTTGTAGAACTAGCGAAAGATTACACGTAATTGAAATCCAGAATCCAAAGAAAAGTTAAGTATTTTATGCTACTCTATGAACCCTAGCAAAAATATGAGAAAAACCCTCTATTTCTATGAGACCAAAACCCTAGCATCCAAAAACTCCTCCTCTCCACCCTTCCTTTGGCTTTTATACCCTTTTCCTTTGTGATCTTGAATTGGTGGTCGAAGGACGAGCGTACCCTTAAAAGTGAGTTCGGCTCAAATCATGAATTACATGTTGGTACCGATGCAAATCGTGTGGTACCCGGTACCACTATGCTGCGGTGATTTTACGCGAGGTGGGTGCCGGGTTGCATGATGCCGGTACGAGACCAGTGATTTTACGCGGGGTACAGAGTACCGGTGAGGTGAGTGCGGGTACCGCGCCTCTGCAATGTTCCCTCACACAATAACACTTCCCGGGACTTCTCAACAGCGGTTGCCATCAACCACAATGATCTACAATCGCTCTCTGGACATGAACCCCTATAACAATTATGCACGGAACCCGAAAAACCTGCATAAGTCCAACAACATGACATCGATCAAAGGAACCTATTCTTATACAAAATGTGAGCAAAATATGAGTTGAAGGTACTAAAATCCGATATAAATTTTACCATTTTGTGTATTCAATAGAAATCATATGTCGACATGAAAAGAAAAGATATTCGATATGAGGTCGGCGAACAAGTGTTTATGAAAGTTTCACCTTGGAAGAAGATAATGAGATTTGGGAAAAAGGGCAAGTTAAGCCCTAGATTTATTAGTCCATATGAAGTAATAGAGAAAGTGGGTCCAGTAGCATACCGTTTAGCCTTACCTCCGGACTTGGAAAAGATCCACAATGTTTTCCATGCTTCGATGTTAAGAAGGTACCGATCAGACCCATCACACGTAGTCTCTTCAGAAACAATTGAGCTTAGACCAAATTTGACCTATGAGGAAGAGCCAGTAGAGATTTTGGCTCGTGAGGTGAAAGAATTGTAGAACAAGAATATTCTGCTAGTCAAAGTGTTGTGCAAAAACCACAAGACCGAGGAAGCTACTTAGGAAAGTGAAGAAAGCGCGATCTCGCTGACAATATCATGTGTTGATGAAGGTAATTTCGAGGATTAATTTTTCTTAAGTGGGAGAGAGTTGTAACTCCCAAAAAATACCCTAGTATTTTTTTTATATATAATATTTTTTTATTATATGTTTAGGGTATAAAATGGTCGTAGAAATTTATCCGAATTTAAATGCTCATAAGATATGCAACTTTGAAAAATTTACTCATAAACCCATTAAATTTGGTAAAAATGTCAAATTGGGACCCAAGGGTCCTAAATGAGAAGTATAAGTGAAAAAGTGTAAATTAAATATAATGAAATTGAAACGAAAGTGAAATGAAGTGTTAAAGTGGAAAAATGAGAAAATGGGATTTAGTGTGAAAGCCAAATAGGGCCTTGTGAATAGGAGACATAACATATTTTAGCCTTTGAGAGACATTATTCTCATTAAGGCATTTTCGTTTATGAGAAAAAGGGAGAGAGCTAGGGTTTTTGAATGGGGAGATTTGTTAATTGCTCCATGACAATCAAAGGCTAAAGTGATCAAAAACAAGGAGGAACCTTGGTATTGAAGTTTGAAAGAGATTTGAGGTAAGACTCAAACCCTAAACCCCTTTTATTTGTGTTTGAGTTGGGAAAAACCCCAAATGTGGATAAAAAGAATTTTGTTTTGGTTGTAAATGAGTTTTGGGGTTGTTTTGGGTTGAGTTTTGAAGAGTATTGTTGGTTGGCATTGGTTTGGATGAGTGGTTGTAAAAAGAAAAATGTTTGGTTTTCAAAGGAAATGCTGTCAAAATTTTGTAAAAAACCCTGTTCTTGTTTTTGCTATATATTAAGTTATAATCATCCAAATGAAGTGATTCCAATTAGTAAAGAACCATAAGCGATAGAGCTAAAAATGTATAGAATGGACCAAGAGAAAATTGTACCACTAAGGCTCCCGAATATGGGCTTAAAGGGGGGTTCACGTAGCTCAAGGGTATGCCCTATTTTGGGTGTAGTTGTGGTGTTTTGGCTATAAAATGAGTTTCACTCATCCAATTTCAGTGATTAAAAATTCTAGGAAAACTAGAATTCTAGGGGACTAATTTACATGAAGAAGTGTATGAAAATTCTAACCCCAAATTGCCCAAAAATCTATCAAAGTGGAGATATGTGCAGATTTTGTTTTGCAAATTAGAGTAGTCTAGATGTAAAATGCAATAACTTGAGTTTTGGTGATCCAAATTGGGTGATTCCAATTGGAGAAGAAACCTTAGAACCATAGCTTCAAATGATTCGAAGGAACCATTACCAATTTATGGAGTTAAGACCCCAGAAATTGAGAATAACAGTAGATGATCCAGTGAGCTAACCAATTTGGCATTAAAATGTCGTAACTTGAGTTTGGGGTATTTTGTTAAGTGTCGTTTTTGGAATTTATGAAAATAGATTGTTGGAATGGATTAAGGTCTTGGAGGAATATATGGTCTTGGAAATGTGCTTTTATGCAGGACAAATTTATTTGGGAATTTATTTGATTTTAGAGAGTGTTTTGTTACAAACTGTCAAAGTGTACGGGTTAGGGTTTTGGGATGTTAAAGTTAAAAACTGGACCAATTGGTTTATAACCTGATTTTGGATGCTTGGGGGTTGGTTAGACCTGGTTCTAAGCTAATCAAATCAATGTTTGAAGTTAATTTTGGACAACATTAGGATTGGTTTTTGTGATACGTTTTAAAGATACTGCTATCTGAAAAAAAAAAAAATTGCATGTTTTGCCCTGTTTGTGTTATGTGGTTGAGGGCCTTAGAGAAGGAATTTTAAATTGAAAAATTTTCAGAGATGTCATTGGATATATAAAGGACTAAACATGAGAGTTTCATAATTTTTTAAGACCGTTTGAATCATTTTTCGGTAATAAAGTCCATAGAGTACAAAACTGGAAAATAACGGTCCTTGCATGTGGTGTTAGTGGTTGTTTGAGGTTTTTGACTTAATCTTCCTTTGGGGATGGTTTAGTTGATCAAGATTAATATTGGAAAAGGATTATAAGGCAGGGAAAATTTTTTAATATTTTGGTTATGTGATGGATTAAAGTTTGGGAAACTAACAATCATACCGGGCTTGTATCCTGCCCTTATTTGTTAATGAGATTAAGAATATGATATTAAGCTTCAAAAATCAACCCTAACCAAAATCACTAGCATGCACAAATAATATTGTTCTTTAATTGTATTGGAATATGGACTGAAGAGGAGGAAAAACCAGCGAGATCAAGATTAGAGGATTGGGAATCAAAGTGCAAAGCTTTTGTTTTTGTTACACCTTTCTCTCATTATTTCGAATCTCTGTCTCCAAAATGTTTGAATTGCATGTTGGATTGTTTTAAATTGATTTGATGCAAATAAATTGTGAAATGAATTGCAAGTTAATTTAAGTTAAGAAATTTTAGAAATTGATTGATTGCGAAATGAATGACATGAAAATTGCATGAGTATTGAACTGATTTGTTTGTATAAAAAAATACATATCATACTGTATTTTCCTAAAAATGATTTGAGTGCCCTTAATAGAATGTGCTTCATTAAATTCAAGTTAGGATAAGTGGTATACAATAAGAGTGAACAACGCGTACTATTGTGGCATCACCGTCTGTAGCCTAAACGGGACGATATCGGTAGTGTACACAATAAATTACATATTATATATACATATTATATATATATATATATATCGGCTGCGACCCGATGGAATTTGTGCTAGATGATTAGATTATCTATGCAGAAATCAGAGGTTAAATTCGATAAGGGATAAAATGCAAATTGATAATGAGATTGAAAAATGCATGATTTGTGATTTAAATGATTTAGTGCATATGAAAATGCATAGTTTGAGATGACCAATGAATTGTAATTGATTTATTGAAAAAAATATATATAGATACGTATTGTACTGCATTGGTCATTGACAGTTGTACAAAAGCATTATTTTATAAATATTGCATGTTTCGATTTAAAATGAAATGAAAAGAGAATTTTCATATAACCACTAAGCATGAAAAATGCTTAGCGTATTGTTTTTACCCGATGCATGAAGTATCAGTAGGTGCGGTGGGACTGAATCGAGGAGCGAGTCATCGAGAATGCTGGGGAGTAAAAGTATATACTCCGTCATATGCATCCATCCTATTTTTGAACAATTGATGTTTTGTGATCAAAAGAGTTAAACTCTGAAACGATTTTGTATATTATTTTGAAGGCATGGAATGTCTTCATTGTAAATATATTTTGGTTAAATATAAATTGTATGGGCCTACCGAACGATTGAAAACGCTTCCGCAATTTAAAAAAAAAATTTAAAAGGGGATTTTAAATGTGTAAATGAAATATGTTTGATAAATGAATTCGGCAAGCGCCTCCAAATCCAGTTCGAACCCACCAATTGGGTCGGACCGGAAAGGGGTGCTTATAGATACCCTAGTAAAAGGATCGATGATCCTATTCTCAGCATGTATCAATTAACCAAAACCTTAGTATTCTAAGTATTAACACCAAATACAACAAATCAAGCATAAAACATCCACCCAAACTAAAGATTAGAGGAATCAAACACCAAATCTGATAATTAACCCTATGAAATGCTTAGCCTAACATTTCATCCACCAAAACCCATAAATTCATGTTTACTACAAACAAAAAAATACATAAATTAAAGAATGGGTAGAGATAGAAATAGAAAACAGAGGTTAAACTGCAAATATCTTCAATCCTAAGCTCCAATCTGAAATCAACACTCCATAAGCTCGTGCATCTCAGCAATAATGTGACACCCCAAAATCCGGGGGTCCGTTGAGCATTCATCAACCTGCAAAATTCTCATGGGTATTGTGTGCCTTGACACCACATCATTATGTCCCAATTATCGGGATCCATAACTAAGCAGAACGGACAATGTCCCCTTTTGCTCTAGAGCATAATGAGTCGAAACTCACCAACTTCCAAGTCCCGGGTTCCATTAGACGAAAGAGCTCGCCAGGGTGAAGATACCCAACAAAACAGCAGCGGGGGAGCAACAGTGCAAAGTTGCAACAATGTTGTTGTAATGTCTCACGTGTCAGCAGGTAAAGGCTAAGCACCAGAGGCTAGCAGGATTACTCCAACCATTGGAGGTAGCTGAGTGGAAGTGGGAACATGTCACGATGGACTTTGTGACACACTTACCACGAACATTGCGAGGGCATGACATAGTATGGGTGATAGTGGACCGGCTTACTAAGTCGGCACACTTTTTGGTTGTGCGGATGACCTTCACTCTGGAGGAATTCGGCAGGTTATATGTATGGGATATTGTCCAGTTACATGGAGTACCAGTATCTATTGTATCGGATTGGGATCCCAGGTTTACTGCTCATTTTTGGAAGAGTTTCCAGATAGCTATGGGGACATAATTGATGATGAGCACTGCTTTTCATCCCTAGACGGACGGTCAGTCAGAAAGGATTGTCCAAATTTTAGAGGACATGCTTCGGGCATGTTGATGAGTCCAAAACTCATATATTTTTAGTCTTTTTTCTTGAATTTTTTCAGCAGTTTATGATTCATTTAATGCAGAATTATGGAATAATCACCAACTTTGTGTTTTACAGGTTTCAAATGTAAACTAAACAAATCTAGCAATAAACGCAACAAAAAATTGGCTAAGGCAGAAATGTCGTGACATAATCTAACAATGTCGCGACATAATGAAGATCGGAAGACATAACTATGTCGTGACAATGGATGTTTATGTCGCGACATTGCCTGAGAAGTTCCTGAAGAAGAATGTCGCGACATTCTTTTGCTATGTCGCGATATTGATCAAAGCAAATGGCAGTACATTTTTGTCAAGACATTCAAACCTGTGTCGCGACATAAAGAACTGAAGAGGGAAGAAAGAATGTCACGACACAACAAAACTATGTCGCGACAGAAAATGACAGATTAAAGAAACAAGTCAAGTCTAGTTGGTCGCGACAAAGGTTTTTATGTTGCGACAAACATTTCAGAGAATGACAAGATCAAGGCAGGAAATATGTCGCGACATTTTCCAAGTATGTGGGGACATAAAGTTCAGACGTATGCATCGCAAGGCAAGAAGGCTATGTCTTGACAGAGAAGTTTTATGTCGCGACAACCACAACATAATGCTGAGAGGGAACTCTGTCGTGACATAGAAATTTTATTATCGTGACAAAGGTTGAGAAGAACTACAGAAAGAATGTCACGACATTTTTGAAGATTGTCGTTACACAGTTAGAGCAAAAGAGTTAATATATGTTACGAAATTCCAAACTTATGTCACAACGTAAAACAAAGCTGAAGGTTAAGAAACTCTGTCGCGACATAATGAAGAGCAGCAAGAAGGAAACTTTGTCGTGACAAAGCTTTTAATGCCGCGACATACCATTCAAGTATTAATACTACAAGGCATGAAAGAAATGTCGCAACAAAAGACACTTATGTCACAAAAATCACAAGACGAATTCAGTTGAGCTCTGTCACGACATTTTCAAAATATGTTGCGACATAATTCAAGAAAAAGGCACAAAACAATGTCGCGATATAACACTGCAAGCCACAACAAATCTGGAGGACAAAAATAACTACAACGTCGCGACATAATTTTCTCTGTCGCGACAAAGTCGTCAACTAGGCCAATTTTTGGGAATCCATAATTTTAGCCTTAAAGTGCAGCCCATCATTTGAAAACCTATAAATATAAGCACATAGGGCACTGTGCGTAGCTTTCGCCGAACCTAGAATATCTGGGTAGATGGAGTCTCCTTTGTATATTATTTTTCTTTTTTTTTTTATTTTATTTGTTTTTCGTCGATTTAGTTTCAGCTTACATTTTAGTTAGTATTTTCTTTAGATTTGAGCAATAATCTAGGCTGAAGTTTTGAGCTGGGTTTATTATAAAATTTTTGTTTTCATTACTGTCTGATTTCAATGAAATTTGGAAATTTTCTGGAGTTTATTTATTTTAGTTAGCTTGCAATTTCAGTGAATTTTCTTGATCAGTTAGTCATTGTAATTCACAATCGGGTATTAATGAGCTTCCTCGTGAGATGAATGGTGTTAAAGTTATCTTTTAAATGCGACTAAAAAGAGATAATCGAGTTAGAAATTTTGAACTTATCTAATTGGTGTTGTTTATGCAATTAATTGTTCTTAATATTAGCAGCTTGTATTGAAAGACTGAGCTCCCTCTGGGTATGCTAGATTAATATTATGGAACTAATGAATTTTGAAACATTACTCTGATAGATCACTAATTCACTCATGGTATGAGGATTAATTGGTTGATGTATCAGTTTAATTGATTAGAGGTTTCTCCTCTGTTTGATGGAAAGATCTTGATCCCGTGTTAGCATAGATCTAATCAAGGAGATAGAGAGTTTACTCAAATTCGAATGATGAGATACTAATTAGATTGGAGAAGGCTTGCATTGTCCTGTCTATAGGGGCAAGAATTCTTCAGTCCTAGGAATAGGGTGTGAAGTACTGGAAAGGAAAAATACCTAGTTCTTAGAAAGAGGACTATATCGTACAAGTAACGGATTAGATCCATGTGTCTAGAAGGAATATGGTTCTCTAATTAGTGAAATGTATAGTGTGGCATGGAGAATCAATTTATCTTGCCTTACACATCATGACAAGTTCAAATTTCAAACTGATGGTTGAATTATGTTATAGAATGATACAAAAATTGATAATTATACATCGATCTATTTCCTAGTGTTACCTTTACTCTATGAACTCTCAATTTCAATTCATTTTGAATTTTTTTTATAGTTATAGAATTTTAATCAGTCATTATTTCTTTAGTTTAAACAAAACATTTTTGTACTTTTGAGTTCAAATAGTAAGGATCTTGAGTAGTAGGGATAATTGATCTTTCGATCACTCATCAATCCTCATGGGAATGATATCTAGACTTAAAATCCACTTTTATTACTTGTATGACCTGTGCACTTGTAGTGAATTAGACCTAATATAAATTTGCATTATTACATACACATTAGAAAACATTTCTTATAATTTTTTAATTGATCGAATTTGGCATTCTGTGAGGATTGAATAGTCCCTAGTTGTAATGTTAGAAATTGGTTGTAGTTTTATGGTCTACTTTAAAAACATCAGATATATATCAAGTTTATGACACCACTCTGGGATTAGACAAATTTCTAGGCAACGTGTGACAAAGATTTTGGTACACTTTCGACATAAGGTGCGAAAACAAGTTTATGGCATCATTGTAGGGGACTTTAGTTGTCTTTATTAGCAGTGTCCGAAATTTTTCATCAAGTTTATGACGCCGTTATCGGGGATTTGAAATATAATTTAAACACCAATATTCCAACCAAAGAGAGAATTGCTAATTTGGACTTTTTTTTTATCAAATTCGAGAAAAATTTACAAAAAAATTATTTATTACCCAATAGTGAAGTAAAACTACTAGAAATATTTTATGAGCTTATAGTGATATATCTTGTTTTCGAGCTTATTTTGTTGATCTTAGTGTGTTCCATTTAGGAAGATCTTACATGCGCTAGAAAACTAAATGAAATTAGCGCCTTTGGACACATAATGAAGACGAGAAATCTAAGAAAGTTGAAGTCTTGGTCAGCCAGTTATGGCATAACGAGAGGTGCAGCCAAAACACTTAGGCGAAATGCTTGATGAAAGGCCTTAGAGGAAAAGAACTATGGAGGATTTTTGGAGGCCAATCATTAGAGATGAATATTCTACTATGAGACAACCTGCTATAGAGGCCAACAATTTTGAGTTAAAGCTAGCTTTGATCATAATGGTGCAGCGGCATCAATATACTAGCCATCCTAGTGAAGACCCTAATGAGCATATGGAAAGACTTATGAGGATGGAAAATACAGTAAAGCTGAATGGGGTAAGACCTAAGGTGATCAAGCTTTAACTCTTCCCTTTTTCACTGAGAGATGTGGCAGCCACTTGGTTTGAATCACTGCCTTATGGATTAGTGAACAATTGGGAAGAGTTGGTAGAGGCTTACATGAGCGATTCTTCCCTCCTACCCTCACTTCAGAAATGAGAGGGGAAATCATAGTGCTTAAATAAGGAGATGATGAAAGTCTCTATAATGCATGGAAGAGATATAAGATATTGCTTAAAATATGCCCAATGCATGGAATAGATTTGACCACCCAAATGGACATCTTTTACGACTCTATGAACTACACCTCCAAAGGTATAATTGATGCAGCTTGTTGTGGAGCATTCAAGAGGAAGAGTGCTAAAAAGGCAAGATAGTTTATTGAAGATTTAACAAAAAGCAACCACAGAGCTCCATCTGAGACTTTAGGGAGCAGCAGCAGACTGAAAGGAAGTGGGGTGATAGAGTTGAAGAGGATGACTACCATAGAAGCCAAACTTGATGCATTGATAAACAAAATGGCAAACCAAGAAAGAAGAATGCATTCAACACATGAAGTGGGAACAGTTGAAGGAAATGAGCAGAAGAGTATGCTGATGAGGGACTAGCCCATGAGTGTCCCTGCTCGGGTTGAGGAAATTTCCCGGTTGTCGATAGCGACAAAGCTACAACTTTAGCTAAACCTCGACTTACCATTCTACATTACACACGGCACTAAGGAACCATGAGAATTTCTCATATGGAGATGGAGAACATGAAGGTCCCAAGACCCGGTCACGGAGGTACTGACAATAGTATACTCCATGGGTTTGAGACGATGCGGCTGAGGGGTGATAGAAAATCAAGAGACAAAGAGGAGATCCTAGAATCCTTTGAAGAGATCAATCTTGACATTCATAGGAGAGAATAAAAGGCTACTGAATATTCATGAGTAGAAATTTGTTGAGCTAACAACATTTCAGGCAAACACAAATGTGTTTCGGGCTGACAATCCTCTAAAATTTGGAGACACAAGTAGGGTGATTATTTTAGCAATGTAAAACAGTCAGGGGATGCCTTCCCAGTGATACAGAAGAATCTGAATTTGTATGAGTGGTGACTCTGAGAATGCTTGAGTTAAATCGAGGAAAAAGAAGATGAAAGAAAAATGCAGAAAATACCTAAAAAAATAAGAGGTGTAAACTTAGCAACGAGTGGAGAAAGGAAAACTGAAGAAGAAGAGGTGCGAAACTGTATGCCTCTTATTCCATTCCCTCAAGGAAACGAAAGAAAAAATGGAGGCTTGATTCTCTAGATTCTTGGATATGTTGAAGATAGAGATTAATATACTTCCCTTTATTTGAAGCATTGGCTCATATGTAAGCCCATACTAAATTTTTGAAGGACGATACGAGTAAGAAGGAGATTTGTTGAAGAAGTGGTGAGTGTGACATCATGCGGTCTGATGATCGGAGAAGCTACCGGTAAAGATACGGGGATCACGGCGGCTTCGCGCTTCCTTTGCGGGTTGGGAATGTTGAATTTAAGAAGGCTTTGTGTGATTCAAGGGCAAGCATCAACTTGATGCCACTATATGTAGTGAAGATATTGAATTTGGGGGAGCTTACTCCCACAGCTATGGCCCTACAGATAGCATATAGGATTATAGCACAACCAGAAAGAGTCCTTGAAGAT
The DNA here is from genome assembly GCA_016808115.1 of Tetrastigma voinierianum. Taxonomy (NCBI): domain Eukaryota; kingdom Viridiplantae; phylum Streptophyta; class Magnoliopsida; order Vitales; family Vitaceae; genus Tetrastigma; species Tetrastigma voinierianum. The sequence continues at coordinate 1,085,953 of JAEQBH010000699.1, read as the reverse complement.
GTACTCATCAAGGTGGGATGGGGAAGAATTTATTTTCCTGTGTGCTGATTATGGGTGTGGGAAGGGTAGGGTTCCCTCACTTAGAGACCCGCATGGCTTGCCAGAGGTTTTGCACCTGGTAGTCTTAGAGGTGGAGCTTACTCTCGGGGTGGGAGGAGTAGCCACTAAACTAAATAAAGCTTGTGGTACGATTGTAGAGATTGGGTTATAATTTATGAAGTGCTGAAAAATAGTCCCATGCCGATCCACAGGAAGCTAATTTTTGGTTCTGGTACTGAGGATTAATCAGTGAAAATGGAATCAGATTCATTATCTTTGATGATCACTGATTGTGGATTTTCTGACTTTAGGTTTACAAACCCAAGGAAAGCGGATATAGTTGAATGATAACTAGCCATAGAGAAAAATCCTTGACATGACAAAGAAACAAGAAATAAACTAGTTGAAAGTTCTAACAACAAAAATTGTTTGTTTGAAATGTCTGCTTTCAGGTTCCAGAGAAAAATATGAAACTTTTGTTATATTACTATGATGAATGAGGAAAACTTGAAGAGTGAGAAACTCTTTGATTCTGGGAAACAAAGGAAGCATTAGCAGGGTGATAGAATTGAAGATGGGATCAGCTATTTGTATAAATCCTTTGAGAAAATCACCAAAGGTATTAAGTGAACTTCAAGGACTGAATCTGATGTGAGTTGTAAGAAAAAAGTCACATTGGTTTGAATCAGGCTTTTTATATGATCACGAATGACCCTTTTGTTAAAAGCGGTTCCACTTATGGGTTACCAAGAATCAGTTTGGATTCGCTATGATAAAAATGGAGGAAGAATCAAGATTGAGTCTACAGAATATGGTGGGTTCTGGAGGTGTATGTTAAATATCGGGTGGATCATTGCATAGCCAAGAATGATTTCTCTTTTACCACTTACGTTCAATCTTTGAATGAGTTAATGAGGACACTATTTTTATTTCTTTGGTGGATATTCTTGATATAACTAGATTACTGCATAGCCTTTGAGACTAGGAAGACTACATTTACATGTCCCTTCTATGGCACACCTACTTTGAAGGATGCCATTTGGATTAATATGTGTCTCCGTATTATGTCTATGTTCTCTGATTTTGGTGGAAGAGGCTATGAAATCTTGATGGATAAACTTACCAATCATATTGGGGTCAGGTTTTGAAATGCTTGAGCATGTTGGAAACAGATAACTAAAGGTGCCAGACAAATTTAGCTTTGAATTGGAAAAATGTCTGTTTATAGTAGCCGGTATTGTCTTGGGGCATAAAAGATTTCTCTGACTAGGTTAGAAGTAGACTGACAAGGTTTACGTCGCTCAAAAACTCTCTTGCCACTTACAGCGGTCAAGGGATAAGAGAGGATTTCTACGGATGTGCTGGATTTTGCAGAGAGATTTATAAGACTTCTCAAAAAATCAGACCATTATCGCGGGGTTGTTGGAAAATGATGCAAATTTTGATTTCGATGATCAGCTTCAAATCTTGCATTTGAAGAAATTAAGTCCCCGATTAGTTTACAACTCCCATCCTTATTAACACCTGATTAGGTGGAACAAAAGAGTTTGAGAATAATGTCTGATGTGTATTTATGCAATAGGAACAATATTGGGACAAAGAACTAAAAAATTATTCAGACCATGCTCTTATGCCGGAAAAACCTTGATAGGCTTATAGATAAACTTCTCTACAAAAAAAAAAAAGATCTTTGGCAGTAGTTGTTTGCCTTAGAAAATTAAGCCTTACATATTATGGGTCCATATTATAATACACATTAGTCATCGACAATTAAACAAAAATATCGATAAGCGAAGAAAGATGCAAAACCAAGACTAATCAAATGGGTATTATTGTTGCAAGAGTTTGATTTAGAAGTCAAAGATAAGAAGGGTAGAGATAATGTGATAGATGATCACTTGTATAGATTAGAAAAGCCTACTGAAGAGGAAAAGGGAAATAAAATAGCATAATTTTTTCCTGATGAGCAGCTTTTTCTCTTATTAGTCCAAATACCCTAGTATGCTGATATTGTGTGGAATTGTCCTTTTTTGAGTTAAATTACCAATGAAGAAAATAAATTGAGAACTGATAGCAAATTTTATATTTGGGATGACCCTACTTTCAAGAAGACATATGCTGATAATTAGGGAGATGTAATTGCCCAAGAAACACCATATAAGGTAAGTGTGATAAGTATCATTGTCCACCCATATGGAGGACATTTTGGGATATACAGACATCGTAAAAATTCTTTAATCAGGTTTTATTATGGCCTGCCTCTATTAGAAGAGATGTTTTGAATGGATGCAAACATTACAACGATGTCAGAATGGGCAACATAAAAGCGAGAAGAAATGAGATCCCTATAGAATCTGGTGGTGCCCGATTTTTATGTATCTGCCACGGGATGATGATAGACTTAAGCATGGGACCTTCCATCCTCATTTGAAGTCACCTTCGTTCTCTAGCTGGATTATGTAATAGAAAATGGATGGAAGCAATGGGTGTCTAGAAATATGATGCAGCACAGTGGTGGGGTTCATTCAAAGAAATATTTGAAGCGATTTGAACACCAGGCAATCATATTAGTAGAGTAGGGAAGCCATTTTTACCAAACTAGTATTTACAAAACTCTATGGCCCATATATAGAATCTACAAACAATATGTAATGGGTTGGCTTATCACCCTCAATCAAATGGGAAAGCATATGATTTCCAATGAAATAAAAAAGAAGATTATAGAGAAAACAATGAACTCAGCTGTGAAAATCTTGGTCTCTGAAAATTAGATAATGCATAATCTGGAGCACATATGAATTACCTACAAAACTCACATTGGAATGTCCCATTACAAATTGTGTTAGGAAACCTTGTCATCTCCCTCTTGAGTCGGATATCAAGCCTGTGGATATTAAAAGAAACTAGACAGTGTTTCAAAGCACTTGAAAGGGGTTACTCAAAATGTGAATGGCCCGGAAGAAGAGTTGAGGGATGAAACCTTGATGTGCAATCCTGCGAGGATAAGGGAGACTGAAGAGTGGCCTTGATTAGAAAGTGTGGGAATGATTCAAACCGGGAGCTGATATTCCTGTCTGATTCCAAACTCAAGAAAATTGTTTCCAGCGAGTCAGACCGTTAGTCCCTTTTCAGTGAATTTTGAAGTACATCCTTTGGAGCATTAACACGAGGAAACTAAAATTATGCGGAAATGAGTTTAGGTGGATGAGAATAAGCATTATCTTGGAGGAACATAAACAGAATTGGCTTTGGGTTCGCCACGCAGAGATGGAAGAATTTTCTTGAAAGGAAAGCGTTTTTGTGATGTCTGCGCTAAGACATAAAACGGTACTAACAACGAAATTTGCTTGGAGCAACCAAATTCGATTTTAGTTGTTTGATAGTTTGATTTGTTTGCTTCAGATATTTTAATTAAGTTTAGATAATTTAGTAGAATGAATTTTGAATTTTGTTTTGAATTTATAATCGATTCGATTTCTTTTTGTTGACTTTTTAGAATGATGAGTTGAGTGGGGATGGATTTTAATTTGGAAGGAGATACTGTCTCAAAACTCCACATTATCTTTAGAAAGATTACTATAGAGTCTTTCTTTTTCCTATCAACATTCTTTAAGGATAATGCCTCAAATTGAAGTTTGAAGTGTATTTTTAGATGAGAAAATGAAAAGTAACTTTATTTGTGCCCATTCCTTGAATATTTTGATTATCTATCATAATGATTGATCCCGAGTAGAAGAAATGAGATGTACTATTCATACCCCGAATTAGGGTTCTTTGCAAATTAGATAACATCTTCCTAAGTAGTTGTTGGTTTGGTGCATTGCACTGAAAATTTTGTCAAATATTAATTGGTTAAGAAAATATTTAAATTTGAAGTGAAATTCATTGTATTGTCGTGAGCATTATTTCTTTATTCATGAAATTGACATTCTACTATGTCGCAATATTATTTCTCTTTGTCGTGACGAAGATTGGATTAACCTTTTATATGTTGCAGGAAAGTATTGTTCGTGATGTGCCCTAGGGCAATAGTGTAATTGTTATTACTTTCATATTTCAATAATAAAGAGGCATTTTCATTATTATCTTACATTTCTAATTTGGTGATTTGCTCCATGAATAGTTGATTCCACTTATGGTCATCAGGTGTGTGGCACCAGTAGTGATTAGAACCTGGACACCAAAAATCTGGAATGCTATTCCTGAAATTGATATTGTTTGTTCATTATTGGTGGGCGATAGTGAATTAAATGAGACTAGTAATAGATTTGGCCGACCGATCATGTTCTCATGATCATTGCGCCCATGATGTTCGAGTCCCGGCTCATAAAATTACATATTTGGTGAACATTTATCTTGGATCGACCCACCATGAGAATACCATGGATTATAGTCTGGTGCTTCCTCGTCATATGATGTCTTCTTTTTATTAGACCTAACACCACCATAGGATCTTGCATGAGGGCTTTTATGTTTGACACAAATTCAGCATTATACGTGACCAGGATTGTTTAATATAGACTGTAGTTGGACATCAGAATAAATCATGTAGAGAAGTGAGTGGATGAAGGTTTGTCCCTCTGTTTAGAGAGAGATATTTGGGCCCCTCGGCATGTGGAGACTGAAGTGCGCATGACCATACTTAATGAATTAATAAGGGTTCTTAATGTCATTTTGTATTGTCGGTTTACATGGAGGTCGAGAAAATTGCACGATTAAACTTTACAAAGGAGACATAGTCCATTGCCTTGTGTTCAGTGGGATATTATATGAGACAAGGACTCGACATTTATTATAAGATTAGGTTATATTGGAGTTATTGACATCCACATAATTTGGGTGGTCTGTAATATGCACTTGTTAGAGAAGCCTCTGCTGCCATGTGATCGTGGAGAAGCAGAAATAGGCTTAGCCCACATTACTTGCTATTATCTTGAACCTCTAGATCCACGAATAGAGAATGAATGGGAAACCAGCATTTGAACTAAATTTAGTATTTATTCTAAAGGGATCCCTATGTAGATCAGACTCATTCGTTTGACAATTGAGAGAGGCTGCTGGGGTTTTGCTGGGGCTCAGCCTGGTTCCTAATACCTCGTTTCTCTCGGTTTCAAAGAAAGGCTCTGTTCTTGTGGATGGCCTTGCAGAGGTGGAGCCTTATCTGATGTAGCCTTTCAGGTTCTCTGAGGTGGGTTGGCCTTTTCTGAAGCTGCAACAAGGATCTTCTGAGAGCCAAGGTGTTCTTCACATCACAGATCATCCAGTCGGATCACATGGATCCTTGGTCGGGTTAGGGAAAGAGAGGAGGAATTTTAATTTTCCACATTGTGTGTATATATGATGATTAATGTCGCGATGAAACTGACAAGTATGTGCACATGACCTTAGTATTTTATATCGCGACATTATTCACCCAGCCCCATCAGAGATTTAACTATGTGACATAAATTTTAAAAAATAAATTCTAAGCTTGTTTTTGTTGCAACAATTTAAAAAGACACAGCAAATCATTTGGCTCATAAATAGAGAACCCCAATGTTGAAAGTACTTTCTCCTCAAACAATCGAGTATTTGTAAACTAAATTTGCCTCCCATTTTCATAGAAAACCATAAATCGAGACCGATATCCAACTTCACTGCTCAGAACTATGAATCTGATTCTAAGCTTTGGAACAAGATAGTGGAAGAATGCTGCTAGAATATGAGGAGGAAGCTAATCTAAACCGGAGTTAGAGATGTTGAGGAAAATATGGGCAGGAAACTAAGGAACAGGAGCAAACAGTGCGACGGAAGAAAAAGAAGAATGGAAGGAAACGAGCAAAGGCAAGAAGAAGAAGTGAGTAAGTTTGTTTTAGATAGATTGCCCTTTGTCTTATGGGAAAAAGATCCGAGAGGGATGAGGGTTTCATTACAATTTGAAGAAAGGAGAGGTTCAACAAGCTCATCTCGCTTTAACTGTTGAAATGATTGAAAGAGATGCTTTATGGCAAGCTTCAGCACCTGGTTTTGTGACATTGGTGGAGATTTTTCTGTTTATAATTTAGGAGTAAGAAGACTATGTATAAGGGAGGTGAATCTCTCAATGAGAAAGATAAATGGAACACATTTAATCTGAAGGCGAAGATGGATTAAGTTCAAAGAAACTGTTAAAGGTACAGGTATAGAAAAATTGTAGACTTGATCGCAGACGAAGAAAGGAAATGGGAACAAAGGAAAAGCCCCATATGAATCCATTGCCACCAGGCTCTTTATGAAGGCTAAGTGTGGTTTATTTTGTGGATTAGTCCCTATTACCATCCAACGCTCTAGTCCTGGTGAGGAAGAATCAGCGATATATATGTGCCTTCTTGGAGGGTACAGATCAATGTGGACAGATGGTGAAACTCCATTCTAAGTTACTACATAAGCAAATACATGGGTCTTATCCCATACCCAGCAATAATCACTAGACTCTGGATCTTAGGAGGTGTGAAAGAAGATTGGGAAAAGGAAGAAAGCATGGCTCCCAGGGCTATCTCACGGGCATTGAAACCCCAGGCTGGCGGAATAACCGAGGCCAAGAACAAAGCAGGGCATAAATGCAAAACTAAAGAAAGAAAGGGGATGGCGAAAATGAGCAAGAAATGCGGTTAGGCAGCTCGAAACAGCATGGTAGGGGCTTGAGCCCCCATCCCGAATGTAGCTCACGAGATGCAAAATAAATCCATCCAAAAGCAAGCTGGGGCTCGAGGCAAGGGGCAACAGTGCGGTTTGATGGAGATGGTAAAACTCTGTGAGGTGAGATCTAGGAAAGGGGCCGGATAGCTAAAATCAGCTGCAACTAAGATATGAGTGCATGAATTACAAGTTGAGAAAGAAGATACCTCAAGGCCCAGAGTGAGCACTCAAGCAAAGAGATGAAGAGTGGAGGGATAGTGGAAGAGGAAAGGAAGCACTCATTGGGGACCGATTTTGAATATAGGCAATGAGTTATTGAAGATAATGAAAGAGAGAGAGGGTGCGATGGAGAAGAAGATTTTGTTACAGAAAAGCGAATGCAACCGGATATAAGAGAATATCATAAGGAAATCCTTACTCTAATAAATAAGGGATAAGGAGATAGAAGCAACCCTCAACTACAAGCAAAAATTATGGACTGAGAGCTTAGATATGGTTTATAACAATTTGTAATTGAATTCCATGTACAAGAAAACATAAATGAAAAATCAGTTGCAAAAATTTGTGTCCATTTTTCTCTTGCATTTTTCTTGTGTCTATTTTCTTTTTCATTGATTGATCTTCAATAAATAAATAATGATGCTTTTTTTTTTATATAGCTTTGCTGAATAATAGAGAAACCAGTTTTCCTAAGTTTTATTTGTTGATGAAAGTTGTGATTTGTTTGGTGGAATTTGAATGATGAGTGAATTGAGTTGCTTGTGTTGTGATAAATTTTTCTGAATTGAATGGATTGATTAATGTAAGCTTTTGATTAGCCAGTCGCATAGCAACACTGTCAGAAACCAAACAAAATTGATGGGTAAGGTGGGAGTGGGGATGAGATGACCCAGAGTGGAGGGTTGTAAATGTTAACTCTATTGTTGAATAAAGTTGAACTTTCAGGACTTGGAAGAATTTAAACCAAATGATGGAACAAATAAGACTTATAATTCTATTTTTTGTCAACAGTTTAGTTATTGTGAATCCTGAAAAACAATGCACATAGATCGAAAACTTCTTTACCGAGAAACTAGTTTGTCTTGCAGAGATGAGGACATCTTCTAAGATCATCACTTTGATTTAACCTCCCCAGAGGGTCCTGGGAACTTGTTGAATTCTTAAGTCTAAGGTGAAATCCTGGGGCAATACTTTTCCCTTGGAAATGATATCTAGGCCATTCTTGGAAGGTTTGAACCTTTCAAAAACACCTTATGTGTATGTGCATATACCTTAGTTCATATTTATTTGAAATCAATTTCATCATCTTAAACAATAAAAAAACTAAATCAACCTATCAATTTAATCTCTGATAAAGAACCATGTTTACCCAAGAATTGCATGACAAAATTACATCAATAGTAGAAAAGGACAAGTTTAGGGAGTATTATTTGAAATGTAAAAGGGAGGATAAGGAATAGAAAAGAGATGGGAAAGGAAAACCAGGTGGAGATGAGAAAAGAAAAAGAATAGAAAGAAAGAAAATTTATTGACAATACAAAAAGTAACAGGTGGAATGTAAAATCTTGTCTTTACAAACAACTCTCCCTTGAGGACTTAATTCTAAGTTTTTTAGGGAATGACTGCCTGGTGCCTGATAGCAATATTACAGGGGTTGCTAGCTTGAAGTTCTCTAAAGTTGGGTAGAAGGTTTTAAAAAGAGACCAAAACATTGACTAAAAGTAAGCCTTGACATAAATAAAAAGAAAAAATGGTTTAATCTTCATCTTTTGAATTTACAGTGCAAATGGATTGAAGAAAAACACCAAGCAGAGAGTAATCGGAATGATGCACCGAATGAGTTGGAGGGTTATTTGAAAGTTGACATCGTGGAAGAAAATGAGGATGAAGAATGAGAGCAGAAGTATTTTTCAGTTACAGTAAAATTGAGATACGGGTAAACTTGAGCCCCTAGGTGATAAATACCAACTCTTTGCAATTACCTGGTTGCATTATAAGCCTAAAAGATCTCATTGATCTTGAATGTTGTATCTGCCTACACATTATGGAATTATATGACAAACCAGAGTATATGGGACTTGAAAAGATAAAAGAGAGTTTGTTATGCGAGTGGTAATATCTCCACTGTATTAACTAATCTACTGGGCTGAAAACAGAAAACCATTACACTGCAAAATCGGGGTTAAATAATGGGCCCCATTTACACTACTCAAGGAATTATTTATGTTTCAAATATTGCCAGAAAAATCTTACCTTGATTACTAGTTAAATTGATTAAGTATGGTAGATTATCGAAATCAGCAAGGTCCCATGAAGCCCTGTATTCTCCCTCTATGCATGCCTGCACTTCTTGCAGTACTCAGTAGTTCTAGGGTGAACATGTGGATGGGTTTCTTCATACAAATGACTTCAGGTAGAGTTCCAGAGTGTGGTGAATTTGGTTTGGTTAGAGTTTTTATAAACAGTGAGTTGAATTGGTTGAGGCACGAAGTAGAAATAAGTAAAAAATATAAAATGAGCTTCCTTGAGTGTTGGGTAAGCTGGGGGTTGGATTCCCCAGGCATGGCGAGGTTTCCGGGGATCTTTCTCGCTTTAGAGGGATGACTTACATAGTCGTTTCTAATAGGTTCTTCATTTAGCTAAATTGACATAATATTATCTACTTTACAGAAAAGATGGCATCCACCCAGCCGTGGGTAGCCTCTCGATCGTTAAAACCTGGTCACATGACTCACACCACAATGGCTCATAATGATAACTAACGGGCATCAATGGATTAACGTGGCGTCAGTAGGCCCCAGCCAGTAATAACCGGTAGGGTATTTCCAAAAAGGATCAAAACACCTAAAGTTAAAAGGAGAATAATAACAGTGATGGAATCACAACCTTGAAATCCTGGAACCCCTCAGCCCACTTGTAGGATCCTTTGCCATTAGCCTTCTTATGAGAAAGAGGTTCTAGCCACTCATTCTGAGTTGTCTCCTCCCGGAGGTGTTTGGCTAGTGAAAAGGGAGGAAAAGTAGAGAAAAAATAAAGGAAATTTGTTGAAACTCTTGCCCCAGGCCACGGCTGGCAAACAAAAAAAAAAGTCTCTAGGTTATAGTGTTGTTTGCTTGAAGCATCTCTGCCAAAAATGCAATTACAAAAATGAGACAGCGATTAACTAATGCAGGACGAAGTGGGAAGAATCACAAGGAGGAACAAAAGTCAAAAGCGGCGCCGAAGAATTGAAACGTGGCGGGCAAGCAAAGGCAATTTAAGTGATTGCCTTGAAAAATTAGTAACCTTTCTTGAAATTCTTCCCTTACTTATTATTCTTCTTCTTTCTGCATATATGCTTTCAGCTGCTCTGAGCTATAGCCTCTAGAGTTCATCCTTTTCAGCTTCTTCATGGTGGAACTAACTCAAAAGAAACTTTGGCATGATTGGCTTGCCAAAAACTACAAAATTTTCCACAAAATGCGATTAGTAGTCTTGCTAGATCGTAACCTTTGCCAAATGGGTTCAATTAGGGCTATTACTACCACGAAAATTGCTCCAAAGCCTGTGTTAATGGGTTGGCAAAATAATTTTTATTTGGGTAGTAATCCACACCCAATCGACAATTTGCTAGTCCCTTAGCAATGAAAAGAAGAAAACAAATCAAGAAAGCAAAGATGAACTGCTTCTGCATCCAAAAATAATGTTTTCAAAGTAAGTGATAATGCGTGGCAGCTAGCGAAAGTTACAAAACTACACTTGACCAACTATCTACAGGGAAGAAGTGTGTGCTATAAAATCAAGTATCAAAATAGTGTCGGCTCTGGAGCCAGACCTTACCTTCCACAAAAACCTAGAGACATGGCTTTGCGGTTTGATTCAGGTTTTAAAAATAACAGCCCGTCATTCCGTTCATATCCTTTATTGCTCTTGGCCTAAACTAACACACTAACTGACCTCGATAAATCAAGACCCCTTTTATTCCTGCTGCCTTTTTTTGTAAGGGGTGCAATGTTGGGGGTATCGAACTCTAAATGTCCATCTCTTGAGGGTGCAGGTGACTCACGGCAATTAAGATTTAGACATCAATCATAAGGATCTTTCGGCCACTAACTCTTGAGGTTTCCTTTGAAATTCTAATGAGTTCAGAGACTACAACACTACCGATTTGCTAAACTTTCTTCACCAGCCTCGCAGACACAAAATTAGGTGGCATCTGACCGAGTTGGCTTTAGGAGCACAGGCTTTGAGACTTTAGCCACGCGCTACCCCTCGGGCCAAGTACTCAGTTTGAATAAAGCATCCTGATTTCTTTTCTTTTCTTTTTCTTTTTCTTTTCTTTCATGCACTTCTTTTTGAAAGACTCATTGGTCTTTGTTCAGAGGTCTAAACTATTAAGAGTGGTGGTCGAGGTACTAGTAGGACTTTACTTGAGCTTAGAAAACAGAAGCGATTTTTAACTGGCAAAATCATGTACTGTGTGTGATTAGTTCAAGCGTGGAGAAAAGGTTCAAACCAACATAAAGAATTTCAACATGTTATCAGCTCCAAATCAAGCCTTAACACCAGAACTCCCTGGCTGCATCAACAGCATTTGGAACAAAATTTCAATTTCTCCAAGCTGCAAAATTTTGACATTACAAAAAATGTTACGAAAATCAGAAACTAAAAGCATGAACAAGAAAAAAAACGTGCATTATTTTGTAAAAAAGAAACTGACTGTAGAGTCGTTCTAACTAACCAAAATAGACTTCTTCAAAACATAAATCAACACCCATTCCTTAACTCCCCAAGATTCTACATTTGTCCTCAATGGTTATGCCAGAATTTAAGGGAGGAAGTGGGGAAGTACCTCCTTGATAAAATCATGCCGGTTGTTGGATAGAAGATTCTCAAGCTTTCCGCAAAGGACCTTATTCTCCGTTTGGGCTTCAGGTAGACAGGGTTGGAAAAGCAGGAGGGAGAGAAAAAAAGAAGTGACCAATTGGGCATTTTTGAAAATTACGCTTTATCATAATCTCAAAATTTCTTTCAAAGATGTTTGGATTCTAAACTCTCAAGATTTAATAAGTGCCGAGATGCGCCCCAACGGGTTGGATGAAAAGTTATCAGATAAAACAAATGAGGTGCAAAAGAGGGAGGAGGGTTTGGCAGAAAAAGGTTCGAAAATTCTGACTATTTGCCGTTACCACGAGGTTGAAAAATTTTGGCAAGGTTGTGAACTGAGAATTTTACCATTGTGTTAATTCGCAACCCCTCTGACGATACACTAACGAGGTTGTGAATTTGTGACGAATTTTATTTTATTTTATTTATTTTTAATGACATTTTTTGAGATATACTTTTCTTTTAAATATAAATAATTTTAACTCAATAATAATAATAATAAAATGGAAACAAAGAAAAAAGAATCTAGGTTGGTACCGGTGTGTTGAGAATTTCGTAACCGCTGAAGTAGCACAGTTTCTAAATTTTAAGTAGGGGTTCTTTGAGAATTTCTTTAGACTCTTTCCTCTAAACTACGGACTCCCTGCTGCAAAAATTTGACACCAAGTGCAAAAAAAAATAACATAGGAAAAAATTTAAAAATAAAAAAATGCAAAAAATGAAAAATAAAGTACAGAAACAGTCTTCAAGGTGATCAAAGTCTAAAGAGAAAAAAAATTGAATAAAAAAATAAATAAATGAAATCGACGGTGAGTAGGCGCTACTGCGGTCTCAAAGGAGTGATTTATCAAACCCAGTTTCTAGGCCTTATGCGGTAGATTATAGAGGAACTATTGGGTGGTGGAATTCTTTGGTCCCCGTCTCCATCCCAGACAATGATAATGTCACAACTATAATTTTCTCTTGTTCTCACGTAAATTAGTGACTAGGCTAGTTTTAGGAATCCACAATTTTGGCCTTGAAGTGCGTATCATTTTGAAAACCTGCAGATAGAAGCACATAGAATAACCATAACTTTCTGAAAGCGGAATATCCAGGTCATTTGGGTCTCCTTTCGTTTCATTAATTTTTATTTTATTTTCTTTTTGTTTTCTTTTCCTCCGTTAGTTTCCCCAAACACATTTTTCGGTTAGTATTTTCTTTAGTTTGAGCAATAATCTAGTGAAATTTTGAGCTATGTTTTATTATAAGTTTTTTCATTCTTTATCTTATTCAATAAAATTAGAATTTTGGGTTCGTTGTTGATTATTAATATGATTCAGTGATTTTCCTGTCAATTGAAGTCACTCTTTAATTGCAAATCTGCGATCATTGAAAGACTAAGCTCCAACTTTGAGAATGGGTGAGTGTTGGTTATCATTTCTACTTGCCCAACTTAAAAAAGAATATTCAAAGAATTCAAGTATTTAATTCTCCCAATAAAGTGTTGTTCTTGCAAATTAATTAATTTCTTGTAATATTGTCTTTGTGCCACTCAAAAGGGGTTGTGTCTTTGCTCTGATTTCTAAGTGGCCTCGGGTGACATGAGATGGAGATTCTGAGAGGTATAGGTAGTTACTTAGGGGTATGCTAGATATTAATGTGTGGGCCAATGAATCCCAACAAACTTTTGGCACTCCCAGTATATCACTAATTTAATCATGGTGTGAGGATTAATTGGTTGATGTATCAGTTTAATTGATTAAAGGTTTCTCCTTTGTTTGATGGAAAGATCTTGATCCCGTGTTAGCATAGATTTAATCAAGGAGATAGAGAGTTTACTCAAATTCTAAGGATGAGATACCCCAGTTGAGATTGGAAGACTTGCATTGTCCTGTATCCCTTTCAGCCAAGGCAGAAGGTGCCAGGTCAGGAGGCACAGGTGGTGCAGAAAGGAAAAATCTAGGATTCTGAAGAGGGATTATCAATCTCACAAATAATGATTAGATTCATGTGTCTGGAGAGGGAATATGGTTCTCCTAATTAGTGAAATGTAGTGTATGGAGGAATCAAACTATACTACCTTACATCTTTGAAACCCAAAGTTTTTAAGATTTTCAAAACTGATGGCTGAATTATGTTATAGAATGATGCAAAAATTGATAATTATAATTCATCTATTTCCCAATGTCAACTTTACTCCATGAAATCTGAATTCCAATTCGTTTTGAATTTTTGCTATAGTTATAGAATTTTAATCAGTCATTATTTCTTTAGTTTAAACAAATCAATTTTTGTACTGAGTTCAAATATATTAAGGATCTGAGTGGTAGGGGTGATTGATCTTTGAAATTATTTCCATCAATCCTAGGTGGGAATGATATCCCGAACTTAAAATCCACTTTTTGTTGCTTGTGTAGGCATTGTGGCCTTTAAGGAGTGTTAATGTAATTTTCCATTGTTCATACACATAAAAACATTCTTATAATTTTTAGTCAAACAACAAGATTTTGGCATTCCTATGAGGGATTGAATAGTCCTTGGTGCTAATGTTAGGGAGGTAATTTATAGTTTTTGGTCTACTTTTTAAAACAACAGAGATATATATCAAATTTATATTGACACCCTGAGAATTTGAATAGTTCACTGGAAGTAAACAATGACAAAAGATTTAGTATACTAGACATGTAGTCTAGAAAACGAGTTTATGTGATCTGCATTTGTGGGACTTGAGTTAAATTCATTTGGTGATGGTGTGGAAAAATTTACACTTCATCATGTGTCGCGATCTTAAGGGTCAGCTAGGAGGAGCATTTGCCTTGGTGGGTCTTATAACAATAGTTTGGTGAGCACTCTACAGATCAGGCACCCTATAAGGCCTTTGCTGAGAGCCTTGTTGTGGGTCTCAGTTTGGGAGAGAGTGACCTCCTCTGAGGTTCGAACTTGATTAAGGACCTTTGAGGAAGGTGGACTGATATGGAGAAGGCGCGTCTTCCTCAGGCTAAATGGCCGACAGGAAGAACTACACTAACAGGCAGCGGTGACCTCTAAAGTTTAGAGTGGGTGATCATGTCTTCTTGAAAGGTGATGCCACTCTAAGAGAAGAGTGGTCAGATTGAAGAAGTGAGAGGGAAAAGGCTTATTGGCGGGTATGCTCCCGGCGCGCCATGAAATTTTCGAGAAGTGGGTGTTGTTGCTTATCACATTGGCGCTACCTCCAAGTTTATCTGAGGTGTTCCGTGTGGTATTCCATATCATGCTCCAGAATACACTCTAGATCCGACTCATGTGTAATGGATGGGGAAATCTGACTGTTGATGTGGATGGAGATCTTTGAGAAAGATAAGTACATATCATGGATAATGGGATCAGGGTTTTGCAACCTGGGGCGTGAGGTAGTGAAGGTGTTGTGCGACACTGTGGAGTCAGAGAGGGAGTAACATGGGAACACAATGACCGCGATGTGGTATAATTATCGCTCTTGAGGGCGAGTCTGCGTTTTGGTCGTTTTAAATAATAAAATAACTTCTTATAGCCATGGCGATTGTATGTATGTAGTAAGTGTGAATTGAATGAAAAATTCTTTTAAGGGGGGAAGAATGTAAAACCCGAAGAAAAAAAAAATCAAACTTTAAGATGATGAAACGGACCATATTATGCTGAAGTTGATCTCGTGAAACCGTTTCCCGACGTTTTGTTTTCTGAGACAACGGGGTTGGATGACACATGCCATGAGCCTTGGCATTAACGTAATTCGACCGCTTGACATGAAATGAGAAGTGATGTCATGGTGAAAAGGAGCATGGGAGGTGGTGGAAGGAAGATGTCTTGAAGAATATCTTGTGGCCAGGAGAGCTAGGATAAAAGAGGGTTGGTGGGGAGGAAGGGAAGATCATTTGAGGTCTTTGGCGTTGAAGACAAAAATGAGGAAAGGAAAGGGAAAAAAGAAAATGAGAAAGAAAGGAAAGTCGACGAGCTTAACCCACTGGGTCTCCGGCCGTTCGGCAGTCAGACTCTGTGGACCAGAAGTAAAGTCAAATCTTTCCTCCCAATAGAGACTCGCTCCAGAAAATTAAAGGATTCTTCCACCTTGGTTTATTTCCACTATGAAGGGCTGTTTCCAACACAAGTGTTTTACAGGACTATTGTGAATGCTGCCCTATTTTGACCCTACACACTGTCTAGATTTTGGGACTAGATTTCGGTTGGGAAACGGAGACTGTTGGACCTTCGTGTCAATAAAAGTTAACTATATGAATCACGTGAACTTGATGTTGAGCTTTTGATCGCCTAAATTGGACCTCTATACAGCCCGAGGTTGTGGCTCCTTCCAGGGCGCCACAACTTGGTGTGGATTTTGTGGGATGGGAATTGTGGCATGTTTTGTGGTTTTTAATTTGAGGTTGTTTTATGTTTGTGTTGAGGCCCAGATTTGTGGTTGGTCTCATGGCTTGGATTCTTATCAGGTCTTGTCGGACTATTTAGGCCAAGATTTAAAGGCGTTGGAGCTGATTGAGTTGAGTTCGAGCTGTCTCTCTAAGCTTACAGTGTGTGGCTGGTGGCAGAATGCCAGTTTGCTCTGACCTGGTGAGGTGTGAAATTACGGTTCTGGCTGTTGCTGAAACTTACCTAAAGGCCATTGTAGTACAAACTATTTTGTGGGCGTAATCACTAACACAATTGATATATGGATCAAGTTGTCATTTGCTTAGGATTTTGGATGACATCTTAAAACGGTAAGTAATTAATTATAGATATTAATATCATATTTATATCTTTACATGTGTGTTTGAATGTATTGATATTGAGGATGATTGTTTGGTTTGAAATTATATACTCTAATATAATTATCCATATATATAATTAAGTGTATGGTTTGTGTTGTCCACTTCTTGGCATTCATTATACATGTAGCATGATACTCTTATCTGCCCTTTTGTGCATTACATCTGAGACATTACATTGAATAGATTGTGGTGTAGTTTTATAATCCTTTTCCGTTTTGATTGTTTTGATTTAGTGAAACTCAATAAGTTCAGGCGGCGTCGATAGATCCACCGTTACAACAAATAAGGTAAAGAAAGGCTTTGTGTGGTGTTAGCAATAGGGATGAGGACCTCCAGGTGAAAGATCGGTGTTTTTGGTTAGGCATAATTCTAACGGTGAAAGCCCGTAAAAGTGTCTAGGTCTTACCAGCGCTTCTGGTGTGGCACTTAAAAATTTCTTGCCATAAAGGCACATGGGTTTGGTATGCAAATGATCATTGAGGTATGACATCAAAAAAAACTTTAGTTTAGAAAAAACAAAATGAATTTGTTTCGTAAATAGTCATTGGATGTGATGTCGATGGATTTTTATCATGCATGGGCTTAAGCATTGTGCGATAAATCGATAAGGACTTTCCCTATGAGGCATCTTCCGGGAGTCGTGGGACTCGGGCGTGGTACATGGTCAGTCTCCTCGCATCTCATTTCACTGGCACCGGCATGTAAAGTTCCTAAACGTAGGGGTGCATGTTTTTACTTGGAATGTGAATATGATGTGTGGAACATGACATTATGTACTGGTGGGGAGTTGTGTGACCGCTGCCATCACGAACCGACAGGCGGACCGGGCGGGGACCTGAGTCCCTCGCCTTACGAATCGACAGACCAATCCCGACCGATTGCTTTTTCCCAAACACAATTTAAAAAATACTCAGCCCAAGAAAATATATGTCGTCAATACCACTTTAACGCCAAAAGGGCCCATCATTGATCACGAAACTCTTTTTTTCGTTAGTGTGGCATATCACATGCACCAGCTTGGTCCGTTTCCACCTTTATACAATCGGCGCTAATAGCCGTTTCCCAATATCCCATCTTACAAAACGCAATCAAGTTTCCAATTTTCGCAATAATGTTTGCTTACCAAATAAATCGAATAATTTCATATGCATGTAGCCAGGCTTTTGCCTGTCCCTCAGTCAACCACGACTTTCACGATGACTCACGATTGGCTGATCTACCTCTTCATACTGTTCACTTTCGGTACCACCATGATGAAATACAACAACGCGCTGTATTTTACGCTTAGTGGTTCTATATAGTAATCTCTTCCATTTGGGTTTAAGTCGATCATTACTAAATTTTCTAAACCATGCTTTTGAATCTTTTGAATTATCAATGTCGTGTACATATATATTTCATATACATTCATTCGGTTCGTATTCAAATTAAATGTGCACTTTCATACATCATGACGATCGTTCAAAACATAAAATCGTACGTTTACCACACAAATATTCTTATCATTTGCTCTTTATAGCGAATTTAACTGGAAGCTTTTGATGCCACGAGGATACTTGAAAATCGCGCATGGTCCGGGTTAAGTTTCTGGTAAATCTCAAAACCTTTTTGTAACTATGATCTGTGGATCTCAGTTAGAACGATGACTTGTTATTAAAAATCAATTTGTGAACTCTTACCAATATTATCCCCATTTGTGACTCTGCAGGATGGTGACGCGTCATTCGTTAATTAATAATCTTTTACTAATTTATTATAATAAGTATACCCGATCTATCCCACTCTGGCTCGATTTGCGGGTTTAACATTTCTATTAAAGGCATTTCCGTCTATTTCATGGCAAAGTAAGTATAAAATATAACCATTTTATACAAACAATTTCATTTCAATACTCATGCAATTTTTCATATGCAAATCATTTCACAATCAATTATCAGTCAATTAAAAACAAATCAATATGCTTTTCTTCACAATCTATCAACAAATCAAATGTTTCACCAATCATTTAAACACTTTAGATTAAAGAAGAAGTAAGGAGAACAAACCAAAAAGCTTATTTGCCCTTTTGGTTCCAATCCTCGGAATCGATCAGGTCGGGTTTTCTTTCTCATGTATTTGTTCTAATACAATTATGGAACAACAATATGATTGACTTTTGTTGGGTTTCTGGATTGGGAGTTATTTTCTACCACCACACTTTCCTTTACAAAATTTTCAGAACAATGACCCATATTTGCCAACTTCCTTCAAGTCCATATTCTCTGTAAATCTATTTTATTCAAAATTGGAATCATCAAATTGGACATAGAGAAGCTCGGATATGTGTCCTAAACATCAGGACTATTCTATTTTCAACCACGAACCGGACTTTGCACCAAAAACATGGCTCCCTTTAGATGAATTTTTGGGTCCTAATGAGGGTCAATTGAATACGCCCACTCAGAAATTATTCTCTAATTTTATTTTAAATTTGAATCATAATTTGGATGAACTGAAACTCAACTTGCCATTATTTATCATTATTTAAACATAGCGATATCGAAGCTGTTCAAGTGTGACTGAAAATGAGCCTCATTTGTGAATTTATGTGGATCAATGGGATCAGATGGGTCCACTGTTTCTTTTGGATTTATTTCTCACTAGAGGGATCTGTTTATTACCAGAATTTTGGATCTTTTAATTTGGGATGTAGGTGATTAGATTAAGTTATGACTTGAAAACAAGCATGGGTTTGGAAAATTTGACAACTCTCCCTAAAACTAACAGATTTTCACCTTCTTACAAAGAATTATCTTCAAATCTGATAAATATATATCAAAGCACGACCAGCCCCACCAATTTGATCTGACTAAATCTAACATCATTTTATGAAGCTTAGGGTTCTTTAGAAGCTGAGCTTACAACAGTCAGGAAAAGGATTAAGGGTTTTGGTTTATTTTACCCTCTAAATCCCCAGTTCTTTCATTTTAATCTTTAACCTTCCTCTTTATATAATCGCGATTTCATGACTAAGGAAAAGTACCTGTCTTCCACAATCCCTCACATATTCTGAAAGAACACTACAACACTTTCTCTCTATTCTTTTGATATTTTGAAATACGCCTCTGAATAATGTTGGTCTTAAATCAAATCTGATAAACTTTATTTCATTCACCTCAATTCCATTTTCTCACTTTAGCTTCCCATTCATTTATTCATATTTCATTTCATTTATACTTTGCTTTTCCATTCTCATTTATGACCATGGATCTTCTTTGTTTTAATTTATTTGACTCACATGTATTCGGGTTTTATCATTTTTGTTCATTCACTCAGGGAGAAAAATAATTAATTTAACACACCCTGTTTCTGTATAAAACTTCTTAAAGGTGTTTGCATTCTGGCTCCTTCCCTCACCAAAGGAATTTGATCTCAGAATTCTTCTAAATCAGACAGTTGAGATCTTTGCATTATTTTAACACGCTTTACTTTCCATGACTTGCTGATTACATGGACTTCAAACCGCCCCTGGCGTGAGGTCGGCTTTTTAGCCGACTCTTTCAGCTTCCGTTCAGTCCCTCGACCAGCACTGCGTCAATCAGTTGTGTCATCTCAAGAGGTACCTCGATGGATCCGGCGCCTTCCACCTCTTTAACGACTGGCCCATGATGCTGCGAATTTTACGGCACTCTGGAGGTAAGCTAAATCCCTGCCCCCACTGGTTAGAACTCTGGCTCTTCCTATTTTTGGCCCAGTGAGCTTGAATCAAACTTTTGGCATTTTGATCTAGTGCCTCACTGGCGATGCACCAAAAACTTTTTTGGATCCTATATCGAATATCTTTCTTCCTATATCTGCTCAGGTTTTCCCTCATGGCTTACTCCGTCTTTCTACAAATCTATTTTTCCTTTTCCTTGGACTTTTTATTTGAATCTGGAGAATCAAAATTACATTCTCTCTCTTCTGTAACTCAAATGCCCGTTATTCAGAGGCTTTCTTAGTAAGAACCCTCTTCAGGCTACTGTTCAAATACTAGATTAGGCTCTTCATTTATACATAAATTCAACTGGGATGTGTACCAAGCTACCCTCATAAGTGAATCATAACTATCAAACATCTATCTTCCAACACTTGGATCACTCTTCAGGTTGTCATCCGTCTGCGGTGGAGCAGCGTATTTGAAATTCAGTCATGAAGTGCCTAAAGCCTCTTACAGCTTTCCCTAAGTCTCGGGGTAAACCTCGGGATCTCATCTGAAGGGATGGAGCGTTTATTTTCGAATCATGTAACGACCTTCCCTTATGTAATCCCCATATAGCGCGGCCCATTGGATTCCCTTATGGAATCTAAGTGAATATTCGGTTCTCAACGGTAGGAGTGAGGCTGACAGTCAATGGTCTACCTGTGACCTTTTCCCAGAAGAGGAAGAAGCGCCCAGTGGGTGTCTGCTGTTGTGTTAGTGACCCCCAAGGCCTCTAGCTTGAGCCAGTTGGTGGATCGGGCCAACCAGGGACCCGAGCTTAGCCATTGAAAATAAATCATTTATCAATATAAACATTTTATTATCAAATATTTGAGGCGTTTTCAGGTTGTTGAGGTATGAGCGTGAAACGTTACAAATTCAATTGCAGTTATTTTTGAATGTGGGTTCTGACAAAGTAAGATTTTATATACATTTACTATGTGTCAAAATGGTATTCGGATATAGGTACAAGGAAATAGATTTTGGAGTTAAGCTGCTTTTGTTTACAAAACAATGTCTGGCTCAAAAATGGTGAGGTGCACTCGCCGGCAGAGCATCTTTCAGTGAACTTTGAGATGACAATGGGCTCATCCTGACCTTCGGGTCCATTTCCAATCCTTCTCCTATCACTTTCAGTACCTCTGCATTCCTTAAAACAATATGCTACGCTGTTTTTCATTGGTGAATCTATCATGTTTGTCATTGGGTGATGATGTGATTTCACATTGGAACAAATACGGTTACTTTCGCGACGAGTCGGAGTTGGTGAATCCGTCATGTTGGTCATTCAATAATACGTTCAAATCAGTTTATTTACATGTAATGCGAATTCATATAACAGTTTCAAATAAAGCACTTTTATGGAGATATTTGTAACATTCGAAATACTATCATTCGTCAATATCTCCATATTTACAATCTGGCGAGTGGAATTGATCTGAAATGAACGCTGGGTTTATCGGCCCTTACATTACAACCAGTACTCTAGATTCTAGATGGGGTTGTCGTCTTACTTTGCTTTAGTCAGATACAATTTCTCCTCTTAGTGGTTGTTGAATGGGTATCTTAACGAATCTCCGTGAGGCTGACAGAGCTTTAATTAAAGTGAAGTCTGATCACGTTTTCATTTATTTTATCCTTGCATGAAACCCCATTAATCATTATTCATCTTAAGCTATAGGTTCGAGATCACAAGGTATTAGGAAAAAATCAGAAATTTTCCCTATATGAATAACTATTTACCATGTGGTATTGAGATTAGTTTTGTGATTTTTCCCTTTTCCTTTTATGAATTTTCTCAAAACCGACAATCATGGGAATCACTTTCAATACAATCGAGTCCGCCTAAACCAACCATAACTCTTATTGATGAATAGGGTTTTCTTAACATCATTCAAAAGTCAGGGTTTTGGTTCTTATACCAAATCCCTTTGAATATCTCTATTTGGATGTTTGATGGCAACCAGAGCAAGGAATGGCGATGAATCTCACAAATCTGCCCAACCAGTATGGCCAACTTTCTCCTCTCACTCCTCCTCCTCATAAATCAGTTTATGTTTCATAAATATGAGCGTTTCTAAGATCATTGAATCTTGTTCCTATTAAGTGTAAATAACAAACCCACACAAGATTCATTCTTCATTTGTCTACTTTTGTGGTCTTTCATTTCACTTTCGTTTATCATTTAATTCACTTTACATTTAAACACATTCTTATTCTTAACCTGATCTGATTTATAAGATTCAGGTTACCTTTTTGTACTTGGCTTTATTTGGGTTCAATCAGTTCTCCATTCTAAAATATAATGTTTTGATCAGCAGCTGTTTCGTATGTTCTTTTGGAACACAGTTTAACAGTTTGTGAACAGAAAGGCACAAGTTTGGGACACAGTTTATACAGGATACGCAATGAAGCTTACTAATTACAGAAGTTTCTGGAATGTTTGCGAGTTACATTTCTTCCTGTCCTTTGAGTAGCTAACCACAAAATCCATTTGTGATTGGATCATTTCCTCGGATTGTTTTTAATAACGAAGAACACTGTGATCAGGAAGACTTGATCATTCTTGCTTTTGACCATAACCCTTGGTCTGATTAGATAATCTTTTCACGATTTCTACAAATGGTGTGAAGGTCTTTGGAATCCTTACACATTTTTTGTGCTACCGAGATGCATAGAAAAAGATCCAGCAATGTTTCACTCTTCAAAGTATGGATTTCTTTAATTCTGTCATCTTTTAGGTACACAAATTTGATCTCTATAGTGAAGAATCCATCCTCTTTTCAAGATTTCTGTAGCTTCGAGTTTCTTTCCCACTCTATTTTGATTTACAATTCATGACAATTTTATCATCATTCTTTTTGTTCCTCTGGCACTCAATTTAACAAATTTGGTTTCTTTATCAGATTCTACCACTATTGTGCCATCGATATAATGTTAATAAACTCGACATTCATGGCTCTGAAGGAGTTTTATCGAGCTTTCTACCAAGCATACTGGCTACTATTATTCCAGGGATGATGTCGATCTACTAATCGCAATCCTTGATCATTCTAATCAAATACTAAAATTTCTTCAAAGTTAAATCTATACTACGAGGCAAATACCAGACTTTTTGGCGGTCGGATGTAAGATGAAACACTTTTCTCCATAGGAATATTGTCCTGTTTCCAATGTGAACACAATAGCGGCCAATTCGATCGCCAAGTAGGAGTGGATTCTTTCCATCTGGCTGACTACATGAAAGCATATAGCTACCGTTATTGCACCAGGACACATCAAGTCATTTCAATGATTATCACTTTAAAATAATGTATTCTTTACCGCCGTCGGCTGGGTAGGCGTTTTCAGTTAAGAATGCCTTTCAACTTTTCAAGAACAGTTTGAACCTTTTCACTCCACTTAAATCACATTCTTTTGGAGACAATCACCCATTCTCAGGTCCTTTAAAGCTTGATCATATGAGAAAAACCCCGCATTAACAAAGACAGCCTACTATTTCACCAAATCAAACTGTCACTAAAGTGACATTCTTATGATGGTTTAATTCAATAAATACACCTCATCTTCTTTGGATCCACTCGAATTCTATTTATTTTGATCTGTCTTAATAAAGAAAGGACACTTTCTCAACAAATTACAGAGCAGCCAGTTTTACATATAGTTGTTCCTACTCTTTCTCTGTCAAAGGTTCTAGCACTATGTAGGTGTAATATTATGATCTTTAAATCAACTGAATACACGAAGATCGTCATCTATAAACCTTTACGACAAACTGATCTACCGCTAAGGTGAACCGAGTTCATTAAGTCCATGAAGGAAGTGAATCGATTGCATTCGTGCGATAGCTTGGAGCGCATTATGAATATATTATCACGTACCACTTTCGCGCGTAGATCTTATACTTTTATGGCGTCCAGCCAATCATGAGCATGATGCCTAGATGCTTGAAGTCGATGTTTCCGAAAGACGCGCCTTTCAGTTGGTTGAACAAGTCGCAGCATCATCACGGGTAACGGATGTTGTTGTTCGTTGTCGTCATCTACCTCAGGTTCCCCTACTAAATCTCTTACTAGTAGCCTAAATGTACCAATCTCTTTCTTCTTGACAACAGAAGCATTATTGGGCTCCCCATGGTACAATCTTGCTCCGGACCGAATAAATCATTCTTTCTAACAACATCATCCACACATAGTGAAGCTTAATTCTTTTTAACTCCAGATGCATTCTATCTTTGTCAATGGATCACCCAGGGTGACCTTTGGAACAAGTCGGTGCAAACTCAATCTCTCTGCGTGAACCTTGAGGACTCTCCTGCCAGGACCGTCGAATAATCCTGGCTTGCTTTGGGATGTCAGATCAGGCTAGGCTCACCTTTTCATCTACTCCGCCTTATTGAAGCTTCCAGCTTTAATATCTGTTTCTAAAAATGGCAATGGATATCTTACGGCCCCAAGGTGGTTTGACCTCTATAGATAAAGTCATTCCTCTTACACTTTCAGACAACCATGTGGTGAAGCTCTCTTTCATTCTGATAATTACCCCATGGTGTCGGGACAGCAATCCATCCCAATATCATACATCAAACTCTCTAAATGACGACTCGATCAATCTCCGGAAACTCGCTAGTATTCTGATCTGGGCAATCACTACGTAGACTCTATTTAAATATGTGAAACCTTATCTTTAGTGGATTTATCTTTTGAAAATGAGCATACTCGGTTTACTCTGATGTGAAACTACCTACAAACTCTGGAATGGTGACTAAATACTGAAGTGGGTTAGAAACACCGGATCTGTTTTCAATCATCTATGACTAGTAATATAAAAATATAAGAAATTACCTTCTCACATAAGTTATATCTTCTCTTCTCTTCCCATATTCTTCCCACACTTACAGCGAAACTTGACATCGTATGTCTATAGCGTCCTGTAAGCTGTCTCGGTTCACTCAGTGATCTAACCTCTGGCTAATCATGTTTCTCTACCTTCTCTCCCAGAGTGTACCCCAGCCCAGAGGTGTTTGTGACAACCACAGGCTCAGGAGAGAATATTTCTTTGTATAGTGCGATCACATACTATGGTACTATCAATCAGCCTCTCACCTTTATGAACTTTGCTCCCATAATGTTTGCAATGGAAGGTTGATCCTCTTTAGAAAGAACCTCTCAGGTATCACTATGCAAGTGATGGTGCCGGTGCAGAATGATCTCTTTGCTCATGATGCTGACCTGAAGCTATGAAACTATTGAACCACATTGGTCTCTGAATTTTCTTCCCTCTGAATGATAAAACTTGGGTTGTCAGGGGTTTTCTTTCCATGTACAACAAATGCTGCCTTCCTCACCTATTCTTTCTTTACTCTTTCAGCATTTTAGGAGAACGTGTCTGATTTTAAGAAGATAAATCTGTTGGAGAAAGGATCTTGTGACATGGGCGAATATGGTCTATTGAGGCCATCTTGGACTTGCGATGACTCTCTTCCTCAATCGATCTCTGGCATCAGAGGGCATACTTGTTCCTTGGGATTGAAGATTCTTCATCTGATACTACAGTCACTCATATGTCTTTAAGTTTCAAGTGTAGAACTCTTATCATGTTCTTTAAAGGATAATCTGACCCACATATTGTTTCTGAATTACTTTTGAGAAGAACTCTCATGTGACCACTCTCAGATAAGATCGTGGTCTGATCATGGAAACCCACCGTTGTTAAACTAAATCTATGAGAAGAGTGAGGGTCACCTCCTAAATTCTCTCTGATTGTTCAATACCAATTCTTCAGGCCGATTTTCCCAGCCATGGAAGGCTGGAAATACATCTTTCTTCGAAATCCGCGTCGATATTTTTGCTGTTCTCTCTCCCCATAGGCATTCTTTGAGAACAATTACTGGCGACTGGTTGTGTAGCTCTTTGTAGTCTTTAGACGTGCGACGGAGGATATCCACACCAGCACTTCTGTTGCTTGACCCTTATCACGAATGTTGAGCTTTATGGGATGCTTGCCACGCCTTCACACTAATTGGGCTATTTGGGAGCCTAAAGTGCACCTGGGCCTGTGAGACTGAAGCCATCCATGCTTTCTTAAGACCAACAAAGATCGCATCAGTTCGACGTCATCCTTTGCTTCCAATACAGTGCACGTATATAAACAATTCAAAAATGTTTGTAGAATCGCTAAACCCGCAGGCTCTGATGCCCACCTCATCAATGGCCGTATCAAATACCTTGACCCGAGGGCGTCCGGGCGGTTTGGGACAGGTCCTCACTTTTTTGAGATGTTTCAGATAATCCAAACCACAGTTACTGTTTCGAACGCGTTGCCTAATCACTCAGAAAGCCAAGAAAATATATATATAGAAAAGTCTTCTCGCATGCATCTGGGGCCCGTCGTTTTGATCACAAAACTCTTTTTTTCATTCAATGTAGGGCCATTCTATTCCGAATTGGACTCATTTCCACATTTATACATCGATGTTATGTAGTTTTCAATATCCAAATATTTACAAAATATAATCAAGATTTCAATTTCATAATAATGTTTACATTACACCAATCGGGCTGAATATTAATTTCATGTAGTGGCAGACTTTATATCCTCCGTGCTGGCTTTGTGATGACTCTGATTCATTTGCGGTCCTATATCTTTTTGTACTTGTTCATAGTGCCTGCATTGATAAATAAAAAGCTTTCTTAAGTGCAGAATTTTCATGTTAGTGGTTCTATATAATATATTACAGTTCAGGTTTAAAGTGTTCGAATAATCACGATTTTAAGCCACAACTTTTGAATCTTTTTAATAAATCAATGCAAATACAAATACATATATTCATTTCATGTGCATTCATCTATGGTTTACATTTATCATTTCCAAATATACTTTCATATGCAATAAATCGGCACTAAAGCCTAAATCATACATTTCTGGAAATATTCTTATCATTTTGTACATTAAACAAATTTAACCTATCTTTCAGTTACACTGGATGACGGAATCACCGACATGGAGTTCCTACTTTGGAGTTCTTAGTCAAATCTCATAGCAATTTGTTTATAACACAGTCTGAGTCTCATTTGGGTTGTTGACGTTAATATAAAAATCAATTCGTGAACATTACTAATATTGTCAAAATAAGCTACATGATAGTGGGCGCATCTATTCGTTACGTTTGCGATCTTACTAATTTGACCCTTGTTGGTATGTCAATCTATCCTCCTTCGAATTTAATGGATTTAACATTACCACCCAGGTAGTTCAGGTATTCATAACAGAAAAAATCGATATGGCATGTACGTTTATCTGAACAATTCGTTTTCAATACCTTACAATTTTTCATATACCAATCATTTCACAATCAATTGCTCTCAAATCAATTCTAAACTCAAACCAATATGCTTTCTTTACAAATTATTTCAACAATTCAAATCATTTTGCAATCATTCAAACACATTAGATGGAGAACAAACCAAAAACTTATTTTTGGTTCCAATCACTGGAATCTAGTCAATTGGGACTTTCCTCTCGTCATCCCTATTCTAATACAGTTAAGCTCAGTTAGCCCCATTTAGGTTTCTAGTTAGAGGTTGTTTTCCACTGCCACCTTCACTTATAAATTTTTGAGAAACGAATGAGCCATATTTTAGCGAAATTCTTAAGTCCATTGTTCCTCTATAAATTATTTGTTCCCAAAATTGGAATCTGTCAGACCGACCAAAACAGTCTCTTCCTAAACAGCTCAGGGACTGTTCTGTTTCAACACAAAAACCAGAGATTTGGCAAAACCAAAACCATTTGGAATGATTTTCTATAGGTCACAATGGGTCAAATTTGAATACTTATTCAGAAAAAATTTCTCCTAGAATTCTAACTGGTTTTGCCAAAAATTGAATCCTTAATTTGGCGGATGGGTGAGAGCTGAAGTTATGGCAAATATCAAGCTGTTCCAAAAGCAATAAAGCGTATTAAATGTGAACCGAGAGTGACCGAAAGAACATAGCCTCCTTTGACAATTTGCTGGATCCAATGGGATTCAAATTTGGTCTATCTTCAGGAAGATTGTTCTCAGAGGAAGTCTATAGCTTACAAAATTTTGAATCACTCAGATTTAGTTTGTAGACTCGGCTCATGTGAAATATATAAAAAGCATTGGAAGCACCATGTATCGAGCTCTTTCAAAGTGTGAAAATAAGCCTCACCTTTGGCCAAAATTTTTGGGTCTGATGAAGTCCAAATTTGGATACACTTATTTCATAGAGTTGTATCTCCCTAGAGTTTAGTTTACCAAAATTTTAATCCTCAATTTGGATATGAGTGATGGGCAAGTCTATGCTTTGTGAAACAAAAACATGGGTTTTGAAGAATTTTGACAACATCTCCCCTAAAATAACATTTCATTTGTCAAAGTTCCTCCAGCACTTGATCAAGCAACATACTCTAACAACTACAACTTAGATGACCCCAAAGAAACTGAAATAAACTAATCAACATATTTTTATACCAACAGGGTTCTTTCTAAACCCAAACACAACATTAAAGGAAAGTTGGGTTTGATTTCTTACCTCTAATATTTTATTCTTCAGCTTGCCCGATCTTCCATTTATTCCTCTTGATCTTAATCCTTGAGTTTCTGGAACCAAGACCATAATCTTCCTCCCTCTCCTCACGACAGAAAAAAGCATATGCTCACTTTTCTCTCCCCTTCTTTTTACCCCAAATGTTGCAAAGGAAATACCTCTAAGAACCAATAATTTTGGTCTTTAATAAATCTACACTAAACCTTGTTTGGCTTCTACACTAATTCTCATTTTTTCTCATTTTCTCTACTTTAGAAAACTTCATTTCCAATTCATTTCAAAAACTAGGCTCTGTTTCTTTGTATATACTTTGGCACTTGACTATCATTTATGACCCTTAAGTCTTCATTTGACATTTTTACCAAATTTATTTGACTCCTATATAATTTTTGGGTTTTTATCGTTTTTTGTTTTTAGCCATTTAAACTTCGAAAAATCAGTTAAAATTTTATTTTACACCCTGAACATGTTGCCCCATAAAACTTCTTAGGTTATTTTCAAGAACTTTGATACCAGATAACCTATGTAGGAAGTTTCTACTAGGCGTGGCTCACCCTATATGAAGCATTTTGGGTGTGGAATGCACAGTGGACAACTCATTCGAGATTATGAAGTGATGAATGGGTTGTGTATTTAAATTATTTTGTCATATTTAAACATAATAGCTTTTATTTAGATGCACATTTTAATATTAAAGGATTATGTCGAACTCTATAAACATTTTTCAATACCTGTGTATGTATTTTGTAATAGTAATGTATTGGACCTCGGAGGCAGCTCTTGCCTCCACATCGTGTGGTCAAGCTTTAGGTGGGGCCTCAATACTGAGGCAAAGGCTCACTGGCCAAAAGCGAAGTAGATGGAAGACCATCAGTTGGTCTCAGTTGATGTCACGACATTGATTAACGATTAATGGGGACCCATCGTCACAACACTAAGCAGGAAGAGTGCGATCTCGCGACATCGCTAACTATATCAGCATTTATTAAAAGTAGCGATGTCGACGGTGTTCGATGGCCGATGTAAGTGACATTTGTTTTGCAACATTGGACGGGAAGGTGTATAGTAATGCAGCATGCGTCCGACATTGAAGTAGCGTCTTAAACGCCGTTCGCGACTTCTGCGCACTGACATTGCTCACGACTAGACTTTGTTGAGTTTCTTCACCAAGTGATAACATGCAGGGAACCGGAACTTAGAAGTTAGGTGAGTTTCGACTCATCATTGCACTCGAAACAAAAAGGACACCATCCATTACCTTTAATCTTGGATCCTGTGGTGGGACACATTGGTGGCCAAGTGTCGAGTCACGAGATACAGAGGATGTTATGGATTGATGGTGCTCAATGGACCTCTCCAGTTTTAGAGATTATCATGAAATAGTCAATTACAAACCCATTCTTTCTGAAAGCAAAATTTAAAAATCTAAGAAAACCTAACCTGAAAAATGGAACATACTTCAGAGAGGAAAACTAAAAGGGCCTCCCTCTCTCAAAGTTCGAGACCCCTGGGAAATGTTGCAAAGCGTCTTAAATGCTCCTAAAGATTCGAATATAGTGATCTGGAAAGTTTCTAGAGCTAAAACATTGCGTGGTGAAGCTGACCATAAAGCCCACTTTGGTAATTCGAGGATCTGTGAATGTCCTCAGTTTCTGCAGGGGAAAACAAGATGTGAACCGTGCCTAGGTCATGACTACATCGAGAATAGTTGATGGCCAGTGGATTCTTTGGGAAGGGTTGTGGTTTGGCGTGAGAATCTTTCTAATAATC
Source organism: Tetrastigma voinierianum (assembly GCA_016808115.1). Lineage (NCBI taxonomy): Eukaryota > Viridiplantae > Streptophyta > Magnoliopsida > Vitales > Vitaceae > Tetrastigma > Tetrastigma voinierianum. The sequence continues at coordinate 1,055,561 of JAEQBH010000699.1, read as the reverse complement.
TCAATTTCTCACCAGTTTTGGATCTGAGTCCTCTTGCCACTTTGTGCCCCAGGTTACAGAATAAGCATTTGAGTCACGACCACACCAAGAGTTGGCTACGCAGTCTTCTTCATTTGTTGTTGTATAGTGGAAGCCAGCGGTTGTGGTTGAACCATCGCCAGGTTGTGGTGGCGACCCGCGATAACTTCGCGGCATAACTTCTTTCGTTTCTTGCCCAAATTGCTTGCTTTTCATCTCGTTTTCTTCTTTTCTACTAAAATGCACCAAATAGAAGGTTAAAGCCAGTAGTAGAAGAAGGTTGCCTGAAGTTGGCATCAAAAACATGAATTGTCTTTGTTTGCTAATAAAAGGCCCAACTAAGCACTAACTTGCAACGCTATTCATGGTCATGACCATGACCTAAAACCATGAGAAGATTGTTTAATCAACGTTCGGTGAAAGTAGCGGCCCGTGGCATCTGTGCCAGTTATTTGAAGCGATGTCGTTGTGACCGAAACATCTTCGCAACCACTTTGTGTTTTAGGCACATATGAAAATTAGTGGGACACATATAACATTCATGATCGCGACCACGTGGAAATTTCCAGCCCAGCACCAATTTTAGCCCAATTTTGGCCTATTCTCAAAAATACTGAAGGAACAAGATCTGGTTTGAAATTCCGCTTGGTGCGGAAAGTCCTTTTAGGTGGAAAAACACCCTAAGGCATTGTTCTAGTGGGAGGAGGCTTTCACTTTTAGGAAGAAGAAGATGAAAGGATGAGATGAGGCTTTCACTATCTCTACCTCTGTTTTTCTCTTTTTTCATGGTTTTAATTCCTTTTGATTCTTAATTTTTTTTGAAGTTGTAGTTTCTTCGAGGCAGATGTGGTCAAGACTTGGATGTATCTTTACACCCAAATTATACCCTATTGGTTTATTACCAACATGAATTTCAAGGTATGTCTAAGTAGTACACATTTTGGAAATTCAGTACTAAGGGTAGGGTGGTAGAATTAGTACTTAATTAAGCACCAAGGGCGTAAAATAAAAATATTCATATGCTAAAGTAGAAATATGATAAGTTGATTTTCAAATAGAATGAAGTGGAAGGACTAATAAGTAAAAAGGGAGAGTTTATAAACCTTGAGAAAAGAAATGAGGAGATAAAGTGACATGATTATTTCTGCCAGGTGGGATTTCACATTACCACAGTTACTTTAGAATAATTCTGGTTGTGAGAAGGAAATCATTTTGGCTTTTATTACAATCAGTCTTTTAATCAAACAGTGAAGAAAATGGAAATTTGGATTCAAATCTTCAGAAGGTGATATCTGGAACCTATATGTATGGAACTTTGGTATGGAATACTTGTATGGAACTTTTGTATGGAATACTTGTATGGAACTTTGGTATGGAAACTATAAGTATGGAACTTTGGTATGGAATACTAGTATGGAGAGTTAGGAAATTAACCTAACTCCCTCTTCATCAATGCTTGAGTTGAAGGAGACCTACTCTCGTTATAAAAGTGTTTACGGTTTTGTTACATTAAGTTAGTTTTGTAGTTTTTGTTTGCAGAAATTAGTTGAGGTTGTTTTGTTTTGTTGAGTTTCTGGTGGGGACAAATCCCAATTAAACCTGGCGACATGAGTGCTCGCTAAAATGAGTCTTCCGGAGTTTCATCCCCAAGCCCGAACTAAGACCACAAAATCTCGATTTCTACCCACTCACATGGCGAGTCTGCTAGTATTTCTAAAATCCACATTTTGTTGTTCTATCTTCTTTGTTAATTTTTGAAACCATCCATTGGATATGGGGATCTCTTTGATGATGAAAGATCAGAGTACAATCTCAAAGCTATCATAGAAAAATACTGTGAACCTGCCAGCCAAGTAGCTCATCATTAGGAAGACATTCATTTTCCTTTGCCCTTATTTTCACAATGTGGTGAAATTTCAGCCTGGCTCAAGCTCAGTGCCACATATAATTTGTACGCCTTAGACGAATAAAGCAGAATGAATAGGGACCTGATCCAATGCTGACACTCCTGCTGTTGCTCGATAAACACATTGCATGGTAGAACGCATCTGCGTTTAATCTTTATGACCACGCTTTGATACGACTGGAGCAAACAAATTGTTGTGTGACGCCTCTTTTGATACTATCTGATTATCTTGGTGCCCATTAATGTTGCTGTCCCACTGTTCATTCATTTACCCCAGTCATCGCATCTTGAGGAAAATACTTATATGTTGTGCACATGATTAATATGATATGGAAATAAATTTGTATGAGACAGCTGAGGTATGAAAACAAAGTAAACAACTCGATACTGGAAGTGTGTCTCGGGTTGCGCTTTGTAATGTACCTATAGGTACCCTCTCACGCGTATAGATTTCGGTTCATACGCTCCTATAAGAGAATATAGAAAGGAATTCTGATCTATAGATGCAATTATGAATGAATTATTAGGTGAATTCTCACTAATCCACAATGATTGTGCCTTGTTTCATATCTGTGTTCAATATGTTCATTTTGTTCTTAATACTTGTGAGTTATCGAGCCAATACTTTTTGCATGATTTGTGGTTGGATTTAAGATCTGAAGTGAGTGGATTGGAATAGTGTGACCCATCATGAGATAGAGATCTCAGATCAAATCGGTGTGGTAACTGAAGGTTTTCTTGAGTGTATTTCATTTCCTGGGTTTTGGGGTTGGGTAGAGAGATGCAAAATACAAATCCTGGGGTGAGATTGAATTTATCAAGAAGTTAAAATTGCATTAGTGAAATCTCCATCTTGCTAATAGACCAAAACATTCTAATTGACTTCCGGGTTAAGAAGAAGGAGTTCATCAGCCAGGCAGATTTAGTGAAATCCATGCCCTAAGGTTTTAGTCTAGTCTTTGTTAGGTGGGTTCTTGCATGTTGGTTTGGTTTGTTGAATCTTTACCAGATTTTCCGTCGTCAAATACAGCCCTGCTTTAGATTGGTGAATTAATAATACCACGATCCTGCGTGGAGACGATATACGTACTGATATTACTGCTTGGGGCGACCAGGTGCGCCTTCACGTAGGCGTGTGTTTACATGCGGTGAAACTCCTGCTCTGATAATCCTACCATCCATCCTGACCGACGAGTTGGGATTGGTTGGTATACTTTGAATTCTCCCATGTAATTTTAAGACGAGTATAGTAAGAGCTTATATCCATGGCACTTTGGTGATACGCATTTCTTTTTGTGATAGAATGCGGGGGCGGTGCTGATGGGTATGATTGCGGATCTTCCCAAATCTCATAAGTTATTCTAACCTGCAATAAGTGAGTTAATTTTCCCCAAAAAGTGCCCTATTTTGATTTTTACCTATTTTATTCATAGGTTTTTTGAGTATTTTTGTATAGTCGTTTCTAATTAACTACAGTTTACTTTTTGATGAGGTCCTACTGTTCTCTTACGTGCGTTTTGTGACTCTGGTGTGGTTTTGTAAGATAAAAAAACCAAAATTGTGGTCGGTCAAACACGAAGAGCTTCACAGGTTGAACTCATCAGTTCTGAGATCGATCCCAGAAGGAAGAAAGAAAGGGAGCCAAAAATAAGAAGATGGAGCAAGCGGGGGAATGCTTTCTGCGAAACCTTGTTCTGGTCGACCGGCGTAGATGCCACCTGACAGATTTCCACCGCGGATTCAGTTTGTTACCTTTTGTTCCTCTTTTGATTTCTTCCGGCTGGTCGCGTAACTGATTAACCACCTTTGAGATTGATTTTTGTGATTTTGAAACGCTCTGGCGACACGTGCATGACCCCTGGTCTGAGCTATATCCGCTCGATGCGACTGTGATAAAGTGGCGGGACCCGAAATATAAGGCTGTCTCTCCCTCACCCTTCCGCTTTCTTCTTTATTTTCTTTTCCATTTTCTCATGTTTACAAACTTACCCCAGTGATGACAAGTCAAGGATGTTCCGTAAACCTCCCCATCCTTCCAAGAGGGGAAGGCTACTTTGAGTGCCGATTTAAGATAAACCAATTGTTCTCTTGCTTTCATGTGTGAAGCATTTACGGCTATTTGTATTCACCTTCTCTTATATTTAAAATCTCGACATGCTCTCTAATAATATTGCTGCTGGCTTTTGGTGGTTCAATTGATAACACCACTTTAGATCCAGTGCCCAGTTGGTTGTCTCTAATAGTTATTATGGGTAGGCTTTTGAGATATGTTTTCCTTGTTGGGACATTTATACCTAATCAAATGCCATCTTTCAAAAAGAAAACTCGAGGTCTGGGTTTTTAAAACTACAAGTAATGAAAGTCGGTTGGGGAAATGACACCTCTTTCTATGCTCTAGCGAGATAAAGACACAGGCTTGCTAATAGGTTTGCCACAAAGCCTAACTAGTGGCAGGAGGAACTGAGGAGTTCTTTTCTTATTTTCCTTCATTTTAATTTCGATCTTCACCTGACAAACCCTCAGCATTTTTATGAAATCTGTTTTGTCAAACCACGAAATCAAATAAAATTCACCATTTGGCCTTCATTAATAATTCATTTATGTCAGAGAAAGAGCCATCCACAGTGTTCTGGGCCACTGGGGCCCTTATCTTTGTTGGCACGCTATGTCGGTGAAGTGAATCAAGGTTATGAACACACATTGATTAGAACTTTACGCTGGCTGCTGAATCAGTAGCAGTTCTCTTGCAGGGATGGTTGCCTGATCGAAATATTTTGTATTTGAACCCACGCGTGATCTTATCGTGGGTTTGGTCAATTTCTCTTCTGCACTCTCTTCTCTTTACAATTATCATAGTTTCCAGTTCCACAGTTCTAAGCTTTTCCATTAAGTTGCTTCTTGGTCGTTGGGTTACTTTTGCTTTACTCTTGAGGAATCATTTTCAATGGATTAAAGTGAAGGCAAGCGGGTTCGTGCCAGTTCTGGAGAAGGTGCGATCAAATGGAGTTACACGGAAGGCAATACGATGATGACCGATTGGGAGAGAACCTAGAGCACACATGGCTCAATGAGGACTAGAAGCCTTCCAGCCAGCGAAATCGACGGCCATTGGGGAGAATCTGACCGACCGAATTATCGGGGACTGTAAGACGATGGATGAGTGCGTCCCATAGTGTTCCTGACTTATGCCTCACCAGCTACTCCACGTTTTTTACTCAACTCTCCAGCCCCAATAACCACCGACCTGCGTCCCTGTTGAACAAGCCAAAAACTTTGCTGTCTTACTGTATCTGAATTTGAAGCGAACTAATGGATAATTTAAGTGAAGAGGAATTTAGAGGCGGGTGAATGTTCGAAGCTGTCGAGAGGGGTGAGGCGGTGAAGCTACGAACAAAGGTGGATCTGTTCCATAAATGAAGTGATCAGAATTTGACATCTGTGACAGTCGCTCTGGCACATCAGAGAGGTGAAAGTGGGATGCATGAGCTCTGAGAACTACGAGATGCCCAGGGAATCATGTGTTAGCCCACTAGGCCAGCTGGAGAGAAAGAAATCCTGCCCTTGTTGATTGGGGAGGCGGTGGAAGAACACAAGATCATAATTTACCTTTATTGACTCAGTCATATGTCTTGCCACACCTATGCCCCACACCAGACCCACAGAAGCCTGCACCATAAAGGCCACCATGTTTGCTTGTGTCTTCTAGCTTATCTGAAAATTAGTAGCCACTGTGAAACCATTTACCACCATCCACGGCTTGATGGCGGCCTCCCATCGCATGCCGTTGGATGATTGGAGTATTGATTCCGGTTGTAGCACACCAGTCTCGGCGTTTCCTAACTTCACACAGTTCAATGACCCTCAAAGCAGGAGCATATTTTGAGGTGCTCAGTCTCCACGAGCACTTTTTGTTTCATTTCATTTTATTTTTATTTTATTTTATTTAGTTCTAATTTCTCTTCTTAGATTTTCCTCTAATTTTTAGTTAATATTTGTTTTTGACTTGATTTTCCAATTTGTAAAATTTTTCTTAATTTTTTTGTGTTATTTTGGGTTCTAGTTAATTTTTGATTCTCATGAAAATTATAAATTCGCAACTGTGAAAAATGCATTACCAATAGTGCATACGTCCTCTTGTCACTATTGTCTTTTTTGTGTTGTATGTTAACCCCATTAGTGACCATTGCACATATCTATATATAATAATTTTGAAAAACCGTTTCATGAGGTTGAATTTGCCAACCTGCTTGCACCCTCAATTTTGTTTATCATGGCATAATGAACTCAGGTTTTGGGTCTTTTTGGTAGTTAGACTTTCAAAGTCTTAGAATCAAATATGTCAGAAAGAACACTTTTTAATTATTATGAAGGAAGATATGAATTTTCAAAATGCTCGGCACAGTCACTTTTCCATACTCTTTTCTTCCGCCAGCATTTGTTAAAAGGCCCAGAAACGGAGTGAATAAGGTGTCGATGGAAGCTGAAGTATCCTGGCAATGAGCACATATAATCAAGGGAAATTGGCACTTCCTTCTCTAACTTTCCAATCGAAACTAGCCCATTCTTGAACAATGCTTGACATTTGATTGTTGGAGACGGGATCTCAGATGAAGTGGTAATCATGTTTTGTTGATCAGTATTTTGAGCAAGCCCATTTTGTTATGTTCGGTAACTCTATTTGGTTTTCCTTTTGTGAAGCTGTTATACCTGTCACAACTTATTTGTTGAAAATTTACACACTTTTGTGTTTTGTACTTACAACTTTATGGTTTGAAGATTGAAGCTCTTGTCCAATCTGTTGATCATAACTGATGCACCGGCATACCTAGTTATAATTGGATGATTAGTTGGTGTCTTGTTGCTTTAGACCTTTTTCTTCCACCTTTAGCTAACTCACACACAATGCACATCAGGTTTTCGGCAATGGAGTTTGAAGGCGCACAGCCTCTGGCCTTCGACTAGCTTTGCCCTAGTTTAGTTGACCACTAATAGGGTTTAAGGACCCTTGTGGAAAGAAGGCGATAGGGTCTTCAAAATAAAAGAAGTGAAAAGGAAAAGAAAGAAAAAGAAAAAGAAGAAAAATTACGGCGGCTTTGCATAACGAGCAGTGGTCAAAGGGGTGTGTAGTAACAATTTAAACGCGATTGCGCCGCAAGTAACTGGTTGGGGGCCACCAACAACCTTTCCGCCGAAGATTGGATGGTGGATTTATGAGATTTGTGAGTGTTGAGATCATTTGAAGTCGTTTGAGTCGAGGGTGAGGCACGAGGATTAATTGGTGGTCGCCGAAGCTTGGTGCCCTAAGTATAATTGGTTGAAGTCATCGATGGTCTGATCCAGTTACATGGACTTTGATGAGTTCGATTCATAGGCGTTGCCTGCGACACAAAAAAAGAGTTGTGAATCGAGTGGGTCGCAGTCTGTTGCGAATTGGTTCAGGTCTCCCCTACGCGTAGAAGCGTAACCGGTTGAAGTCTGGAGTTTAGCGGTTCTATGGTGAGGCGGTCGATGAGCAGCGGAGTTTGGTGGAAGACTCGGTTCATTATTGAAGAGGAATTATTTTGATGCTCGGTTTTGTATGGTATTCATTCTCTCCGCGAATGGTCATCGACAGAGCCCGATGGATTCTATAGTTGACATTCACTCATTTCATAACTTTTTGAAATATCTTTTTTTTTTGAACCATAATATTTTAGTTTTCTATTTAAGTATGCTCTTTTGCTCTTTTCTTTCGACTACTAAAGGACTGTAACAATGTATATGATTAAAGGGGTATGACAGGCTTGCAAAAAATTTCTTGAACCACTTATTTAGTATAGTTGTGATGCTTTTTATAATCATTTCCAATTTACAGATTTTATTGATTCTATTATTCTAAATTCATTTACATTCATTTGATTTTGCAAAATCTAAAATAAAATTAAAATTCAGTTGTCGACCAGTTCAAACTCTGTTTGCAGATGGTCCAGAAAAGAAAACGTAAAGAAAATAATTACTAGAAGTGCTTCTAAAGAGCGTATTCCCCCGCAGTTGATACTTGTATTCATGTCTCACCTGGCTGGAATTCTGCGCAGATTCCGTTCACTTTTTGTTCTACTACTCTTACCCCAGTTCTTCCAATTTAGTCTGCTAACAGTTCATATACTTTAATAGTTTTATAACATTTAAACTTGGCTTTGAGGCGTCATAGCCTCAGTCGAAATACTGTATCCACTCAATCGGCCTTCAATCGATAAAGTGTGGGGGAGCTTCGACTCTCCCGCTTCTATCCTCCCTTCTTTTTTCACTTTCTTTTATTTTTTCTTTTCCATAGTTTCTCGGTTGCCAAACACCGGCACGGTGATGACCGTCAAAAGGATGTTAATTAAAAACTCCCAGTCAGTGAAGGGGGCGGCTGGGTCTGGGTTTTAGATGTAAACCAATAATAGTTCTCTTGCTTTTCATATGAGCATTCTGATTTGTTGTAATGCAAATGCTTCTCACGCTAGGTTAAGTATCTCCTGGGCATGCTCTCCACCAATGTGTATTTAGCAAGCTTTTGAGTTGAGTGGATGCTTTCACTGATCCATGATGTTCTAATTAATTGTCTCTATTGATTATTTATTGTAGAGTATACAGTTTTTTGAGATATACATTTCTTCATTCTGGAACTGACATTTAACCTAAATCAAATGCCATCTTTCAGAAGGCTCTACAAGGGTCTGGGTTTTTAAAGCCTAATGAAGATCCGGTTCGAAATGATGACTGCCTCTCATCTGCTCCCCCAATAGAGAGGATAAAGACCACGAGCACATGTCGGTTCCTCCTAGCGACCACTGCTGACACAATTGTGACTTCGAGACTTCAAGGTTCTTTTCTTGTTTTCCTTCATTTTAATTTAATGCACTTTAATAACCCCTCCTTTGTTTTTGCCAAAATCCCCCTGTTTTTATCAAACCCTGAAATCCAAATAAAGTTCTCATTTTGTGGCCTTCTATTGTGCAAATCATTTATGCAGAAAACCTCCCCACCTACTATGTATTATTTCTCTGGGGCTTACCCTGTGTTTGCAGTAGCTTTGCTTTAGAAGTCAGTGTGGCGTCTTGTAATTCATAAATTTTGAGTTCGAACCACACTTTATGCCTAACTGAATCATCTGGCTATTAGCAATTTCATGATAAATCGAGTTTAAAATCCAATAGATCACCATTCTATTACATTTATTTAAGCCTTCAGTGATTACAGCCATCATGATTTGGATAAAGTAGCAACTATCAGCAGTTGATGTTATTTGTTGTGGATCCATAAGCATGGTAGGGCCACTATGGATATAAATTTGGTCTGTAACATTATCAGAGACAGAAAGAAACTTGCATGATCTGTAATTGAAGAAATAGGAATGCTATATTTTCCATGAAGAAAACACAACAGTGTACTATTGTATTTATTGAACCACCACACAAGGCCGGTGGCGGGTCAGCATAAAAATCTATGAGAAAAACTCAACGTAAAGCATGAGGAAGGTATCTTTGATGCTATATTGAAAAAATAATGAGAATGAAAAATTTCTCATGACTATTAAATTTCCTTAATCGTAGAAAGCAATAATACATATTCGGTGTAGGAAGCAAGCGTGACTAACTTAACTTCAGTAGAAAGTAAGTATGAGTTATAAGTGTATTGTTCCATATCTGATCTCATTGTTTGTTGTGGTCTCGTTAGGAATGTAGTGCAATCTATCAAACTCCCCTCTATGTTCTTAATATGTGCACAAACTAGATGTGATATTTTCAGTAAAGACACACCACAGTTTTACATAGTTTGAAATGACCGCCCCAAGTCCTCACGGGTTTGAATCACAGGATCTAAACCCCACCCTTCTGATCATGGAGTTTGCAATTAGTCTTATGTGATGCAGAGACTCCCTCTCACCCCATGGTCCTTCTTGAAACCTAATCTTTCAGTGAAGTGGAATTTATAACAAACTTCCTCCATTCCTCTCCCCAACATCCGCACCATGGCTTCAAAGGCATCAAATATGGTGAAGAATATAAAATGCTGTCTTTCACTAAGGTGAAAGTTTTAATCTAATACCTAATTGATTATCTACACTCTGCACTCATTGACCAGCGTTCTGGACTTAGCTTGTTAACATTTACAACTCTCACTTCTTAATCCGTGTGAGCATCTTATATAAAGTCAATATATAGCCTTGTATCATGGTTGCTGGAAGACTGAATGAGTTTTGATCATTATCCCTATCATGACTCAGAGCCACCACCTTGGAGTGTATACTTTCCTTTAAGCTGTCTGCATCAAATAAACTTCCTTTGTTGATCGAAGAAGCCTCTCTCTTTATAAGAAATTCTTATTTGATTCGATTTTGGTTTGATAGCTTAGATAATCCGTCTTCTTTGTTTGACCTTTATCCTTTTCCCCCTAAATGATCTCGAGCTCATGAGTTTGCCACATACGAGTACCTTGGCCTCACAGGTCCATGCTTGACTTAATCCCAGTGATAGTTCTGACCCTAGTCTAGACTCATCGAGTCTCGCATGTCCCTACATTGTGGGAGGGCCTTAGTTTGTACTTCATCCTGGTTCTTCTAGGGACTTCACCTCTAATTCTTAAATCTTATCAGCCTCCAAACTAAAAGACATTTATCTTTAACGTGGGAACCCTTGGATGAAGGAATCTCAGGACAATTTCAAACCTAACATTCACTAAAACGTCTATATGTTTTGAAAAAAAAACACCTTAAAAAGTGTAGAACCAGAGATGCATTTGAAGAGGGGACAGAGGCAGCAAGGCACAGAATGAAAATTTCATTTCATTGATTATGTTTGTACTCTTTAAACATGTCCAGCCATACCCACTAAACGGAAGGAATCAACGTGCAAAAAAGTATTCCATTTACCCTACAGTCTAATTCCCAGGAAAAATACAGTAATGGTTTGCTTGTTTTCGAAAAACTAGTATTTGGGTCAATGGGACGACGAATAACAAGTTAAGAAAGTGCTCGAACCCCATCAATGCGGGACACTTAAAGGAGAAATTAAAACAAACTCTTTTTCTTCTTATTACTTTGTTAGGCGAAGCACCTGTATAGGTTGAGTCAACGAAAAAGCCCTTCTTGCACATACAGAAATCGAGTGCACTAGGATTATTGGAATAGCGACCAGATTTTGAATTGGATTGTGTGATCATGAGGAAAACCTTTGACTATTACCTTTCGGCATTCTTTCTTACTCCTTTTTAAGAAGACTTGAAAGAAGAGAAGGGGACAGAAGCGTGATAGGTCAAAGCCACTATCTTCACACTACAAATATACTATTTGGACTCTAGTGGGAGCTTGGCGGTGTGATAAAACCAGTGATAGTGATGATGATGATCATGAAGACTAGTTAGGTGTTAGCCTTCATCTTTGGTCTGAATCAGGTTGTCGGTCTCTTGTGATCGGTCTCTCATGACAAAGTTCGCCAGTCCCTCCCAATTGGGGTTGGATTGGTGGTGAGGTTAGGAGGCAGTATCGGATGATGTCACTCCCTCGATATTTAATGACATGGAAAGGAATGAAGTCTTTATTCTTGGACTTTTTCAATACTTCTACGAAAACAGTAATCTTCTCACGTTGCTTCTAAATGCCTTAGAGTTGTAACTCCAACAACTATTGTTGCTCTTAAAGGTGAGCTCGGATGTTCTCATGAGACTTGATAGTACTATCTAGAAGTTTGGACTTCTTTGGCATAAAGGTGGAAGGTTGGCCTAAAGAGGTGGCGGGGGGTTCGGACTCTGAAATGAATCAGAATTGCCTTTTCATCTTTCCTATGCTAATTAGCATCGCTTCTTCCCATGGAACTATCGAAGATGATGCCGCTTCATCGACTTATGACTGATGCACAACTAAGTGGTGGAAACTAGAATCATGCGATAAGAGAGATAAAATCAAGATTCTAGGTTGCTAAGATCTAAATATTAGAAAAGATATCAAACTTTTGATATACCACTATCTTTTCGACATGACCCAATGTATTTAGTTTCCACGAAGGCTTCCACTCGGATGAATATTCGCTTCATACTATCTGGAAAACAGGTAGCAACCAATTATACATGGCAATCTTGTTTAAAGCCAGTGAGTGCCTGGGGTTGTGATGTGAGGAAGGAGAGGGATTGCCTTGCCCTGCGTGTGATGCGAACTTTCTTCTGGTACTGGATTAAAAGAACGTTGGGTTGGTCTGAGACTCCCATCTGTCATCTGGGGCGTTGGCTTGCACTCCCGGTGTGGATTAATGATCGCTTGGAGATAATTCAACGAATGTCCCTCACGAATGTCTTGGAAGTTGGTTCTGTGGGTTCTATGTCGCGAAGAGATTTACCTCAGAACTCAAGGTAATCTGCGATGTGGAAGGAAAACTGACCTTAGTGGTTCTAAATGTGGTACGCTTCAGCCTCCCCAAGAATCTCCACGACCACTAGATTGGCAAAGTCCATGAATGCAAGGTACGTTTGAGCATTAGGGTCTATACACTACGAGCAAGGCACTGGCTTTGCCAAGATGGGACTTGAAGAAGAGGGACGAAGAAGCACTTACTTTTGGAGACGTCCAAACTTTTTGCTTCTTCATAGTTGGTTTCTTTTAAGTGATCCTCTTTGATTATGCAAAGCAGAGATTGGACTTCCTTGTGAAGGTCGGTGGTGATCCTGAGAGCTTAAGAAAGGCGCAGCTCTTCTTTCTGGTTGGTCTAGTCGAAGTCAAACTCCTTATAAAATCAGTGCTCCCAGGTTGCTTTGGATTGGATCATGGAATTTTGAAGCCAGCTTTAGTCTATGGCTGGAAGATAGTAGGTGCGATCTTCTTGAGAAGCCTCCTGAGCACCAGTGTTAAGAAACCTCACCTGCCTCAGGATGTTTAGACTGGCGGGATTCTCTCAAGTTCGAACTTTTCCACGTTGGACTCTCCCTCGATCAGACTGGGGCTGTTCTTTGGTGAATTATTTATCGCGGAATATTATTTCTTCTGCTGTAATGTGCCACTGGGCTGAGTGCTGCTGATGCTTGAACTCAATGGTTTCCATGTTCGCCGGGTCCTGGCGTCAGCCCCATCTTGATAAAGGTTCTTGCTTTGGGATCTCTTTTGTCAAACTTACGAAGTCGAACCTGTCTCGAATTTTGTCATCACCATCTTGGCGAAGCAGATCGAAGATCTTGATAAAAGTTAAGACCTTTTGGAGGATTTTTTATGGAATGAGTAGAAAGGAAATGTGCTTTTGTCTTATGTTGTTGTTCCTTATATAGATGTCCCACCGCCTCTTTGGGAAACCCTAAAGTTTGTCTCTAAATAGGGTAGTTAGGGTCGTTAGGACTCCTCTTGGGCGATGTGGGTTAGTCGGTCTACATGGAATTTGTAGTAACTCCTCATTCTGAAGCGTTTACCTTGATCAGTGGAATGAAGACACCACTTGTTCGTTTGGATTTCCCTCCCCTTATTTTGAATTCCCTTTTTTTATAAAAATAGGATACTCAAACCAAGGGATGATTTAAGACCTTCATACCTGGTGGCATCCATCCTTGGATGGGGATCTCGTTCCTTCTAGGATTGACACAATAGACAGTTGGGACTCTTTCTTGAATGACATGGTCCTTAACCATTCTTTTTAACCACTTTGAATGTGTTCATCCTCTAGTTGCCTCTACGTATCTTCCCATCCAGTTTTGTTTCTTGCTTAACTATGGCTTACACTTTTTTTTGTAGCTTCCAAGCATATACTTCTTTTCTTCAGAGTTTCCACCAAAACAATTTGTTCCATACTTAGCATTCTTCATGGTATCTTGGAGAATTTCCACCTTAGTGTCTTGATCATCCAAGTCCTAATGTATTCCTTTGAAAATTCGAACACTCTCTATGATTGGATAATTAGTTCTAAGTGTAGTCTGAACTTCAGTTGAGATGGAGAGGCTGCTTCAACACATTTGAGCATTTGCGATCGTTCTGACAAGCATTCTTACTTCTTTTGTCTTCTTCTAAGATGACGTACTGATGAAGAATCTCTTTAGTCTCACAAAGAAAGCGGGTTCCCTCTCATTGAACGTCATTCCTTCATTAGGGAGATGACTGACATAAGTTTCTTTGTACCTTATATGGATCGGCGTCCTTATCCTAATCCCATAAGGGGCTATGAGAGTTTTAGCATCATGATCGGTCTGTTTAAGATGGAGATAGGTCATCCGAACAACTTCTACATAAATGTATCTTTTTCTATTAAAGATTTCTTCTCTTTCTGTGCTTGTTAGGTCATATGTGTAATTTTAATTGTAGTTTGTTGAATTAAGTTGGGAGTGAGTATGAAAGGCATGTCATGTTCCCTTGGTTGGCGCTAGAGCTTCTTATATGGAAGAGCTGGGTTACGCTACGATTTCAGATTGTTTGTCCAATGATGGTGTCTTCAAGTTTGCTATAGTTGGGGTGTCCAAATTGTTGGTACCATGTCCCTTGATTTTTCTATATTTCATTAATACAAGGGTTGTGCTAACATAGGTAGCAGTTGTTTGAAGACATTTCTCCTTCCATGATATGACAGTGGCTTTGATTTCGTACTATGCGCTTATCTTTTGTGAATTGTACAAGTATTTCTTCGTCACACAATTGACTCACTCTTATCGTATTCATTGTGAGTCCTTCAACGAGTAGCACATTCTTCAGCTCTGACAACCCTGTAATGACTAAGGATGCAGTCCTTATGACTCTTCCTCTGACATTGTCCCTGGAAGATTACACTTTCCTAACTTAAGGGTTGTAGATTAGTTAATATGTGCTTGTTTCCTATCATGTGCCAATAGCATCCACTATCAAACAACTATTCTTCTTTAATCATATTTCTGGTGGAAGGGAAGACACTAAGACTCTTTGTTTGTTTATTTTTTTACTGTCTTTGATCGAGGAGAACCCTTTTCAAATCTTTCTTAATACCTTGTGACACATTTTCTAAGTGCTTTCAATTCTTTCTTGACCTGAACAGTTTAGGTTTTGCTCTAGTTTAGACTATCTTTCTTGATCCAGAGACTTCGGTTTGCACAGTCGATTAAACCTTTTTCTATACACCAAATTTCTGTCACTAGTGCCCAAAACTATTCAATCCCCGGCAACCATGTAAAACTTGATTCTATCGATTTATAGGCCAAGATCCGTTTATTTTTTGTTTTAACTGCAATACCCAACAATATATGGTCTTTGCTTGAGGAATTTTGTCCTTTGTTTGGGACTAAAATTTATCTTTGGTTTCTATTTTTAAAACATATAAAAATATGAATTGTTCTAAATTAAATCTATCTTATAGTGCCACAGGTCCCTAGAAACAAATGAGAGTGGGCCTTTAGTCAGGATATCATACCCGGGATCGAGTAGAATCTATAGATCAACTACCTCCTCTGACTCAAGGTCTTATTTATTTGAGCTTGGTTTCTAACAATGGAAGTATACTAAAGCCGAAATGCAAAACTAAAATAACAAAAAATCTGGAATTAACACCAAGAAAAATCGGTAGGCTCTCTCTGATAACATAATTCTTGAAGGCATTAATCAACCTTTAGAATGGGATCAGTGTTCTAATCATAAATATGCAGTAGGTTCTTTGAAAACAGGTTTTAGTTATGGGTTTTAATCCTAAACTTGTTCAAGAGCAACGCACTATAGCCTTGGATTCCTCCTGACACCACACATTTCACTCTCCAGTTTGCCACATTCCTATCTCTAGATAATGGGTCTGAAGAGCTACTTTTGGATTTTATCCTCTTTAAGATCTTATTGTTTTTCTTTTCTAATACTTCACAACCATTTCATAGAACTAAAGTCTACTTGCCCCCATAGACAAGATAACACAAGCCTCCTTCAAAGTAATTGATACCACAATCTACAAGTTGAGAAGAATTCTCCCTTTCCTTGATTAGAATCTTAGCTAACACGGGATCGAGATTGTTATAGCTGAGCCAGAACAAAACCTTTAAACATTAAGCGTCTTCCGGTGGGTGGAGTTCATGTGCCCTCGAACACACTTACGTAGTCACCTAGAAAGAGGGTATCTTGGATATGAGGTTAGAACAATCACCTAATGATTTATCTGAGTGACAATTAAAGTTTATAGTTCTTAATATATATGTCTAGCATACCCCAAGTTACTGCTCATGTGCTCTTAGGAATCTCCATCTCTGTGTCACACAAAGGGCCTCTTGGAAATCAGAGCACATAAACAACTCTATTCTAGATATAATGCCCTAATATAAAAAACCGTTCACTATAGGAACAATACCGATTAAATCAATCCAGTTTTCAAAACCCAAAACAATCATTTAAATGCTACAAATCATAACCAGAACACCAAAACCCTTCCCAGAAAGAGCTTTTCCTTCCATTATTGGTTCACACACGACAATGACTAGTTGATCAGACAAATTCATTGACGTTGTAAACATAACTGAAGAAAAAGGATTCCATAAAATAATTCTAGAAAATTTCCAAAAAACCTTGAAGTTCAGACAGTAATGGAACTAAATATTCATTGATCTCAACTCAAAATTACAACTCGGATCCCTTATTTCGATTCTAAGAAAAGGAAAATAAAAGAAATTACAAGAAGAAAATAAAATAAAATAAAAACGAAATTAAAATCTAAAAAAAAAAAAATAGAAAAATCACTGCCTCTACTACTAATTTGTAGCGTATACCATATTTTTCTACCTCCTCCCTTTTTTGTTGTGCCCTAAATATTTCTATTTATAGGCTCATTAATGATGCTAGTCCAAAAATCGAGGCTAGTGACGTGGGTTTCTTTGCAGGCCTAAATTATTGTTTTTGTCGCAACATAGCAGTCTTTGTTGCAACATTGTTAGTCTATGTCGCGACATAGCAGCGTCCACGTTTGTTGTAAGCTATGTTGTGGCTTTGTGTTATGTCATGACAATGTTTTGTGCCTTTTTCTTAAATTATGTGCGACATGTTT
Source organism: Tetrastigma voinierianum (assembly GCA_016808115.1). Classification (NCBI taxonomy): domain Eukaryota; kingdom Viridiplantae; phylum Streptophyta; class Magnoliopsida; order Vitales; family Vitaceae; genus Tetrastigma; species Tetrastigma voinierianum. The sequence continues at coordinate 1,038,665 of JAEQBH010000699.1, read as the reverse complement.
TTTGAAAATGGCTACCTTGAGCTCCAGCGAATTAAATCTTCAGCAATTATCGCCATTTCTTTTATATCTTGCAGTTTTTATGTATGACAATCAATTTCTATGTCGCGACATAGCTACTCAGCCTTCAACTTTATTTTATGTCGCGACATAAGTTTGGAGTGTCGCGACATAATATACTACTTTCTTCACAATATATGTCCCGACATAACTTTGAAATGTTGCAACATTCTTCAATTGTTCTTCTGGCATTTTCTTCAATAAATGTCGAGACATAGCTTCCCATTGTCGCGACAAATATCTCTACCTTTAGCTCTTCATTAACAATATTATTCTAGAATATTAGTAATCCTTCCAATGTTCTTCACAAATGTATGTCACGACTTGTAGCTGCTTGAAATGTCACGACATTGCTTCTTCATTCTTCGGCGTCTTCATAATCTTCGTTCGCATTCTTAAACTGTCTTGAGCTTTTGTCGCGACAATAGCCCATAATCGTGATAAAAGTTCTCCACCTTCAGTTATGTTTTGTGGCTGAAAGATGAAGATTGTTGGCACTACCCTCTTTGAGACACCTTGAGCTTCTGTTGTGACATTATGAGATTATGTCGTAACATTCTAAGATTATATCGCGAAATTTCTTCCTTATCCCCATTTTCTATTTTTTTCTTAATTTTTAGCTTATTTTCTCTAAATTCCTGCAAAACATGAATTTAGGTGCATATACCATAATTTGACATTTAAATTGGACATTAAACCTTAAAATATTCATGAAAAATGGGCTTAAAATTAGATGAGTTTTAGATTCATCAAACTCCCCCAAACTTAAAGTTTGTCCTCAAGCAAGAAAAGAATAATTGTTTGTCCTCGAGCAAGTAAGAAATAATTTAAGACATTTTCTTTTTCTATATCTTTTCTAAATAAAAGCGGAAAAATTCATTCAGATTGATTAAATGTCTATTGCCATGTCACCTCCACCTAAGCTTTATTTCATAAATCTTAAAATTTTCAATTCAGTTCAAATAATCAACCAGATAATTCTTAGAATGATAAACAATTATAGTTCTTGATTTCTGTTGTGGTAGTGTGTGTTGGTCTTTCCTTTATAACTAATTTGCAGATTAGGTAGCCTTATGAGATATACATTAAAGAATGAAAGTCTCATCAAAGTGACTTAGGTCTCATAGGCTTGTTAGTCATATTACTCTCCACTACTTTAGGCACATCACCACTTCAGGATCAAATAGGTCTTCTAGGATTGTAATGTATGGCTTGGGCATTGGGTAGATAATTGGTCATTTTAGGTGATGAGTGCTTATTCGAGGGTGAAACGAGGGTGAGTATGGAATCAACAAAATTTGCCTACCTAATTCATCCTGCAGCCGTGGCACAGCTCTTTGCCGGTATAGTGGCTCTAGGGTTGAACACAGGGAGGGGTTTTCTTCACACAAATGATTTGCAGTGAGGTTCAAAATGGTGAATTTGTTTTGGATTTTCAAGTTTGGTAAAAACAGGGGGTTTGATAGTTGAAACTAGAAATAAAATGAATTAAAAATATAGGAGAAATCTCATTGAAGTGTGGAGACTCTTGGTTTGAGGGTTCTAATGGTAACTAAGAGTTATAAGACCTGCCTTCCTTAGTTAGGAGGATGACCTATAGTCATCTCACAAACAGATTCATTTGTAGCTCTCAACAATATCCTTTAGAAGTAATTTACTCAGGGCATCAGTGGTTTCATACAAATGGAAAACAAGTCTCCTTGAGCTCACCTTCAATGACTATTAGATGATATAATAGATCTCGGTGGATCTAGCAATAAACTCACTTTGAACTACTAAGATTATCAAATACGGATCAATTCAAGGTGAATCTAAAGTGATCTAGGCTTTAGAGTTCAAAGGGAAACACAAAATTGCCAATGAGTACCTGCGTGAAAACCATGAAAACCTTCAGTTGCCTTAGGATCTTGTACCCAGCAGTCTTCTCCTTCAAGGAGGAAGGGTTTCTAGCCACTCATCCTCTGAGTTGTCATCTTCAAAAGGTGTTTGGCTAGTGAGAAAGTGAGAGAAAATGTGAGAAAACGAGAAAAAGCAGGAAGAGCTAAAAGCTTCCCACTAAACTTTATTAATGACAAAAAAAGTCTCCACAAAGTGAAAGAGAAAAAAGGTCTCATTTACGGTGTGTATCACGGGGTTTTTATGGCGAGCCCCTTTACCAAATTACCAAAAAACTCAAAACAAACTAATACGGAAAAATTGGGAAGAAATCGAAAAGTGACAAAAAAATAAGGAGTCAAAAGTTGTAGGACAAGTGAATGGTAGCTCATGGAGGCTGAAATTTGGGGGTTTGCAAAATTTACATAGCCCTTATGAGTGCTAGGAATGCTCAAGTTCATTCTATTCTTTGGCACATTCTTGCTTTCCTGTTTTTTGATTCTGACTATGAGTTGAACTTAAGGATTCTCCATGGTTAGTTGAATCCCTATTTGTAATTACAAATGCTTTGCGAAACAATAAAACTGCCACAAGGGTGATTAGTAACTTGCTGGGGTCTTAACATGCCAATTGGGTTAATTAATTTGTTTACTACAAAAATTGCTCAGAAAACATATAATGTGGGGGTGTAAAATAACTTTTTGGGTATGATCAAAAATCTTAAAAAACACTCATTACTAAACTCGGGTTGGCGAGATTAGGGATCGTTCATCTTATGTGGCCAGTGTTTAGATTACTTTTCTAATATTTAGTTTTATTTGGTTTTGTAGGAGAAACACTTGAAAATGCTAAAAATGGGCCGTGCGGAGGCACACAGAAAGAGTGGTGAAATCTTAGCGTCGACACCCTAACGTCGCGACGTCCCATCGTCGCGACTCCCCAATGTCGCGACGTCCCAACATCGCAACGCCTCAATGTCGCAACGTTGCGAGAAAGTCTCAATAAACCTTATCTCTTTTGGAAGATATTAAAGGGACCAGGAGAATCACATTAGAGAGTTCGAAATTGAATTTCTTGAGCTAAGTTTGAGGAATTAAAGCTTGGAACAAGAGAAAGACTAGGGCCGACCTTTGGGAGAAGACATAAAGAACAGGAGATCATCATTCCTCGATATGAAGTTTTCTCTATTCCCTATTCTTATATCTTGCTTTTTATTGTAGTGGAAAGAACATAATGAGGTTCTAATTTCGTAGTTTAGGGTGTTGGTAGAGTTTTGGACATGAATACTATATTTAAAGTTGTACTTTACATACTTCCATTATCTTTACTTGTCTTACCATTAACTCATGCTTGGATGAAATCATATTAATTTCTTATCAATCATAATATGTATGAGTGGTTCTTTGTAGGAATCTGAGAAACAGACAGAAAAATTAGACATAGTTGGGTTAACTAATAAACTTGAAGTAATATTTTCATGATTATCAATGATTAGGAGGCTTAGGAGTTCTTTACTTATGCACCTTCATGCAGGGTTGAGCCAGACAAAAAACCTTGTGATAGAGGGAGGTTAAATAACCTTGAGAAAGGCTTTGATTACATTAGAGAAGAGCTGCCTTGGAAAACACTATATTAGATAATGGAATGGAATCGCGTCATTACATGGTAGAGGATTGTCTGACAACACGACACTGCAACCTTTTTGCATCTTTAATCACTTTTACATCTGAAACGAACAATCACTTTATTAATAGTTTGTTGTTTTAGTTCCGCCTAACCATCAGGTGCTAATTTGAATAAAAGTGTTGTAATTTTGGTACTTAGCATGCACTCTGATTAAGGTGTTCCACATGGATCGATATCAGTGTTAGGTACACTTACTATGACAAGCGTATACTTGCGCGAGAATCGCCTGCACCCTTTTGTTGCATGTCACTTAAAACACAATCAACACAATTAAACCCCATCAAGTTTTAACGTTTAAGAGCTGCCTATTTAATCATGTAGTGTTTATGCTAATGATCACTAAGTACTACTTTATTAAATTTTAGACACTCATTTCCTTAAATTTTTTATGCTTTATTTTTCTTTTGCTTTGTGACAAACTTCTGCAGTGCGATTGGGTTGTATACGCGGGGAACCTCTTGAAAATCTTATTCCTCTGGATCCTGAAATCGAAAGAACTTTGAAAAGAATTAGGAATGAGAAAAGCGGCAGATATGGAACAACTACCTATGGGATCGATGGAAGAAAATAGAGACGACGATGTTGGTTCGACTAGAGGAGGTTGTGTACATCCTGATGCGGAAAATATGGATAATTTGTTGCCACATAGCCGAGATTAACAATTAGCCCTTACGTAGTTTCTCCACGTGATTAGGAGGCGTGTCCTGAGCGAAGAAACGACTTAGGCTTAAGTAATACCCTTAAGTTCACGAAGATCCCGTTCCCTGCGGGCTCGCTTTATGAGGACCGAGAATGCTCATATCCTTAACGCTTACAGGTGTGTGTCTGATTGAAATATAATGGGTGGCTCGATGGCGCTGTTCGGCTTCAATTGTTCCTATTCATTGAAGGATAAAGCGAGCAACGGCTGAATTTGAAACACTTTGATTGACTAACATCATGGATGAGCTGTCAAAAACAAATTTACATTTGGGTGCTTTCCACGAAAAAGCGCCAAAGTTGAGAATTGACATTCGGCAGCTAATCAGTATGAAGGAAGTCGTTCTATGACATGGGAGATTCAAAGATATGTTGAGAAAATTGCCCTGTATAGTTTCTGCGAATGGATGCAGTATCATTTCTGATGGTTTAGTCATCCTACTAGGGCTGTTATTGGCTCTCTGGAGGAGGCGGTGTAGGAAAAAACAATTGGAGGCTTATCAAATTCTTGATAACATAGCCTTTAATGATTGCTGTGTGGGTTGAGAGAAGCGAGCACCAAGGGAAACCGGTTGGGGTGTTCGATTTGGGTATGTTTACAAACTTGTCACTCAAGTGTCTACTTCTCCAAACTGTTTGAAGCACCAACAATTAGGTTCTCAAGTATCCGTGCATTAAGGTGAAGAAAATTTTTTGCATGTGACAAATATCTTGGACCTCAATACCTCTTAATGCCTAATGATGAATATACCATGGGGGATTTCACTATTAAGCGAGTTCAATATAATAAGTTCCCCAGACGAACTTCAGCCAATATGGTCAAGAATAAGCAATCAGGGTGGAAAAACGTGTCTAACTTTACCTGTGAAGCTTCGAGAATGCAGTATTCCTATGGAGCAAGCCAAACCTCTCCAACCTCGAGAAAGTAGTCTAGATCAAATGGAACAATGGCGTATACATATGAGTATGATGAAATCACATGAAAGTTTGGGGAAGTAAGGATGGGGACATCATTAAAAGCTATCAAAGCGGCTGAAGCTCAAGAAATTTGGAGGATCCAAATGGGCCAAATGGCCGTTAATGGCAGAGGCAACAGTATCACTGTGCCCAGTTGGCGAGAGAAGGAAAGGAGCATTACCAAATTTGCAACACCCTAGGTGGTAAGACTCTAGAACAGCTGGTGCAGGAGGCCTTTAAAGAAATTATGAAAACCTGATATAGAAGATGAGAAAGCGATTCTTTAAGATAATACAGATATTGAAAGGTTAGTAAAGAAAGCTGAGTCTCGAGATACACGAGAAAAGTTGAATCTGAAACTAAGTATGATGAGAAGCCTATTATCCCGTATCCATAATGAAGAATAAAATTGGATAAGTAAGTTTGGCAGTTCTTTGGACATCTTCAAAAACACATAAACATCCCATTTCTTCGACTTACTTAGCAAATATGAGGACCTTGAGATCTGTAGTCATGAAGAACATCTTATCGAGAAAAGTGGGAGGCTATAGAACTATCTCGCTATCGAATAGTGTAGTGCCATATTATCAACAGTGCCCTAGGTGAAGAATCCAGTTAGTTCACAATCCCATGCATATTAGAATCTGATGTGAAAAAAACGATTTAGGTCTGACATTAATCTGCCTGTGGCCAGATGATCTTCAGAAACGCTAGAAGTGGGAGAAACTTTGCGATAGAATGTGATCACTTTGGGTTAACAGATGGTCACTAACTCATCGTGTTATAGAGTATATGTTAGTAGAAGTCAGGCACATTTTCTTCATGATTTCATTACTCTAGAAATGAAAGAAGATAAAGAGGTCCCCATCATCCTTGGACAACCATTCTTAGCCACGGGAAGGGAAATGATCGATGTGTAAAAGGGTGAACTGAGGTTGAGAGTTCAAGAAGAGGAAGTGGCATTCAATGTCTTTAATGCCGTAAAGCATCCACATGATACCAACAGTTGCTTTTGAGTGAATATGCTAGAGGCTATAGTGTCTATCCAATTGGTTCCTTCAGAACCATTGGAGACTAGCTTGACCCATGATAATCCTTCCTCTTGTGAAGATGAGACGGTTCAAGAGTATGTAAAATGGATGGACTCTTTCGTGGACAGAAGAAAGTGATTTTGAGATGCATAGGGCTAGCTAGTCGGAGTTATTTCCACTCTATCGAGAAGCCCCCTATTGTGGAAGAGAAGCAACTCCTTAGTCATTTGAGATATGCTTATCTCATGGAAGAATCTACACTCCCGGTGATCATCTCATCCTCCCTCTCTAACATGGAAGAGGAGAGATTGTTAAAGATCCTTAAGGAGCACAAAAACATAATTGAATGGTCCACTGCGACATAAGGGGATAGAAAGCCATCTATGTGTATGCACTTGAGTGTCGCAGGAAAGAGCAGCAATGGCGGTGGATGCCAGAGACTCTTAAAATCCTTCCATGAAGAAGAAGAGAGTGATTGGAAGGAGGTAGCAAATGATTAGATGCTGGAGTAGTATACACTATCTCGACAGTTCATGGGTAAGCCACACGCCCAAGTGGATTGCCCAGAAAGGAGGACCTCTTTGTGGTAGTAAATGAGAAAGGAAACAGTTGCTCTAGAGGCGAAACGATTACGAGGTTGGAGGATTTGTATTAACTACTGAAGGCTGAACAAAGTGACCAGGAAAGACCATTTCCCACTGCCATTCATTGATCAGATGTTAGATAGACTAGCGAGAAATGAGTACTTTTGCTTTCTGGATGGATACTTGGGATACAATCAATAGATCATCGCCAACTCCAGCCAAGATCAAGACCACCTTCATGCCCTTATGGCACATTAACCTCTCTGAGTACCATTTGAGGTATTATATGCTTGCCAAGGACCTTTCAGAGATGTATGATGGCAATATTTTCAGACAAGGTCGAAAAATCCATTGAAGTCTTCGCCGGACCGATTTTCGAGTGATTGGATCTGGCATTTGATGTGCCTCCATAACCTGACATTGATCTTGAAGAAGGATTGCGTAAAAACCAATTTAATGTTAAATTGGGGAAAATTTTTATAGCAGAGAAGGTTTGTAATGACATGCTTTCTCAGACAAGAATTTGGTTGGCGAGCCAAGATTGAGATCATATTTCTCGTGATGAGAGTGGGTTTCTGGACCTGTGAGGAGTTTTCTGACGGTTCATCAAAGATTTCCTCTAAAGTTTCAAACGGTTCAGCCGAATCTTCTTATGCAAGGTGTGCGTTTGAATTCAGGCCATGCACAGCATGCTTTTGAAGGTTGCAAAAAAGTTGACTTCGGCCCTTATAGTAGTCGCTCAGGATTGGAACCTTCCATTGAGACTTGTGTACAATGCAAGTGACTTTGCGTGGGACGTTTGAGCGAGAGAAAAGGTTTTTATGCGCTATCATGCGGTCGAACTTTGGATGTTGCACGGCACAAATTGTCAACAACGAGAGAAAGAATTATTTAGTTGTTGTGTTTTTCTTTGACAAGTTCAAGCCCTTATCTTTAGGAACAAGGTTGTGTGTTCTAAACCGTCACTTAATCAAATACCATGACTAAAGAAACTTATTCGATGGGTGCTCCTTTTTCAAGAATTTGATGTGGAGATTCGAGATAAGAAGGGTTTCGAAAACATGGTAGCCGATCATCTATCAAGACTAGAAACTCCAGAAACCATACAGAAACCTCATTTGCAGATCGATGACACGTTCCCAGATAAACAGATATTATCTTTGTCGCATGATGAAACATCACCATGGTTTGCCGATATAGCTAATTATCTATCTTCCTGTATTACCCCACCTAACCTCACTTATTAACAAAAGAAGAGATTCTTTACATAAGTGAAGCATTATTTTTGGGAAGGCCTAATCCTCTTCAAATAGTGCGCCGATCAGATTATTCGCAGTTGTGTGCCGGAAAGTGAAGTGGGTGATATATTGACGCATTGCCACTCCTTAGAGTGTGGGGGTCATTTCAATGGACAGAGAACAACAGCCAAGGTACTGAAATCAGGCTTTTATTGGCCATCTATATTCAAAGATGCCCACTTGTTCGCAAAGTCCTGTGACTGATGTCAAAGGACTGAGAACATTGGACGACGAAATGAAATGTCATTGACAAATATTCTAGAGGTCGAACTTTTTGATGTCTAGGGTATTGACTTTATGGGTCCATTTCCATCGTTCTATGGTCACATGTACATACTTTTGGCAGTGGATTACGTGTCCAAGTGGGTGGAAGCCATTCCATCCATTACTTATGATGCCAAAGTAGTACTACGCTTCATCAGGAGTAACATATTTTCAAGGTTCGAGACTCCTAGAGCGGTAATCAGTGATGAAGGCTCCTAACAAGTTGTTTGCATCACTCCTGGCCAAATATAGGGTGAAGCATCAGGTGACACTTGCATATCACCCTCAAAGCAATGGGCAAGCTGAAGTGTCAAACAAAGAGATCAAGAAAATCTTAGAAAAGACAATTAATGTGACAAAAAAAGACTGGGTGAACAAAATTGATAATAGCTTATGGGCTTATTACTGTAAGAAGACCCCATTGGGCATGCTCTATCTTGAGATAAGTCTATGGTAAGGCCTACCACCTACTTGTAGAACTGGAGCACAAAGCAAACTAGGCAACTAGAATGCTGACTTGAATTTCAAAATGGCCAGGAAAAAGAGGATGCTTCAGTTGAATAGTTGGATGAGCTTAGGCAGAAGCGCGCATTCTGTTCGTTCGAGAATCTAAAAGGAAGGAGAAGACGGCGTGGCATGACAAGCACTACTGCATAATGAGGCTGGCAGGGACAATAAGGTATTGCCCCATTCAGACCTCACAGTGAAATTGTTCCCGGGAAAACTCAAGTGAGATGAACAAATGGATTGTGATCCTCGAAGTCTTCCTGCAATGATTAATCGAGCTAATGCATCCTTAGAGGGAATGTGTGATTCAAGGTGTGAATGAAGCGATGGTAAAGATTATCTAGGTAGTCAATTTGAGAAGCATACTTCATCACAGTTTGTTTATCATAAGAAATGCATGGGAGGACAAGAGTACTATTTAGATCCATGAGTTGTCGGTAGTTGGGGAAGCAATTAAGGCGTTCCTGTTGGCGTCGAATACCAACTTGATGCTCATGTGTTGCTTGGGAGGCAACCCAAGCCTTTAAATTTACAGTGCAAGGTTTTTCGATTTTAAGTTCTTTAGGTTTACTTTTGCTTGGCACTAATTTTATTACATTTGTGTTCTGGGTTTGGGAGTTAGGGTTGCCATGGCGAAGGAGAAATAGCAAGACAAGCCTTGTGCAAGCTTTAGGAGGAATAGATCTAATGCAGGGAGTTTTTTTTCAATACTTCGAAAATTATTTGTAAAATTTCCTATGTGTTAGTCTCGAGAACGTCGCGACGTTGAATTTTAACCTCTCGGGCACGTCACGGCGTTGGTTTCTAACGTCACAACGTTGAAAACATCATTCTCTACAATGTCGCGACGTTGGATCCCAACGTCATGGCGTTAATACACCCTCATGGCGATCGTGATATGTTCTGGAAGCTTCAGCGTGGGTGTTTGACTCCACCTCACTGGGACCAGCTGGCGGGTTGAAGTAGTCGAGCTCTGTAGTAATGAGATGTTCAGATTTTTAGCTGGGGGCATTAGTGGGCAGTGTTTTGAGTACCGCGGTTGCCACCTGTCTAACTGAAACATTCTTATTTCTCCCTCCACCATTCCAAAACCACAGGTAACTCTCTAGCTTGGGGTTTTCTGTGATTCAATCCCGGCACTTCCAAGCGTCAGGCTAAGTGTCGCGCACCCTCCTTAGCCCTAGGCCCATACGACCACATCACACCTCGCGTTCTTGTCTAGTGGAACTCCTCCCACTCAGTCTGACTTTGGCTCCGTTCAGGTTTGGTTCCACTCCACTCATCATTCTCTGGGTAATTTTTGTCTCAGAACATCTTCTAGGGTTGGTTGGGGGCTATAGGACCTGTTCTTCTTGTGTCAAACTCTCTAGCCCACTTTATGCCCACTACATGTTTGCTAGTTAGCTTGAGTGGGCTTTGGGTGCTTCCTGTGTACTTTTTGCTCAAGTGCAATCCCACTTGGGGTGTGGTAGCTTACTAATGTCCTTTCGCCTTTACGTTCACCTCATCGTGATCCCGAACCTATGCCTAATGTCAAGCAATAAGAGAAAAATGAGCTCGAAGGGTGGCGAGATGGCCAGACCTTCACCGAGACCCTCTGGTAAGATTAGTATTGAGAGGCGACGAAGTTGACACTCATCTACGCCAATGGCTCACTTCATTAAGGAGAAGGGATTTCAACATCAGATGATTTCAACATCTGAAAGTGGTTGGAATTTGCAGTATGCAACCCGCCTTTGCGACCACGATGGTTGTGTGGAACCTAGCCGCCTATATCATTTATCGCGCCAAAAAGGTTCGTCGATCGGATATTGATGACTTCGGTCGAAGTATATCGCAGCTAACACAACCTTAAATCCGGAGTCAACTCCGAGGCCTTTGATCGCCTTCACGAGCACCCTGACTATCTGAAAGTCCTTCGGTTGCTCACAAATGGGCGGGGTGAGTGGAAATTGAACAACGAGGGCCGCAGCGAATTATCACTTCCAAGGCTAACGTATTTGGCATTTATATACCTAGGGTGGCTTTGCATTTTATCACCTCTCATCTCATCTGTGAATGTTTGCGGGTGGTAGCTCAGGCTTTGCTCAATTTCACCATCATTCAGGACATCTCATTTGATGTCGGTCAGGTTATAGAGGATGCCATCCTCTATAATCGGGACGCTAAGATGAACCTTTGGCACCCATTTCTCATCCCACGTAATTACATGCAAGAGCATGAGGTGCAGTTAGAATCTTGGGCTGGATCCATCCCATCAAGGCCATCGTGGTGAAAAAAGATAAGTCGGGCATCCCTCAATCCGACACGGTTTATGACTCGGGTCATGAACCTTCAGATGAGGAGGAGTTGACGGCATACTAGACCTTGTTTGGTATGAGTGAGGAGACCTTGGGTGAGGCCGACCTCCCATCCCCCTCCCGTCCTCCTCCCATCCACCCCCTCCTGGCCTCCGTGATCGGTGTCACCGAGTCCTTTGCCTACCACCCTTGAGGACCCCGGGTTCAAGACCTGGCACCTGCCGGCTTGATGCGTTCGGGATGAGACCGGGGCCCATCGGGGAACACACTTGCTGTCGCGGAAAGAGACATGAATGTGGGTTAAACAATCACCTATGATTGCTCAGTAGCATTTAAAGTTTATTAGTTCTAAATATATATGTCCAGCATACCCCAAGTTACTACTCATGTGCTCTTAGGAATCTCCATCTCTATGTCACTCAAAGGGCCTCTTGGAAATTGAGCAAATCTGACTCTATTCTAGATATAATGCCTAATATCAAAGAACCTTTCACTTTTCATGAACAATGCAGATTAAATCAATCTAGTTCTCAAAACCCAAAACAATCATTTAAATGCTACAAAACATAACCAGAACACCAAAACCCTTCCCAACACGAGCTTGTAACTTCCATTCTTTTGGTTCCTGAACCATGATGACTAGTTGATTAGACAAATTCATTGTATGCGAGGTGAAAGAAAAAGGATTCCATAAAATAATTCTAGAAAATTTCCAAAAAACCTTGAAGTTCAAACAGTAATGGAACTAAATATTCATTGATCTCAACTCAAAATTACAACTCAGATCCCTTATTCTAGTTCTAAGAAAAGGAAAATAAAATGAATTACAAGAAGAAAATAAAAGAAAATAAAAAAATGAAATTAAAATCTAAAAAAGTAAATAAATAGAAAATCACTATACTCTACCTACTAGTTGTGACACTCTCCCTTATTTATTTCCTCTCCACTACACATTTGTGCCCTAAATATTTCTATTTATAAAGCTCATTAATAAGATCTTAGTACAAGATAAAGAGGTTGGTGATGTGGGTTTCTTTGTAGGCCTAAATTATTGTTTTTGTCGCGACATAGCAGTCTTTGTTGCAACATTGTTAGTCTATGTCACGACATAGCAACGTCCACATTTGTTGTAAGCTCTGTTATGGCTTTGTGTTATGTTGCGACAATATTTTGTGCCTTTTTCTTGAATTATGTCACGACAAAGCTCAACTGAATTAGTCTTGTAATTGTCGCAACATTTCTTTTATGTCTTGCAGTTTTTTATGTCGCGACAATCAATTTCTATGTCGCGACATAGCTTCTCAACCTTCAACTTTGTTTTATGTCGCGACATAAGTTTGGAGTGTCTTTACATAATTTACTACCTTCTTCACAATATATGTTGCAACATAACTTTGAAATGTCGCGACATTCTTCAACTGTTCTTCTGTCATTCTCTTCAATAAATGTTGTGACATAGCTTCCCATTGTCGTGACAAATATCTCTACCTTCAACTCTTCATTATGTCGTGACATTAATCTAGAATGTCATGAAAAATTCTTCCAGTGTTCTTCACAAAATATGTTGCGACATTGCTTCCTTCTTACGGCATTTTCTAGCTTTGTCTCGAGCTTTTTGTCAGCGGCAATAAAATTTATGCGATGATAAAGTTCTTACACCTTCATTAATTATGTTACGTGTGCAACAAAGATGTGAATTGTTGTGACTAACACCCTCTTTGGTTGCCTTGAGCTTAATTTGTGACATTACGAGATTATACTGTAACATTTACGCCTTAGCCCCATTTCTTTGCTTTTCTTGCTTTTAAACCTTTTCTCACAAATTCTGTAAACACAAATTGTGGTGGAATACTCCATAATTTGACATTTAAATTGGACATTAAGCATAAATATTTATGAAAAATGGGCTTAAAATTAGATGAGTTTAGACTCACATCCAAACTCCCCAAACTTAAAGTTTATTATCAAGCGAAAAGAATAATTGTTTGTCCTCAAACAAGTAAGAAATAATTTTAAGAACATTTTTCTTTTTCAATCATCTTTTCAAATAAAGCAGCAAACTGGATTGATTAAATGTCTGTTTCCATGTCATCTCCACCTAAGCTTTATTTCATAAATCTTAAAATTTTCAATTATGTTCAAATAATCAACCAGATAATTCTTAGAATGATAAACAATTACAATTCTTGATTTCTATTGTGGTAGTGTGTATTGGTCTCCCCTTTATAACTAATTTGCAGATTAGGTAGCCTTATAAGATATACATTAAAGAATGGAAGTCTCATCAAAGTGACTTAGGTCCCATAGGCTTGTTAGTCATATTACTCTCCACTAATTTAGGCATATCACCACTTCAGGATCAAATAGGTCTTCTAGGCTTGTAATGTATGGCTTGGGCATTGGGTAGATAATTGGTCATATTAGGTTCAAGTTTACCCAAAGTGCACACATTTTCTCAACATTTTGCCTTCAACGCTCAATACATATTTTCTATAAGCAAACATTCAAAGCATCCTAACGGTTGGGTGCATTTTTTATTTCTCTTCTCTTGGCTTTTGACTTTCCATTGATATATTCAATTCTGCTCCAGAAGCTCTTTTCTTTTTCATGTTTGTTCAAGGTTTTGGAATGGTGCAATGTTCTGCCTTCTTAAGCTTTCTACTACCCTTAACAAGCTTTGGGTCAGTAACTCCCATACCAGTTGACATTAAGGTACTAGGTGTAGAACACCCCTAAGGACTTAATTGCTCAAGGGAGGAAGGCTACAAGACAAAACTCATTCCACCTTGAAACTTTCATTCTTTTTCGGCTTCTCATTTTATGTTGTGCACCTTCTTTAGTACATCTTGACTCGGGTCCTCATCTTTTCACATCCTTAATTTTTATCCTTCTAAAAAAATCTCCCCTAAACTTGTTCTCTTGATCATTTTTATGCATTCTTCTTGCAGTTTGGGAAAACATAGGGTTATGTACTGATGGATCAGATTTTAGGGTTGTTTAATGTTTTTCATATGGCTCATGATGAAATTGGCATTAGGCTCAAACAAGGTACTAAGGTATATGCATATATATACATACACATATCCCAAGGTAGGCTTTGAAAGGCTCAAACTATTCAAGGATGGCTTAAATCATTTCCTGTTGGTTGTGATGCATAGGATTTCACCTTGAATAATAATATAACAAGTTCTAGGACCCTCTTGAGACTGATTCATGATGAATCCAATAAGGTGTTCCTAACCTAAGCATAAATAGTTTTTCAAGGTACTAATGACCAATTGATTCGTGCCACAAAGAGGTGTTGTTTAATCAACAAAATTTATACAACCTAAATTAATTCTACTGTCGTAGCGCAATTCACGTAATATAGCGGCTCTAGGATCAAACATCGATGGGTTTTCGTCTTACAAATGATTTTCAATGAGTCAAAATGGTGAGGCTTTTGTTTGGATTTTGATTTAAAAAGTGTGGCTAATTATGCTAACCGGCTGCAATTCAAATAAAATGTAAAAAGAAGTCCTCAAGCTTCGGGCCACTAGTTTGGTATGATATGGTTGCAAAGGTGTCCTCAAGATTTCGCATTAAGGTAAATGACCTATAGTCATTTCCAAAACCGCATCATTGTTTAAGAACTTAAAACCAACCCTATGTAACATTCCTCTGAAACATGTACGCATCGAAAGCATTAAATGTTCGGTTGAACCTAGCATTTAAACCACCTCCGATGGCTCATAAATGACACCACGGATGCTCGCTGTATCTAACACTAAGAACATGACCAACCCTAAAAGCTTGCCAAGTATTGACCAAAGAAAGTACATCAAATAGCTTTTAAACCTAGTTTTGAAATTTTGAACCATAAATACGCAGTACCTGCTCCATGAAAAATAGAGGAACACCTGCAAACCTTATCAACCTACCTAGCAACCCTCCTCTTCAAGGTTTAGAGGCTTTAGCCAAACATCCTTTGAGTTGTCATCCTCAAAGGGTGTGTTTGGTTGCCTAGAAAATGAGAGAAAGAGGAGAGAGAAGAGAGCAAATGAGGGCCGAAAACAGGGGCTCGTAATGGAAAATGCCTTAAATGAAAGTTAGGTTACAAATGTTCACAAAATGGCTTATATAGCCTTACAACTAGGTGAAAATACCAATATATCCTAAATAGTATAATTACATTGAGGGTAGACATGAAATTAATCAAAACGGAGTCGTTTGTACACAAAAATGTAGCTTATTACTCGCTTATGTAAATTTTCGCTATGTAGCGAAATTTCGCTAGCATAGAGAAAATTCGCTATGTAGCGAAATTGCTACACGTAGCGAAAATTTCGCTATTCTAGCGAAATTTCGCTATAATTGCGAAAATTTCGCTATTGTAGCGAAATTCCCGCTATATTGTTTAAATCAGCCCCTGCTTCTTCCCGCTTGCTTCGCTGTCCCCGCTTTCTCCCGCTTGCTTCTCGCTTGTTATTTCTTCCAATCCAGCTGATGCAATCAAGATAAATCATGTTTTAACCTCTGGGTGGTAAATCAGCTTTAACTTCGATATGCTTAGCTTGGATATGATAGGAATAGGTTCCGAAACCTCGCAAAACTACCACAAGCAAAATTTCTCAAATACAATCTATTAGTACCAAAGGGACCTACACGTGTCAATCGGCTTAACTAATATGATTAGTACACAAAAAGTACTTAGAACCTATCTTAAATAGGGTTCAAAATAGCACTTTTTGGGCATTAATCACACCCCCTAACCGACACATTGCTAGTCCCGTAGTAATGCCAGAGTAGAGAACAAAAACATGGGAGGTCAAAAAGGTTTGTACAAGAAATGCATAGCCTGTGATGAGAATCACGAAAACCTAAGCTAATAACCAACTCGAAAGAATGAAAACTATACCGCGTTGACTGACCAACAAGCTCCCTCCTCGAGGCATGAACCAATCTCTTCTACAAAAAGCTACGGGTTTTGTTTGATTAGGTCTCAATCATAAACTACGAAACTGTACGCCACCACCCCAACCGAGCTAAAGCCATAACCTTGTTTGTTAACCAATCTAATAGATTCAGGACCCCGCCTCTCATTACACAATCTTTGCGCTGTAGGTGCACGCTTGAGGTCTCGACTTCACCAAAGTCCATGTAACTGGATTACCGCATTCCACTCCCAACCAGTGAAGGTTTAAGGCATCAAGCCATGAGGATCTTTCGACCACAAACTCTATAGGTTTCACCCCGGACTCCGAATGATTTCAAGCCTCCAGCACCTACAACTCGCTAAACTCCACCCATCCACCCGTGTAGCGAACACTAAGTCGGCGACTCCCAACCAGTGAAGGTTTAGGGCACCAGGCTTTAAAGGCTTTCACCATATACCCCTCAGACCGTGCTCGGGTTTCAAGGCAAAGCAATGCGATTCTATTCTTTTCTTTCCTTTTCATTTTTTCTTTTATTTTGAAGACACATTGGCCTCTATGCACGGGGGTCCACAACCTATCTAAGTGGGAGTAAACGACATCAGTAAGGGTTTGCATCGTGAAGAGGGTTTTAGGCCGTTTCTTAAATTTTTATCATTGAGACCTAACGTGCTCGGTGTGTGGTTAGCTAAAGGTGGAAGAGACAGGTTAAATACAACAATAAGTTGACTAGTCATCCACTTAACTCGGCATAGAACCCTTCTAACGCCGACAGCATTAGGAAAGGATTAAGTTCATCAAATTGCAAGGGTAAACATTATGCATATACAAAAGTTAATTAAAATAAAATAAAATAAAAAAATGTGGGTGCAAAAATAGAAAATGCAAATACTGCTATAAAGATTTTAATATAACCAAAAAGGCTAGTACAAGCTTATCATAGCTGAACACAATACATACTAAGCAAATAAACCACCGCCTACTATCAAGTTAATACACACTAACAAATATCCTAAAGGCTAGTAGGCGCTGATAAACTAAAAACAACACAAGTATAAACAAACAAAACATAAGTACTATAAATGCCACTTTCGACGCTTAACTCTCCCCTACCCAGCATCACAAGATCCTCTCACTGGGTGGGACCAGTTAGAGAGCAGCGCGACCCACCCCTCACCGTAGCAGCGTAGGCAGCGGATCATGGCAAATGTCGCGCCATGAGTACATCCAACGGCCGCAGGCCGGCGAAGCCGGATCGGGTCAGCGAGAAGTTGGCTGTACTCCCAGCCTGGCCGCGTAACCGAGGGAGACCAAGGTGGCTCAGACCGAAGAATAGCTCGATTCTCGCGGTAAAGAGTAACCTCAACGCTGGCCATCCGCCACCACGTTGTCCGAGGAAGCCGCCAGCATGCAAAAGAGGCAAAGTGGTGAGCGGGACAACATCCATAACAGCCAAGAAATCCCTAGAAGTGACAGGGGTGTGCTTAGATGGCTGCTGTGACGTGGAGGATGGGCCTGCAATCCTAGAGTGAGTCTGGGCAAGAGGAGGTGGAACCTGAGGGCATGAACCTGGAACCGAGGTCCTCCACCTCCACCACCGGACAAAAAGGCCGGCCTCACCCCTAGGCAGGTCCTCCGCATAATTATCCACGACCTCCTCCTGCTGGTGCAACAGAAAAGAAAGTGGCATAGATAGGGTCCGCTCAAGGGATAAAATCACAGGACAACTCTACCGACCCTCAATACGTGGTTCCTCCGGGAACGTAAGATGCTCTAAGACGTGGCATAACAACCTCGGCATCAAAATGGGAATAGCCTCTGCTCGAGCCAGACCCTTGCGGTGGACCTCCTCTTCGAAGTGAAGAAAGGCGGTCATAACAAGCTCCCACCGGACAACCAACCCTCGTATATCGTACATAAATTAAAATAGCCCTTCACACGCAAATACGTCGTCGGAATGCATTGACCGAAGTACATGGTCCTCGTGAGAGCATTTGCAGGAAGCCGCTACGAAAAAGGATAGATCCACGCTATATTTCTAGAGAGAGAGAACCATCTCTAGGTGAGGGGTGAGGCCACTGCCGATAATCGTGAGTTAGCCGTAATCTACTAGTGTGCCTAAAGTGGGCCGTGATATCCGGGCTCAGAAAATTCCCAGACGGCCATCTATATCGAACCGGCCGCATCTCGACGCGACACTCCCCGGGATGTCATGGTATGGTAAAACTCAAGAACCACCCGGGGATAGAAAAACTGCCTCAGAGTCATAAACGGCAGCAATGAATACCTCTGGACCAACCGTATCGAATCTCTAAACCGTGGGTCCGCTGCCAGTGCTAGTATATCATAGTAGGACTCTTTGTGAAAGTCCTTGGCACGACAATTCACGTTCCCGGGTATCGGGTCACAGCTAAATAGTGGACGTCTAATCCCCGCTGCGGGATAACCGAGCGATGATTGTGCAGATCCCGGGCACCGGGAGGCTATAAGCGCTCGTGCCTAGAACGCGAAGACCCTCGGGGCCAAATGTCCGGCCCGCTAGGAAGGCGTAAGCTCCCATGGTGGCCAGATGCATGTGAGAGGGGGCCAAGGTCCCACCCGTATGGTATTCGCCTGACGGGGCTCAACACCCTCGGTGACTCCTCGTGAATATCGCCAGGTCGACTCGCATCGCAGCCAGTAGCAGAGATAAAGCAGAGGTGCCTCGACACCCTGCCGGGAGGCCCGTGGCGCCTCAGCGTTCCTCGCGCCATCTCCGTGGGTATTGGTCTCGACCCCAGGCTCGAATCACTGCCTCCATGTGCGAACCATACCGAGGCCTCAAGCGTGTGCGTGAGCGGCCCGGTGTGTGCGACAGTGAGCGGCCGGTGCGCAACAGGGACCACGGCAGGGGCGGCCCAAGGTGGCTGCGGTGAGGTGGATGTGCCAAGAAATAAATGGGAGGGCGTGCGCAGGGAGAAATGCAGGGAGGGGGCTACCTCCATCACAGCCCAACATTTAAGTAAAATGAGAATAGGCATTTTAATGGCTCAGAAGACGTATGGTCCGAGAAGATGAAAGGTTCCTCCCCTATAAGCCAAAAGGTCGTAGGGGTGACTTTTCGCACGGGGCAATTTTCGCATCGGAGCGAAATTCCGCCCCGCACCGCATTTGTCCCAAAATAAAAACAAAATAAAATAAATAAAATAATAATAAAAACATTAAGCGTATGATATCAAAGAAGGTTTTGATTAAACCTAAAATAAAATAAAATACTAAAATAAAATAAATAAAAATTGACCAAAACATAACAAAATTTGAGCCGCAGCCAGTCTCTGGAGACCAAACCAACTCAGTGGTTGGAATGTCGGTCATGGAGGATCAAGGAGGGATATCTCCTCCTCTTCTACAGAGTGGCGAACAGCATAGGGCTTGACTCGTTGCCCGTTAACCTTGAATATTTTCTTGTTTTTCGGGTTGAGAAGGTCAACCGAACCATTCAAATATGCTTGGTAGATGATAAATGGGCCCGTCCATCATGATTTGAGCTTGCCCGGAAATAGATGGAGTTTGGAATCATACAGGAGGATTTGATCCCCCTGATTGAAGGTTTTCCGGGTTATGAGCTGATCATGCCACTTCTTCTGCCTATCCTTTGCAATTTTGGAATTTAAGTAGGCATCGCTTTCTCGCCTTCTAACCAACTTCAAGCACTTTTTAGGCCGCCGGCTCATATCCATGTTAGGGCCCTAGTATTGCTCCACCACGCCTTGTATTCGATTTCTACTAGTAAATGGCAAGCCTTGCCATAAACTAAGCGATACTGTGGACATGCCTAGGATGGTCTCTTAGAGGTTCCAGATGCCCACAATGAGTCTTGAAGCTTCAAAGACCAATCCTTCCTGCTAGAATTAACAACTTTCATCAGGATGGTCTTTATTTCTCTATTGGCAAGCTCCACTTGACCACTAGTTTGAGGATGATACGGGGTGGCTACCTTGTGCTTAACACCATATTTGGATAAGAGGTTTTCAAAGGGTTTGTTACAAAAGTGAGAACCTCCATCACTGATAATTGCTTTGGGAACCCCGAATCTAGAGAAAATGTTCTCCTTCAGGAATTTAAGCGCGCTTGTGGTCGCCTACCCCCGTATGGCAATCAAGTTTCACCCACTTGGACACACGAGTCCACCCCTAGAAGGATGTAAGCATACCGGCTGAAGTGAGGAATGAATCCCATGAAGTCGATGCCCCATACATCAAACAATTCAACTACTAAAATGGGGTTCAAGGGCATCATGTGACAACGGGAAATATTTCCCAGTCTTTGGCACTTATCACACTACTTGCACATGGTGTAGGCATCTTTAAACAATGACGGCCATTAAAAGCCCGAATGCAGCACTTTCATGGCTGTTTTCTGTGAAGCGAAATGCTCTCCACACGCACTGTCATGGCAATGGCTGAGAATTCCTTCCTGTTCTTCTTCCGGCACACATTTCCGTATTATCTTATCAGCACAATACTTTAACAAATACGGCTCCTCCCAATAGTACGAATGAACCCTTGCATAGAAGAACCTCTTGTCCTGTGTTGTCCACTCCACTGGTAACTCTCCTGTTACCAAAAATTTGGCAATGTGAGCATACTATGGTGCTATACTCACTATCAGTAGAGATTCCTCAGGAAATTCATCAAATATGGGAGGGTTGTGGGTGTTGTGTGCTATGATTAATCTGGAGAGATGATCGGCAACAACGTTCTCCACACCCTTCTTATCTCTAATCTGGATGTTAAACTCTTGTAGCAATAGAACCCATCTGATAAGACGAGCCTTGGAATTCTTTTTTGTGAGTAGATAATTCAATGTTGAATGATCTGTGAAGATTACAATATCTGATCCAATCAAATAAGATCGGAACTTATCTAAAGCATAGACCACCGCTAGCAATTCTTTCTCCGTAGTAGTGTAGTTTCTCTGAGCTTCATTCAATGTTTTGCTCGCATAATACACCACATACGGCTTTCCCTCTATTCTCTGTTCGAGAACCGCTCCGACAAAGAAGGTCACTAGCATCGTACACACCAAAAGGCAGCACTGTGGGCTCTCACAATGGGTGTTAGCCAACATGCCTTAAGCTCCTCGAACTTCTCTTGGCATTCGCATCCCATTCAAACTTTGCACCTTTTCAAGGAGCTTGTGAGCGGCTTAGCAATTCTCGAGAAGTCCTCGAATGAACCCGTGATAGAATCCCCGTATGTCCCAAGAATCGTCGTGACCAGTTTCACATTAGTAGGAGATGGAAATTTTGAGATCAATTCTACCTTGGCTTTATCCACTTCAATTCCCCTCTCGAAAATGATGTGCCCCAACATTATGCCCTGATTTACCATAAAATGGCATTTTTCCAAGCTTTAAGATTAGGTTCTTTTCGATGCATCTCGGAGGACAGCCTAAATGGACGAGGCATTTCATCAAGCTTTCCCCCGTAAACCGTTAGGTCCATATAAACCCATAATACGCTCCACCATATCACTAAAAATACCGAGCATACAACACGAAAAGTGGCCTGAGCATTACATAGATCAAGGGCATCCTCCTATGCCATATGCGTACCAAAAGGACAAGTGAAAGTGGTCTTTTCCCCGATCAATCGCAGCGATCTTGGTCCGAAATACTGGAATACCTCATCTAGAAAGTAGTAGAAGGGATGGCCTGATACTCTCTCTAGGAGCTGGTCCATAAAGGGTAAGGGTCACCTCATTCACTTTTGTGAGCCGATGCATACCTCCATCCTCGTAGTAAGCCCGTGGGCATTTCCTTTCTCATTGAGCACCGTATAACTCCTCGATTTCGGTACTAATTGGGTTGACTTACCCAAGAGCTATCTGATACGGGTATATGATGCCTCACAGAGTAATTTCAACACTTCCACTGCACTCCACCGTGATATGCGGATTCAAATTCTCCAGGGTTTAACCCATTTCGATTCCTCTTCTAAGTAGATATGATGGGTGCATACTTGGTCACATGCCTTTCAACCTAAATCTTCCATCCGATTGCTGCCTTCGTGGAGGATTTGAAGCAAACTAACCTCCGAGGATTACAATAGTGAAGAAATCTATCGATACCGCATTTTTCCTCCCAAAAATGCATATTTCAATTCAGGTAAGGGCTTAAGATCTAACTCGTTGATGACCCTTTCCTCACCTGCAGAAGTGTAGGCAACACTTCAACCTTCTTCCATTGCCCATGCAAGAGGCCCACTTTCAAGCTCCCGCTGGTCTTCATTATCAAGCCAACCAACTCCCCGCTTTAATACATCTTGCATAAGCAAATTTCATTTGCTTATTCATCAAGGATGGCCTCTATCGCACAAACCTCTTTCACCGGTCATCCTCCTGGGCTGCGACATGTGCTTTTTGCTCAAATGGAAGATATTTGAGCTCTAAGGTCATGTTTCCAAAGGTTAGCCGATCACCCCATTCCGATAATTAATGATCAGATTGGAAGTGGCTAAAACGGCCTTCCTGTGATGATTGGTACATGGTTAGCCTCATCGCGGACCGTTCGGTATCGGGCACTAAAATCCACTGGGTAGTAGAATTTGTCCACCTGAATCAAAACATCCTCAACTATCCCCTTTGAGCTTTTAATGGACCTATCGGGCTAGAGACAACGTGATAGTGGTTGGCTTGGGTTCGCCTAGCCTAAGTCGCCGTACTACGGAAAAAGGCGAGATTAACACTTGCTCCCAAATCTAGCAATGCCTTTTCCACACAAGTGCCGCCTATGTTAATAGAGATTATAGGACACCCCAGATCTTTATACTTCACTGGAGTCTTGCACTCAATGATGGCACTCACTTGCTCGCCAAAAGGCCTTTATTCATTAAAGCCCCTTTACCGTGCAAGGTGCCCTTCAAAAACTTTGCATACGTAGGGACTTGCTTGATCATATTGAGAAGAGGGATGTTAACCTTCACTTGTCGTAGTACTTCTAAAATTTCAGTTTGGTTAACTGAATTTTTCCTTTTTCGAAGTGCCTGTGGGAAAGGAGGGGGTGCACTATGTTTTACCTCTTCCCCTACTGGTTGTTCCTCCCCTGGTGGTTCGACCACTGTGGGAGCTTTCTTGGCTGGTTCTGGGACTGCTGGTCTCAGTTCTGTACCACTTCTCAAAGTTACTATTGCTTTGACTTCATCACCCTTACATTAGACCATCATGGAGCCTATCTCATGCATTCCCTCTGTTTTGCTAGTCTCGGGAAGGGAATTTCCTTTTCAGACTCCCCGTCGCCGGTTGCATAACCCGAAATGGAACCTCGCAAGTCAGTCATATTTGTCGAGACCGTAATGCATACTCGCCTATTTTCTTGTTGAGTGAGCTTACCTGCCTCAATTTTCTGATTAGTTTGAACATTCAACACCTTTTGCTCCTCCACAAAGGTACCTACTACCTTGCTTAAATTCAGAATTGTCATTTCATCAGAGAAGTTAAGCGTAGCTATCATTACAGGCGTAGGTGGAGCTTAAATCACGATGTGCTCCTTGGGAGCATATGGGTTTTGGCTTCCATGATAGGTTCGATGATTCCTCCAATTAGCAGGTGTTACCATAAGGAGCATTCTGTAGGTGGCCATTTCGACCTAAGACATGGGCATGCTCTTGCATTAAGTCCCTCACTTAAGGAACTATTGGACAATGCTCCCCAAGATGGCTACTTGACTGACAATTAAAACAGGCTGGGTGAGATGCAGGCAATTCAATCACTACTTGCACTTCATGTTGATTCCTCATTTCAAGATCCTTCAACCTTCGGGTCAAAGTGGTCAGTTTTGCTTTCATCTCCGTGTCTTTGGAAAGTGCATAAATGTCTCCCCTTCGTTTAGTCGGGCGCCTCATTTTTTCAAATTCGATTCGTCTATCCCATGCCTTGGAGGTTTCGGCCACATAGTTCAAAAGTCCATGGCTTCATCGGGTGCTTGCCTCAGAAGTCCCTCCACATGTCGGGTGATTGCTTCAATGGCCGTGGAGTATTATACATCATAGAAATGATTCACAAGCATCCATGTATCGAAACCATGGTGTGGACATGCAATCGATGGTTCCATAAACCTCTCCCAACACTAATAAAACTTCATTATCGAGGTCGTGTAAGTGTAGATTTGCCTTTCAACCGTTGGTCTTGGTTAGAACAAAATTTTCTTCAAACTCAAATTCAAGTTCGACCCAATTTCTAATGTTTCTACTGAATTTTAGCTAAATCTCGCCTTGTCTTTCTGTCAATGGAAATGTTTCAATTTAAGAAAATCCATGTCGTACACCTTCTTAAAGGTTGTGCATACTGAACTCCCTGATATGCGTATATGGATTTTCATTCTCCATTCCATGAAAAGTCGGGAAGCAGGGGCATCAAATAAAGGTCTCACCACCACATCATCAAAGTGTGTGGTAAGGATGCAGAAGGTGCACTTACTCTAGGAGGGTGTATGTGGTCCCTCATTGACCTATATGCTGTTGGATTTATTGAAGCTCCTTGTTGACTTTGTTGTTCCTCGCTATGGATCCACATTTGGTCACTCGAAGCAGTATTAATCGATCCACAACCCTTGTTCAATCGTGTACTAACTCTTGCAATATACCTAATATATCTCTATCCCAATGGTACATAAACACCTGTGAAACAAAAAGAGACAAAGCAAAGAACAACAATAGGGCTTGCCAAAAAGATTAGTGTTAGCCGAAAAATAAAATGATTGTTATTAAAAACATCCCAAATTGTGGATCAAGTGGAGTAAAACTTGAAATTCTAAACAATGAAATTCAAAAAAGGTTTAAAATACCAATACTTTGTAATGAGGATTACAAGTACTCATCAACTCATCATCTGCATTAAGGCACCATCCCTTATGAATGGGCTTATATTTGATTCGTGCCACAAAGAGTTACAGGAATCAACAAAATTTATAACCTAAATTACTCCTAACGGTCAGAATAAGAATTCATCAAGATAATAATTTATAGGATCTAACACCAAGATGGGTTTTCATCTTACAAATGATTTTTTAATGAGTCAAAATGGTCAGGGCTTTTGTCGGATTTTGATTTATATAAAAGTGTGGTTGTTTCTCACTATGCTAACCGGCTGCACTAAAATAAAATGTAAAAGAAGTCTCAGTTTCCGTGCCACTAGCTGGTATGATATGGTTGCAAAGGTGTCCCCGGGTTATCAAGATTAGGTAAATGACCTATAGCTTTCATTTCAAAACTGATCTTGTTTAACTCTTAAAACCAACCCTATAAAAATTAATTCCTTTGAAACATAGCATTTTACTCGAGCATTAAATGTTCTTTGGTTGAAACCCAAAGATCGAATCCCACTCCGATGGCTCATAAATGACAATCCATTTAATACAAACGTATCTAACACTAAGAATACACTGAACCCTAAAAGCTTGCCAAGTATTGACCAAAGAAAGTACATCAAATAGCTTTTAAACCTAGTTTTGAAAGTTTGAACCATAAATACGCAGTACCTGCTTCATGAAAAACAGAGGAACACCTGCAAACCTTATCAACCTACCTAGCAACCCTCCTCTTCAAGGTTTAGAGGCTTTAGCCAAACATCCTTTGAGTTGTCATCCTCAAAGGGTGTGTTTGGTTGCCTAGAAAGTGAGAGAAAGAGAAGAGAGCAAATGAGGGCCAAAACAGTGGGCCTGTGAATGGAAAATGCCTTAAATGAGTTAGGTTAAAATGTCTAAAATGGTTTATATAGCCTACAACTACAAAAATACTAATCCATCCTAAATAGTGTAAATGCTACTGAGGGTAGAAATGAAATTAATCAAACGGAGTCGCTTTGTACACAAAAACAGAAGGAAACACTTCACACAGGTGAAATTTTGCTATAGCTTAAAATTCGTTATGTAGCTTGGGAATTTCATTTGACAGTTTAAAATTGCTATGTACGACACATTTCGCTAGCATAGCTTAAAATTCACATGTAGCGAAATTGCTACACATAGCGGTACTCGCTATTCTAGCGAAATTCGCTACAATCATTTAAAATTCTTCATGACAGTGAATTTCATATAATAGCTTAAATTGCCCCCTGCTTTCTCCCGCTTGGTTCCCGCTTCCGCTTGCTTCGCTGCTATTTCTTCAATCTAGACTTGATGCAATCAAAGATAAATCATACAAACTCAATGTAAACCGGCTTAACTTCGATATGCTTAGCTTGATATGATAGAATAGGTTCTGAAACCTGCAAAAACTACCACAAACAACCTCGAAATACAATCATTAGTACCAAAGGGACCTACACGTGTCAATCGACTTAACTAATATGATTAGTACACAAAAAGTACTTAGAACCTATCTTAAATAGGGTTCAAAATAGCACTTTTTAGGCACTAATCACCAATGTGCATAATTTTTAGTCATCTTGAATTGTACTATATAAGCAAACTGGAATTATCATCTTAATCAGTAATTTCAATTTTCAAGATTTTAGAATTTCAGCCTATATGTCATTGACTTCACAACTTCCTAATCCCTTAAAGCTCATTTTTCCCACTTCAACTACCAAGAATTTCTTTATTAAAGAAGAAAAACTAAAAAAACACTAAAAACTAAGTGACTGAAATTTCTGAACCGATTTGAAAACAGAAAAAAAATAACTCCCCTAAACTTAAAGCATGTATCATCCTGAAATTAGTAAATTAAGAATAGAAAACTCCCTTGGATGATCAATTCTGCATCATTGAGTTTGGGTTGGAGTTTAGTCATGATGAATCCCTCAATAGATTAAGCTTCAACTCCTTGAAAAACATAAAGAAAAACTAACATATACAATAAAAACAAAAATGCATACTAACTAAAAAATGAAAATAAACTAAAAACAATAAAAACATAATGAAAATCCTTATTCTCTTCAATCTTGAGTTGCCTCCCAAGTAGCTGATCCGTTTTTAGAGTCCAGCTAGACTCATTGGAAAAGTACTAGATCTTTGCTTTGGCTCTTCATCTTTTGTGGCCAATGCTCCTTCTCCATCCTCATCCTTCATCAGGATGAGTTCCTCCATCTCAGGAATAGTCAATAAGGGCCCCAAACCCAACTCTTTGATGGGGAAAGAGTTGGTATTTAATTTAGATCCTTCAAAGGTGACCCCATGAAGGATTTTGGGTGCTTGCTTCTCAAAGTGC
This sequence comes from Tetrastigma voinierianum, assembly GCA_016808115.1. Classification (NCBI taxonomy): domain Eukaryota; kingdom Viridiplantae; phylum Streptophyta; class Magnoliopsida; order Vitales; family Vitaceae; genus Tetrastigma; species Tetrastigma voinierianum. Next base: position 1,011,309 of record JAEQBH010000699.1, on the reverse strand, counting down.
AGCAATGAACTCTTTATTTGCCTATAGTTGCTCCTATCTTCAACAGTCAATTGTATGCTCCGGTGGAGATTAAATTTCACTTTTTCCTTACCCACTAGTAAGGTCATCTCCCTATATTCTGTATCAATCCATGCTTGACTAAAGGCATTGGAAGGTCTTCCCTTCGATGAGGCTTGATTGTCCTCTTCCCTTTCCAAAGTTACAAGATCTATAGGGAAATTGAACCTGTCAATCCCAACCAAAACATTTTGAAATTTGTTTCGCTAATGTTGCTCTTCTCCTTTCCTCTTTTCCACTATTAACACATTTATTCTTTTTCTCTTCAACTACAGCTGGGTCTAAATTTTCCTCCTTAATTCTTAAAAGCATGTTGTTACATTCTCTTATGTCCTTCTTCACGTCATTCCATAAAGTATCAATCAGTTCTTCTTCAGAAGAAGGCTACTAGATTTGTTCTGGACCTATGTAACTTGAGGTTTCTCCAATGTAGTTGGGATATTGAGGTATTCTTTAGTCAAGGAGTTGTGTGAGAGCTTCTTTTTTTTTTTTTTCTCAAGTGCAGATAGGCACTCCTCCATTGATAAATTGTTCATTGTTGCACAACACCTTTCTCACAAATAAAAAAAAAATTAAAAGAAAAACATAACAAGAAAACTAAACAAAAATCAAAATACAATGTTCAAATTAGCAGTTTCCTCTTTGGTTGGAATATTGATCTATAAACCTCATCCTTCGATCCCTGAAAACGACACTAAAAACTTGATTAGACAACACCACCATATACCAAAATTTTTATTCTTACTACCACATGCTATTCAATCCCGACAACGGCGCCAAAAACTTAATTGGCCAGATTTTTGTATAGGCGAATCAGTTTATTTTGTTTTTATCTCTTAAATACCCAACAACTTGATTATTTTAAAATTTTGTCAGCATTTGGGACTGAATTCTAATGTTAGTTTTTCTATTTTAAACCATATAAAAGGCAAGTGGTCTAAATTAAATCAAAACTGAGTGCACCAGTGCATCTGAAATAATAAAATGGACCTTTGAAATGGGATGTTGTACCCATAGAGATCGATAAGAGAATCAAATAGATCAAGTACTCCTACTACTTTCGAGTGGAGTCACTATTTTTAACTACAAGTTTCTAAGGATGGAAATTAACTAAAGCGAAATGCAAAACTAAAATAACAAATCTAAAATTAATATAGAAAAATAGGTAAAAATATAATTTGAAATAAATTGCTAAGATGTAATCCAAACACTAGGAATGGGATCAGTGTTCTAAACATAAATCTGCAGTAGGTTCTTTGAAAACAGGTTTTAGTTATGGGTTGGAATCCTGAACTTGTTCAAGAGCAAGGTAGTATATCCTTGGATTCCTCCTGACACTACACATTTCACTCTCTAGTTTGCCACATTCCTATCTCTAGATAATGGGTTTGAAGAGCTAATTTTGGATTTTATCCTCTTTAAGATCTTATTGTTTATCTTTTCCAATACTTCACAACCATTTCTTAGAACTGAAGTCTACTTGCCTATGAACAGATAACTACAAGCATCCTTTAAAATGTCGATACCCTGTCTGAAGTTGGCGAAATTCTCCCTTTCATGATTATAATCTTGCAAACGTAGGTTGAGGTGTTTTGTCGAACTAAGGCATTTTCCCTCTAAACATTAAACTGATAACTCAGTAGGTGGTCCTTGTGCCTCAGGAACACACTTATGTTGTCACCCAGAAGGGAACCTTGAATGTAAAGTTTAGAACAATCACCTAATTATTTATCGGAGTCACATTTAAAGTTTATTAGTTCTAAATATATCAGTCCAACGTACCCTAACTTACTGCTCATGTGCTCTCAGGAATCTCCATCTCCTATGTCCTTTCGAGAGGTCCTCTGGAAATCAAAGCACGAATCTGACTCTATTAAGGTATAATGCCACGTGCTCGAGAACGTTCACTACATGAACTATCTTGATTAAATCAATCCAATTCTGAAAACCCCAAAATAATCATTTAAATGCTGCAAATCATAACAGCTAACACAATGGATTCCAAGCAAGAGATAAGCACTTCCATTATTGGTTCATGGGCGATATATGACTAGTTGATCAAAGCAAATTCATTAGTATTTGTAAATAGAGGCGAAAAAGGATTCCCATAAAATAATTCTGAAAATTTCCAAACAGAAATTGAACCGGTAATGGAACTAAATATTCATTGATCTCAACTCAAAATTACAAATCAGATCCCTTATTCCAGTTCTATGAAAAGGAAAATAAAAGAAATTACAAGAAGAAAAGAAAAGAAAAGAAAAAAATTGAAATTAAAATCTAAAAAATAAATAAATAGAAAATCACTACTCTACTGCTATTGTTCCTTTACTACCTACCAATGCGAAACCGCTCCCTTTTTTTTTTTTTTGAGGCCTCCTTTTTTGCTATGCCCTAAATATTTCTATTTATAGGCTCATTATTGATGCTGGTCCAAAAATCGAGGTTGATGATGTGTGTTTCTTTGCAAGCCCAAATAGTTGTTTTTGTCGCGACATAGCAACGTCCATGTTTGTCGTAAGCTCGGTTATGGCTTTGTGTTATGTCACGACAATGTTTTGTGCCTTTTTCTTGAATTATGTCACGACATACTTTGAAAATATCACGACAGAGCTCAACTGAATTCGTCTTGTAATTGTCGCGACATAAGTGTCTTATGTCGCAACATTTCTTTCATGCCTTGCAGTTTTTTATGTCGCGACAATCAATTTCTAGGTCGCGACATAGCTTCTCAGCCTTCAACTTTGTTTTATGTCACGACATAAGTTTGGAGTGTCTTGACATAATTTACTACCTTCTTCACAATATATGTCGCAACATAACTTTGAAATGTCGCGACATTCTTCAACTGTTCTTTTGGCATTCTCTTCAATAAATGTTGCGACATAGCTTTCGATTGTTGCCTCCGAATATCTCTACCTTCAACTCTTCATTATGTCGCGACAAAGTTCTCTGCCTTCATTTATGTTCTGTGTCGCGACAAAGATGTGAATTGTTGCGACACTGCCTTGTCGGTTGCCTTAAGCTTTGTTGCGACACTCTAAGATTACGTCCCGACATTATGAGATTATGTCACGACATTTACTTTTTGCCTGCCCAGATTTGCGATTTTTCTTGCTTTGACTTCTTTTCTCTAAATTCCTGCAAAACACAAATTTGGGTGAATACTCTATAATTTGGCATTTAAATTGGACATTAAGCCTTAAAATATTCATGAAAAATGGGGTTAAAATTAGATGAGTTTTAGACTCATCAACAGTCTTTAGAATTGCAACTTTTGACTTGGAAAAATCTCTTATCTAATCTTTACTTTCTTGCCATGTACCAATACTGTGGACTATCAGATTATCATGTGCAATCGTTGTCAAGCCCAGGCGATCTTGAAAATCTGATGATTTGCTATCTTTCTTTCTACCCTTTGTGAAGTATCTCCTTCTGTTATGACAATTGCAGAAAGAAATCTATGACGTATGATCCTTTCTTGATCTCCATGATCTTCTCTATTTGAGATCTCTTATAGAACCCATTTCAAGGTTCTGTCAGTGTCTTCCTTCTTCAGATCTCTACATCTTAATCCCTCAAATATTTTCTAGAGAGTATCCCATACTTCCTTTGTAGTTTTTGAAGAGGCAATGAGTTCGAAGATCTTGTCAATCATACCACATTGGATAGCATAAAGAGCTGTGGAGTTTGATGAGGCTGCTCTATTTTCTTCACAACTCCATTCTGACGTAGGCTCGATCACTAATTTCCCATTGTTAGTTTTGGTTAGGATTGACCATCCTGTTTCTACAGTTTGCCAAACTTCAAATCCAAGGGACTTTCATGAATACACTCATGTGTATTTTCCAGTAGCTATAGTTTGTACCGTCTAGTCGACGAGGGCACCTTATCCATCTGATTTTAATACATAAGTGGATAAAGCATCCAAGGATTTCACTCAGTAACTTAAAGTGACCAACTCTGATACCAATTGGCAATTATAAGTGTGTGTTCCAAATCACAATCCTTGTTGTTTGGACTATGGTCTTTCGTTGAATTGTAATTGCGTGCGTTAAGAACTCCCCCTTGTATGTCTTTAGTGTGCGGGAAGCGGTGTGATATATTTGCAATAAGTAAAGGCACACACTGATTCTTCGTGGTTCGTGTCTAGCACCACGTCGCGGGGGTTGTTGCCTAGATCGCGAGTTTCCACTTATCGATTCCAAAGTTTACAATTAGTCTTGTAATTACGAGATTCATACTCTATAACGTAACCGTTCTTAAGCACAATATTTCGTAGTAGAATTCAAAAATTACCTCATGCATTCCTTCTCTACGTATGTGTAATATAACCCACAAAACATCAAAATAAGATAAAGAATATAAGTACCACCATCTTCACCAAAGATGAAAGGCTTTTAACATGTAATACCTTAATCGAGTATCTAAACTATACGATCCACAATTTCAAACCCAACATAAAGAAAAGAGAAAAATAAAAGAATAAAATATACAATCCACAATCGTCTAAACTAACTATTTCTTTAATGGAAATTGTGTCCTTATCTATTTTCTAATATGAAATTTTAAGAAATGCCTTTCAAGAAGACAAAGTAAATTTTTTTTTATATAAAATTCCTAAATTTCATATAAAAATTTTTATCCTTAGGTTATGTTTATCCTTGGAAAGTATTAAATGAAGGAAAAAATGGTAAGAAAAATGATTTTATGTTTGATTGTTTAATAAAAAAAACTCAAAAAATAAAATATAAATAAAATCACTTGAAAATTTACATATTTTAATTTTTTTTAATCTTTATATAGATGAGTTAGAATGAATAGAATAAGTTTACAATAATAAATAAAGTAATATTTGAGATTTAATTCTAACTTTATTTTTCTTTTCCTTTCTATTTTTTTTCATTTTCATTTTCTTTCAAATTCTATGAGAACATTACCTTAGAGAAGAAAATAATATATATATTAAAATATTACCTTCATATCATATTTTCAAATAAAATGTCTTCATAATATTTTTTATGCACATTTTTAAAGCTTATGAATTTTATGGTGGATTTGTTGGGGATAATTTATATTTTTATTTAGTTATTTTTAAATTATGCCACAGTGGTATGAAGCTTGTGCAACAAATCTCAATATCTCAACTATTTACTTGGAAATAAAATTTGGCATGCTTATTGATAGTGAAACGATATGAATTAAAGAATCAACAAATTGAATACTAGAAATTAGAGAATAATCAAATTAATTATAAATCTTGCTCCTCCAAACGGCTTCTTAAGTCTAAACTACGAGCCAAGAATATCCGATCCAAGGATGGGGTGATAACGGGGTTAACGGAGGCAAATGGAATTCGCCGTCTATGTCTCTCTCCTCCCAAACGGACCTCCAATTTGACGGCGTTGACGGACTAACTTCCAAAACTTTAGCCGCCGCCGCCACCTCTGGAACCACGGGACTGTAAGCGTCAGTTGAGGCTACTTCTCGCTTTATAACCTTCATCTCCGGTTGGTCCGTCTCTTCACTTTCGCTTTCTCTCTGCCTTTTCCGGTTAAGAGACGCCGGTGGGTCAGAATCCGGCCAATTCCCAGCTTCAAGGGGGAAATTGAGAATAGCTTTGGAGCCACGTATTTTGAAAGCAGCTCGATCATAAGCTCTGGCGGCTTCAATGGCTGTCTCAAAGGTTCCAAGCCAAACCTAGATCCCTCTCGTTCAGTTACTTTGAAATAAACCGCAAATTTCCCCAAGCCAACGGCGCAAGCTTTCGTGCTTTTCTCTGCCAGGAATCAGGCACAGATGACGACGCCACAATCTGATGGCGGAAGACGGAATGCTGACAGAGTCGCCGATCACTTGTCGAAGTTTCGATTCGTTTGAAACTGGAAGAAGTCGGATGGAGAAGAGGTAGAGCAGTCGAAGAGAAAAGCATCAATGTTTTCATCTTCTTGATCAGCGACGTCGGTGGAAACAGTTGAATCATAGGTGCAAGATTGTGATGAATGAGTTACACGAGAGAAGAAGGTTTCCATAGAATCAAGTTGGGAAATGGAGAAGTCGAGTATTGAAACTAGAAACCAGTTCAGAATTGCAAGGGGATATAGATAGAAAGAATTGAGTGGGTGGAGCTCTGTGAATCCTAAAGAGAACGTAGTGCTTTATTTATATATGGATGGACAGACTGAGGAGGTTTCGTACGAGATTCCCAGCGAGTTGAAAGAATGTTCTGTGGATATATAACAATAATAATAATGTGGAGGATAGAGCCGGGAAACAAGAAGGGGCGGGCCAGTGAGTTGAAAGAATGTCCTATGATATATAACAATAATAATAATGTGGAGGATAGAGCCGGGAAACAAGGAGGGGCGGGCCCCAGTTCGTCAGCCACTACTCCGACGACAAGGATGCTTCTTCTCCAATCTAGACAGCACCTCGGACGCAAGAATGAGTGGCTTCGGTGTACCACCCCCATAAAAGTTAAATGGAATAAGCATACTTTATCCTTTGAATTACCATATTCTATATATTATCTTGTGATCGATTGACATCTCCAAATAAAGGACACATATTAACCCCTTCGAGACTTTTCATGCTTATTTATTAAGACCGATAAGATCCGCATCAGAGTTATATCATTTTTTATATGCAAATACAATGCGTAATAATACATGATTTAAATCATTTAAAATTTAATCGTTTGACAAGACGCCTAAAGCACAGAACACGTCTGTGAAGTAAAAATGTGATGTTTCATTGTCCTCGTGCCGCGCTTGGTCGGGTAGAGCGGATCTGGGACCTGATCATAACTTTTTCGAGATCGATTACATTTTAACTTTGACCGATGCGCGCATTTCCGTCTTCCGTTTTGTAAAGAATATTTATCTTTGTAATATATATTTGGATATCTTAATTGACCCAAAGAGGGCTGGTATTTTGTTTTCAATACACATTTTTCATTAAATAATATTCACATCTTCATTTGATTAGTTACAACATACATTACGGTATTATAAATGGTTCAATACCAAAATATTTAAAAAGAAAATCGAGTTTGTGAAAATTATGAATATATATTTCATGAATCACGAGTCGACTTTACTTTAACTCAGTGAGGCCTTGGCGTTGATTCGAGATATTTGTGGTCTTTCCTTTGTACTGTTCTAAATTTTGCGAGATGATAAACAAATGCACTAACATTTTAATCTGAGTAGTTCTATCTGATTCCATTTTTCGGTTTAAGTAAATCATGCATTTTTACAATCGATGCATTTGTATAATTTTCAATGACAATGCTGATCTGATACATATATGTATATTTTCATTTCGTATACATTAATTACAATTCATTGGTCATTTCAATCATCTGAGTTTCATATCTGATAAATCATTCAAACACAAATCATGTATTCAATTCTTTTAATTTTGCTTATAAATAGGTAACAATCTTTAGGTACCTGAATATAGCGAATCATCGGCCGCGGTCTCACCATTTGAATTTAGCAGTAGGTCAGGATTTTATAACCTGATACAAATCGCTAAGTACGTGGTAGTTATTAAATCAATTTGGAACACTCACGAATCTTTGATACTGGACTCGAATCAGGTGACACATTAATACATTCGGCCTTGATCTTGCTCATTTGACCCTTGTTGGTATCTACGTCTGAGCCTTCAATTTAGCAGTTGCGTTCTATTAAAATGCTCGAAATCATTCATATGATTTACAATAGTGTATATACATTTATATCCAAATACTTACTTGGTTTTCCAATACTCATGCAATTTTTCATATGCAATTCTTTCCTGTCGGTATCATCAAATCAATTTAAAATAATCGATATCTGATTTATCCTTGATTCATTTCAATAAATCCACTTATTTCATAATCCTTCAAACATTTTGTAAGAGAGATAAATGAAGAACAAACCAATTAATTTATATGAAAACAAGCAGCACACATGCATATTCATATAAAACTTTGGATTTATTTATCAACAAGAAACACAAAAGCAGAAACAAGAGGAAAGAAGTGTGAAGAACAAACAGGTTGTCGCTCTTAGATTCCTAGTCTAGAAATCCCATTCTTAGGTCAAAACTTTCTAGTCATAACCTAATCCATCACAAATAATATACTATCGAAACAACCAAAGAAAAAAATGGGTTAATGCGATTCCCAGGATTTTTGGTTAGGGTTGATGTCTACCAATACACCTTCACTTGCAAAATTTTCTGGGGACACATGAGCATATTTTGCTCATGTTTCAATAAAATGATAGCTCTATAAAGTCTATTTTCAGTGGAATTAGAATATCTGTTTGGTCACCCAGCTCAGTGCAATGTTTAATATCAAGCTGGTGATATCTTGGCTGCTCAGTTACCTCTTAATTATTTCACCAGTTTAAGTCTTAACCATAAAGTCATCATAGTTCCTTCCACCTCATTTGAAGCTAACCGTTCTAATATTTCTTCTCATTAGGAATCATCCATTGGACCAACCAACTCAAAGTTATTAATTTTTACATCCGAGACCGCTCTCTAATTTGGAAGCGAGTGTCAGTTGTTCTTGCACATAGCTCACTTTGAGGATTTAAGAGACAGGGTTACAAATTTCTTCCCTTCCTTCCGCGTGATTATTCCCCTAGAAGTCTAGTTTACCCATAATTTTGAATCACTCAATTTGGACGAGTGAAACTCAACTTACGGCAAGAACACCACAACTACACCCAAAACATAACATACCCATCACCTACCCGAAACTCATCTTTAAGCCCATATTCAGGAGGCTTAGAGCTACAATTTGCTCCTAGTCCCTTCTATACATTTGTATCTCTAGCTCTTATGATTCTTTACCAATTAGAATCACTCTATTTGGATGATTATAACTTAACTTATACCCAAAACAAAAACAGGGGTTTTGAAATTTTTTTGATAGCAACTCCTTTGAAACTTCATCATTTCCTATATACAAAAATTCCTCAAAACCAATCCTAACCCAAAAGCACTTTGAAACTTAACCCAAATCAACTCCAAAATTGATCTACAACCAACCAAAATCACCCTTATATAAGGTTAGGGTTTTTCGCCAAATCCAAAATCTCAAAGAGGGAGTTAGGATTAGTTTTCTTACCTTAGCTCTCTTCAAATCTTCTCTTCCTTCTTGATTGAACAAAGATAGACCAAGAATAGAGAGAAACACACCAAAAATACCTTCTTCTCCCAAGCCCTAGCTTCTTCTCCCCTTGCTCCTCTAAAAAACGTGAATGCCCAAATGGGCATTGCATATACCACTTTGGTCTTTATTCTCATGTCATGTGCAATGCCATTTTTGACTAGCACATTAATTGGTTTCTTCTCATTTTTCTCATTTTTCTCATTTTAAAGCCTCATTTCACTTTCATTTCCACTTCATTTCATTGCATTTATACTTTGGCACTTACATTACTCATTTATGACCTTGAGTCGTTTGACATTTTACCAAATTTATTTGGCTCATGTAAATTTTCGAGTTTTTATCATTTTCGTTTTTAGCGTTCGCGTCGGGAAAATATAATTTAATTTATTTCTGTACGAAACGTGTTATAAAATTGTTAGAGTATTTTGAGCGTTACAACTCATAGCCAAAAATTTTGTCCTCGAAATTACCTTCATCGAACAGTTTAGGGTATTGTTCTTATAACTGCCAGCTTTCCCACGTGGCTTTCGATCTTGTGGTTTCTCCTGGCTACTTTTACGATGGAATTAAACTTTTCCGCAGCTCTTTCACTTCTTAAGTCAAGATCTCTTGGCTCCTCTTCATACGTCCGTCGGTGTAAGCTCAATGGAGTCTCCGGAAGAAATTTACATGCGATAGTCGACACGTACCTACCGACATTGACACATGGAAAACATTATGAATCTTTTCCAACTCTAGAGGTAAAGCTAATATGTATGCCACTAGACCCACTTTCTCTATCACCTCATATGACCCAATGAACCCAGGGCTCAACTTGCCCTTTTTCCCAAACCTCATCACCTTTTTCCAATGCGATGCTGGCTGCCTGCATCGATCTCATATCGAATATCCTTTTCTTCTCATGTCGTACGTAGGATTTTTGTCTCTATCGTGTACTAATCTGTCTCTAATCATTTTCATTTTTCCTCGACTTCTTGAATCAAATGGGCCAATTACCTTCTTCTAAACCTTTCTGATCCAACAAATGATTGTTACGCATTTTCTTAAAGTAGAGAGCCTCATGAGGCCATTCGATACCATTTGGAAGCTATTGTTGTACCTGAATTCAACTAGAGAGAATATGTCTATCGACTACCCTCATAGTCGATCTGCGATGACTTCTGAAGCCCATATCTTCAACACTTGGATCACTCTTTCGATTGTCCATCGTCTCACAGGTGGAACCTTGTGCTAAATTCAGTCGGTGTGCTTAAGTATCTTGCGACTTTCCTAAAATCTCGAGGTAACCTGGGATCTCTATTGAAATGATCGATAATTGGAATCCCATGTAACGAACTATTTCCTTATGTAAAGCTCGCCCGACGTCAAGTGAATAGTCGGTTCTTCTGAGTAGGAAGTGGTGACTTTGTTAGTGGTCTACCATGACCAGACTAAATCATGCTTCCTTCACATCATGATAACGAACCACAAAATCCGTGCGGATACATCTTATTTCCATTTGGAGTATTTTAATATTTGCTTTAACCAGAACTTGATGTTACGCCTTCACTTTTTGACACACCATACGCCGGTCTGAAATTCGACCATCTTTTCATTGCGGACCACCGGTGTAGTCGTTAAATCCTTATACATCTTTGTGCTGAGTTATAGAAAAGGCCCTGCTTGTGTGCCTCTTCAAGAATAATTTCTTCAATTCATCATCATTAGGTACACAAACCCGATCTCTATGGTACAAGAATCCATCCTCTTTAGATTGTAAGCTTCGAGTTTCTTTCCGCTCTATTATGATTTACAATTGCGACAATTTTCGTCATTCTTTATTGCCTCTATGCCCATATTTAACAATCTAGTTTTGCTATCAATTCCGCTACTATTGCACCGTCGTCTGACAATGACAAATGAGCATTCAACACTCAAAGCGTTTGTACTGACTTTCTACTCAGAGCATCTGCCACTACATTAGCCTTCCCGGGATGATAATTGATCACACAATCATAATCCTTGATCAATTCCATCCATCTACGTTGTCTCAAGTTAAATTCTCGTTGTGAGAGCAAATACTTAAGACTTTTGTGATCGGTGTAGATGAAACACTTTTCTCCATAAAGATAGTGTCTCCATATTTTCAATGCGAACACAATAGCGACCAATTATAAATCATGCGTAGGGTAGTTATTTTCATGTGGCTCCAACTACCTTGAATCGTAAGCTACCACTTTACCCTCTTGCATAAGGACACATCCAAGTCCATTTAATGAAGCAGCACTAAAAATCACGTATTCTTTACGTGCGACCGGTTGGTAAACGGTGCCGGTTAAGAGGCTTTCAGCTTTTGAAACTTGCTTGACACTTTTCACTCCTCAAATCTCACATTCTTTTGGGCAATCTTGTCATGAGTCGCGATCATCGAAAACCCTTAACGAACATACGTAATAACCTACCAATCAGCTTCACGCGCCACGTAACATTTCTGGTGGTTTCCATTCAATAATCATCTATCTTCTTTGGATCCTCGAATTCCTTCTTACGTTACAATGTGTCGAAAGGATACTTCTCGACCAAAGAATCGCGTATACTCGGTTGCATGGTGCCTTTCTCAAGGTTTCTAGCACTACCCGAAGGTGCGTATCATGATCTTCCCGATCCTTTGAATACACAAGGATGTCATCTATAAACATCATGACAAACTGTGTAACACCCTGAAATATACCCTAGTCGTTTTCGACATGTTTAGGGTATTTTGTAGGTATAATTTGAATTTTTCGTAATTTAAATTCAAAATGTAAAAATTGAGAAACCCGGAATTTGTACAAGATACATGGGTAAAAGTGGAATTTGTCAAAACAGGATATAAAAGTCATAGATAATAAGATTATATGTCAGTGGAATAATGGGAAGTTATGGTGCAAATGAGGAATTTGCAGGGGACAGGGAAATGCAAATAGAAAACCAGATGAATAAGGATAGAGTATAGGAGTGAGTCTCTATTTGAGAAACAACGTGAAGAAGAAGAGAGGAGAAGAGAAGAAGTAGAGGAAGAAGAAGAGAGGAAGCCAAGAAATGTATGGAAACTAGGAATTTGTATGGAGATGTATGAATTTCTATGATTTGGTATGGATTTGTATGGATAGCTATGGGTTTGTATGGACATTAGTTGGCTCCATTTTCTAAGGTTTAGTTAGGAATTCATCCTAACCCTAGATTTGTTGAAAGATGGGTTGGTAAAACCCTAGTTGGTATAAAATGAGTATGGAATCCTCCCTTTGAGTATGGATTCTTGGTTTAGGATGTATGGATACATGTTTGGGTGTTAGGAAGTTAACCTAACTTACAAGTATTTGGGTTTGGAAACACCCTAATCAATCTCTATGTTTGGTTTTGGTTGGGTTAGAACCCACTTGGGAGATTTTTTTCTAGAAAGTATATGAGTATTATTTTGTTTTTAGTTGGATTTCTGGAAAAATAGATTAAATCAGCAAAATCTAGGCAATTTCGAGGGTCCTACTCCACTGCATAGGGATCCCACGCAGCAACGTAAGTCCACGCCAAGGCGTGGCATGTCCACGTCGCGGTGTGGCTGAGAGGGACTGGCCAAGCCGTGTTATCTTGCATGTGCTGATGCTACCTACGAAGGTCTGGCACGCGTACTGATGCTCTGTAGTGGTGTAGCTACTGTCCTGACATATGGAGTTTTGTGTTTGTTTTGTTTTGTTTTTTCCATTGCTCCAAGGACTTGTCTATTGGACTAATGAGGACCCTATAAGTGTATGAAAATGTCCATTCATGTTTGTAAGGTAAAGGAAAAATTAGACCATACCTACATGTACCGACGAGTTCGATGTTAACCAAGCTTAATGCCCTATGATAAGATGGTAAGTTCTTTGAACACATATAATTGTAGAGCTTAGGCCAGGATGATAAATAACCACATTTGTGTTACATAGGGCAGCTTACGTATAATTGCCGATACTCTACGATTAGTCTTGACGACACTCTTGAGCGTGTAGCGCATTTAGTACTTGGTACTCTCTAATTAGTCTTGACGACACTCTCTTTGTCGTGTAAACACCTCTTGCTTTGTGCTACAATACCTCGATCTTGTACCATACCTTGATTACTTATTGTGTTATGTCGGAACTCATTTCTTATGATTGGTCTGGTAGTCAAACAATTATATGATGAAATCTGGATAACCGAATAGAGAAGTAAAAATAATGTACATGGATTACGCTCTAAATGTACCCTACAGTACCTGCATTGTACAAGTATAAGCATGGTACCTACGAGTTCCTCTATTAAAGTATAAACTCTGTAGTACCTACGGGTACCTCCGTACCAGTATAAGCTCTGTAACTCCTACGGGAGAAGCGACAGTATAAATTATATTTGTAATCTATGAGTATGTGTCCTACAGGATCTATAAATCTCAAATCTTCTATGATACAGTATGTGTATAAGTTTGTTATATAGAATTAATGAAAAATTCTTTTATATCTGCTCTTGGATATACATTCTTTGTTATATGTTTACGTAAATGAGTATTAGTGCATGTGTATACGTATAAGTCATATGTTTCCCTATTTAAGCGTAAAAAGTTTGCTTACGGGTTTTCATCAAGTAGTGAAGATGTCTGCGAATCTTCCATACATTAATGAGTATCTTGCAAGGATCCATCACCAGTTTTGCTGCGATTGTAATGTATAGTTTTGTATGTTATAATCGTTATGGAACTATATGTATTGATCTTTGTAAACACCCTTTACGGTGGTAGTTTTATTTTATATCTTTGTAGATGATAATTTGATTCAATTATAAGACTTGCGGCTAATGTCTAAAAAGAAGTAAGCCCTGTATAGTTTATTTATGCCTCCTTCATCCTCCTTGGGCGGGTGTTGGGGGTGTGATAAACTGATCTACATACGGTCAGAAAACACGATTCATTAAGTCTATGAAAGTCGTCGGTGCATTTGTCAACCCAAACGGCATTACAAGGAATTCATAATGTCCATACCACGTTCTAAACGTCGTCTTATGCACATCTGCATATTTAATCCATAACTGATGATACCCATATTGCAAGTCAATCTTCGAAAAGACACTTGCACCTTTCAACTGGTCGAATAAGTAATCAATCCTAGGTAAAGAATATTTGTTCTTCAACATCATTTGTTAGTTACCTATAATCAACACCTGGCAAGAAAGCGTACATCTTTCTTTTTAAAGAGCACTAGAAGCTCCCGGCGGTAATACCTCAACGAATAAATCTTTCTCTAACGATTCTTGCGGCGAAGCTTCAATTCTTTCGACTCCGCCGAACGTTCGATCTGATGTAATGGATCTTGGGAATGTGGCACCTGAACAGCGTCGTTGCGAACTGTCTCTCTTTGGCTGAGGCGGAAAATCACCGGAAACTCATAGAACCGCGTCCCGGATAATCACTAACTATATAGATCTTCTAGATGGCTAGGCTTTACTTTTCCGTATCAATCACGTCACATTTAGTAGGCTTCGCACCCCGCTCGAACCATCGTTCACGCGGTAGTGGCGAATATCACATTAGAATTGGTTCGACCTCATTGTAAGAATCACTTCCTCAGCCACTCGATGTCTTTAGGTCCACTCTCACGTTCACGATCAACTACCGCGGTATCCGGGACAGCAATCCATCCCGATATCATCAAAACTCAATAGTGGCTGATCAAATCACAAACTCATACTCTCGTATTCTAATGGGACAATCTCTATAAACTACCTTCACCTTATTTTCTTGGGACTAAGCTTTCCATGCTTACCTATTAAGGCAAGCAGATGCGCATCGAGTCACGCCGTCCTTTATATGAAGTCTGATACATGTCATAAACAATTTCAAAATCATTTACAAAAATTTCAAAATCATTTTGTAGAACCGCCTAAACCTAGGCTCTGATACCACTAAAAAAAGTGATGGCTCGCACCCTCGTACCTGACCCAACCCAGAGGCTAAACAAGACTCGGGACACGGTCCTTTTTTCGAATCCAATTCCTCTTTCGTTTGTCAGTAAAACACATTTCCAATGCTCATTTTGTAAAGGATATTTATCTTTATGAAAATATATTTGTATATACCAATTCAACGAAGTATCATTTTGCTATTACACATTTTCCATTAAATATGGCATTACATGCCCATTTGGTCCATTACCACGTATATAAATTCGGCGTCTCAATATTTTCTTATAATATTCGCGAAAATCAAAGTTTGTGCAAAGTGTCAAATATATTTCATGAATGGAATTTGGGAGCTTTATGACTCAGTAGGGCCTTGGCGTTGACTCTGAATCATTGCGTTCTTTCACACCAAATATCGTTCACTTCATTACCTGCTTGGCGATGATAAAACAGCGCTAAGCATTTTCATGCCTAGTGGTTACATACGAGTTCTCATACCATTTCGAGTTCAAGTAACTAAACATTTTTTCTAAGCAGATGCTAACTGTATAATTTTTCAATGACCAAAAGTATTCTGATACATATATATATTTATTTATTATACATTCAAATTACGATTCATTGGTCATTTCAATCCTTGTAGTTTCATATCTGATAAATCATTCGAACCCTGAATCATGCATCTCATAATTTTCTTTTCATTTTGCCCTTAAATGAATTTAACACATGCTTTCGGGTGCTGGATGTGAATCCACCCGGCCACGGTCCCAGAACATGATGAATATAAAAAGGTTTTATAACACGGTACGGTCATTTAGAATTTCTTGACTAGTTATTAAAAATCATTTCGTGAACACTACGTCTTTGTCAGCTAGGCTACGGATCGAGGAGTGACACATCATACGATTCATTGCTTGATGCGCTCATTTAGCCCTTGTTGGTATACCAATCTATCCTTATATGAACTAACGGTTAACATTCTATTGAGCACTCCATCATTCATAGCAATTTACAATAGATTGTATATATATTTATATCCAAATACTTGGTTTCCCGATACTCATGCGATTTTTCGTATGCGATTCTCATTTCCGCAATCAGTTGTATCAAATCAATTTAAAACAAATCAATATGCAATTTATCACAATTTATTTCAATAAATCATTTTATTTCATAATCCTTCAAACATTTAAAATAGAGAGAGAAGTGGAGAGCAAACCAATTCATTTATGCTCAAGCAGACACACGTGCATATTCATATAAAACCTTTTGGATTTATTTTGTCAGCAAAACACAAAAGCAGAAACGAGGAAAGAAGTGTGAAGAACAAACCAGAAAAAGGTTGTGCTCTTCGATTCCTAGTCTCAATCCCATTCTTGGAGTGAAGCTTTGATCACCTTCCCAATACATCTGAATATGTCAGCATCAAAACCCTGAGTAAAAAATAAGTTGTGCATTCTAGGATTTTTGGATAGGGTTGATGTCTACCCAATACACCTTCACTTTCAAAATTTTATGGGGATACATGAGCCATATTTTTCTTATGATTCCTTCAAGAAAATGATAGCTCTATGATTCTGTTTTCAGTAGTAATTGGAATCATCTCATTTGGATCACCCAAACTTAAGTTAAGACATTTTAATGCAAAACTGGTCGGTATGCCCAGCTCACTCGATTACCTACTTTCTGTTACCGATTTCGGGGTCTTGACTCCGCCAGCGGTAATTTTCCTTCTCACCAATTTGAAGCTATGGTTCTAAGGTTTCTTTTCCAGTCAAATGTCAATTTAGATCTGCAAAACTGAGTTATTCATTTTATCTGACCTCACTGGTACCATGAGAATCAGGCTGACTGCACATAGCTCACGCTTTGGCGATTTTTGGGCACTTTGGGTTTACAAATTGCTTACACTTCCTTCAAATAAATTATTTTCCTAGAAGTCTAGTATACCTAGAATTTTGAATCACTCAATTTGGATGAGTGAAACTCCACGATATGGCAGCTTCTGACTACACTTTCAAAAACGAGGCATGTCGAGTCAGCTACGAGATCTCCTTTAAGCCCATATTAGGGAGCCTTAGAACTACAATTTGCTCTTGTACCTTCTATAATTTTGTAGCTCTAGCGCTTATGGTTGTTACCTAATTCCTGGAGTGTTTCAGTGGGATAGTGCTGACTTATAGCTAAAACAAACGAGGAGGTTTTGAAAAAAAATTCTGACAACTCCTTTGAAACTTCATCATTTCCTTTATACAAAAATTCCTCAAAACCAATCCTAACCCAAAATCACTTTGAAATTTAACCCAAAACAACTCCAAAATTGATCTACAATCAATCAAAATCACTTTGAAAAAACGAATCTCTTCAAATCTACCTTCTTTCTTGAGTAATGATAGATAAGAATGAATAACTACCTAAAAATGCCTTCTGCTGCTCCCGAGCCTTGCTCTTCTCCCCTTACCTCTCAAAAGCGTGGTACCAATAGATCATGATCACCCCAATTCTTTCAGTATTCTCTACATGTATAATGCCATGTTTGGCTAGCACATTAGTGGCTTTTCTCTTTTTCTCATTTGCTTCATTTCACTTTCATTTCACTTCATTCATTTCATTTTCTTTGACACCCATTACTCGTTTATGATATATGGTCCTCATTTGACATTTTTACCAAATTTGTTGGCTCACATAAAAGTTAGGGTTTTGTCATTGTCGTTTTAACCATTTAAATCTTTAAGAAAAAATATATTCTAATTATTTTACCTGACATGTTATCAGCGGTAGGGTATTTTCAGGGCGTTACAACCTTGTCATTTATAAATGCCAAGATAGTTTTAAACATTTCTTGACACTGGCATAGATGATATATATAAATAGTAACATACCTTTACATATATGCCCTACCTTAATTGTGAAGAACTGTCAATGTAGGCCTTTTTTCTTATAGTGATCATATATTAAAATTCAAATTACAAGAATTACTTTAAAGGCAATAAAAATGAAAAAGATAATTATAATATTAGAATAACAATTAAATAATAAAATTTAAATTTTCGCTCATAGCAGCACCCTAGTACTTAACCTCCTGTAAACTTACTGTTGTGGTGATTTTTTAATCTCACACAAAACATACAAAATATAGGTGTGCAGGCGTGTCAGGAAATTAAAGTGTTTTCAAACTGAAATGACTCGTAATATCAAACTTCTAATCGGGCAATATAGGCTCCCTGGTGTAAGGCGTTGTGCGTGTATATCAAAAGTTTATGCAACCTAAAAGCCTCCAGTGCAAAGTCGCCCTGATAAGTAAATGGACTAGAAAGTTCAATCGCGATCCGTGGGAAGGTAGGTGACGGAACTAAATATAAATTATGATCCTTTCACTATCTAAGCTATCAATCCTTTTGCGACATGACAGAATGGGTACTTCATAAATATTTTTGATGTTGCGACATGGAAGTAAGGTGGCCTCAAGAACTCTTCTAATGTCACGACATCAAGATCTTCCATGTCGCGACATGACAGTGAGGCTGCTTCAGGAATTCTTCTCATGTCGTGACATCAAGATCTCCCATGTCGTAACATGACAGTAATGCTACTTCAGGTCTTCATCTTCAGATGCATAATGTCTCGACATGAAGACAGTTCATGTCGCGACATGATAGTGCTTGCTCCTCATTCCTGATCTACTCTTGACTTGATGTTGCGACATGATATAAATCCCATTAATCAACGCTGGCGGTCATATGAAACCCTAATCTAAAGGACCCCGATGTCGCGGCGTGAGCACTTTAACAACGCTACCTTCAGTTCTTTGCTTTGTTATCTTTATAGTGTTCATTTTTACTTAATCGAGGTAAGAGAGGGTTGGCACCTTGATTAAGTTATATAGGTGCGAATTTAGCATTAAGTACTCAATAATTGTAAGCAATGGATGCTTAAAATGAAGTATAATTCACACCTAACAAATACCCTTAAACTTACTCTTTTGATTGTCCTCAAGCAAAGAAACTACTTCCAAGTCAAAACAAAACAAAAGTTGCCAAGCTTACTATGTTAACACCTTGTGCTTATTTACCTGAGTTGATTATTCAGTCAACACCTGAATTCGAAACTGAGGATCTTCTTATATAATAGATTGGCAAAAATCTGAGCTTAAGCTAAGTTCCTCTGTGGAGGTATGTTGAAGTCTACCCTTATGTGGTCGATTGAGTTTAGATGGAATGGGAGAAGGCTAGATTGAATGAAATCTTTTACCGAATCCACGTTTCCATGGTTATGAGTACACATTGAATACTTGAACCCCCTTCACATTGGCAGGAATCTATGCGGCTCCACAGTAACCTCGAGCTGGCTTATGGCCAGCAAGTCTATAAAGCTAAATAATCTTGTTGGCTTGTCTTTGGAAAACATTAGTTATAAAAATTTTCGCTTTTCTATCAAAATCACACACTTTGATTTAACAAAATGCATGACACTCGGCTACGGTGAGTGGTAAAATCTGAAATCACTTGTATAAAAAATACACTCCCATTGTTTTCAAAATCGACTCTGACCATAAAGGATCTACGGTCCTCCCTTGAAATATAAGATAAGAGAATCGATCGACATAATTTCATACATGACTGTTTTTCTGAAACCATGCGTACATATTTTACAAAAAATGTTTTACCTTATCTGAAATGTCACATTTTAATTTTTATTACGTTTACTTTACCTATCTTATATATAAATACGACCACAGCGTCACAGGGTGAGGATCTAAAGGTCTTTGGCAAGCCTGCTATGAAAAATATTTAAAGCAGTAGGCGAAGCGAACCGATAGATCTTATAAGTTAAATGTTTAACTTTGTATCTACTCTCGATATGAAATACGTGGCCATAAATGGTTGTAAAATGTTTATGAGAAAGCGAGTTTTCAGCGAAAAGCTGGTTTTGCCTATGGCTCATTTCTAAAGCTGATACGAAAACTATTTACTGTTCTGGCTTGTTCGATTGGTGGTTAATATCTGAAAGTGTTATACTTCATCAGTCTGACCATGTGGCCCGTTTATGGCTCATTGCGAGAAAACTGTTTATAACTCTTTGACATTTGATGGTTAATATCGAAGAAAGTGTTGTAATCAAAGTACCAACCCGCTGGCCTTATTAAAGCACTGACGTGATGCCCTGAAAACCTCGAAACTGGCATGTTAGTAGACCTTGGAACACTACGTCCCAATATGGTCGGAATTGAACACGGCGAGATCTCTATAAACATAATACAAAGTTACCCAGGATATAATCTTAGATGATGATTCTCTGAACAAAACACCTCTATCTATGTACTATATAAGCGCTAACTATCTATACCCCAGGAATGTCAGAGGCGACTCATTTATATAAATATCCTATATCTTCCAGGTCGCGAAACGATATTGTTGAATCATAATGTCCCTTACGTGTGATCAGATACATCGGCCATGAAGCGGGTTGGCACCATCCCAGAGTTTTGCTAAACGAGTGGCCCCATTTCTTAAGTCACAGAATCTAGTTGTTGGAGTATAACAAGTGGGAGGTAAAATCTTTTTCATTACATTTGTATTTTGAAGCACTTTACTAACATAATTTAAACACTTTCATTTTGAAAGCGATTTTGAGTACTCACTTTTTCATTAATTTCTTCGATTCTTGTCGAAACCTCTAGATTATGTAGTCGGATGCTCGATCGCCTACACAATCCATCTGAAATAAGAAAAATACCCTGATTAAACAACATAGAGCATAAAGAACTCAGGCTATATCAGAAGCAAACTTTGATTACAACAAGGCTTTACGTGCCGTGCATTCGATGAGACATTGATATGAGGTGTGAAGTGGCCCGAAATTCCCTACACATGAATTGCCCCATCAAAACTATCAGTTTTGAAACTTTCAGCGACCCCATCTTTATTCGATGTATTAGACTACACACATCGACCTGACCCGACAATTTGCGGCTTGGTGCTCTGATTAAATTTTCGAAATTGTATGGGCACGAATGCTATTGACAAACATATCAGTTAATTAGACTCGAGGGCTTTGCATAGAGTCTAAAAACACCTAAATATTTACGAAATTTATGTTAGGACTATCGAGATAAAATCACGAAATTTCAACCCAGAAGCGTAAAGCAGTCTGAAATTCAGCCGGATTTGTCAGAAAGGAAGTCTCAGGGTCTAAAATTCTTAAATTCGAGTCCAAAATTTGGGACTGAAATTCCTGACCTCATAGGTCTCTAAGAAAATTCCATATTACATAGCCTTTAGCATCAGATCTTCAGTAGGAAAAGTACCACCATGGAAGTGTGTAAGCACTGTAAATATTAAGCACGTAGCCTGTCAGCGTGAATCTAAACCTCCTTTCCGTGAAAATTCTGATCGGAATTTCCTTAAATCTGAGAGAGAAAAGAAGAAAATAAAAATAAAATAAGTCTCTCTCTCAAACTCATCTCTCATATCTCAGTCAGCCCTCTTTAACGTTTTGTTATGTTACTAACATTTTTTTATTATGTATTTATGAATCTATATTTATATTATCTTATTCAGGTCCGTTTTTGTCCTAAAAAATTTTATTTTTTTTAGATTCACCCTATTATCAAAATGAACGATCTCAAACCATTCGACTTGAGATTTTGCATCTGCATCTAGAAAGTCACTTGTGACTCTCTTGAAAATCTTAAAATATTCTGACTTTCTCAGAATTCAACGAAATTTTTCTAGGTCATTAGATTTCGTGAGACGAATTTAACGGCGTAGTCCATTAATCTGAGATCAGAAGAAATTTGAAACTACTTGTGACAAATGCAGTATTATTATTAATATGTCTTTGAAATTTCATAATTTATACTTTCACCCCTCCACTTTCATAATTGCGAAGTACCATAATTCTTTGAAAACTTTATCATTCATATAAAACGCTTTCAAAATTCTATTATGTCACTAAAATAATTAAGGGAAGCCTTTCAGATTGCATATATCTGACCTACGGTTACCGCATCTAGTACACTCTATCGGGACGGTGTTACATAAAGGTATAATAGGCTTCTTTGAACATACCATTCTCCCTTTATTAAGCGGTCAGCTACCAGATCTAAATAAGTCAGGTATAGAAAGCATAATATTATTGTGGCTTAGGTAAAGGGTGGTTGAATAGGTCATTTAGGTTTGTAGTTCCCAAAACACACAACATTTATCTTTTTCATCAAGACCTCTATCATCCCTTCTCATTTTGCTTTCTTGCTCAGTGAATCTTAAAACTGCCAAAAACTTATTGATGGTGCAAACACTCATCTTACCTATCAGTTCTGTTTCACATTTATTTTATAATATTTACTGAATTTTGTGACTGAATCCACAGTTTGACATATTGCTGGTCACGGGTTCAAGTGGAAGCAAAAAGGCGGCTTTTGGAAGTTTTGAACGATGAGGAGTAAGCGGAAGTGACTATCGCGTCGCGACGTCCTGCGTCCTTGACGTCGCCGCGTCGTGACGTCACCCGCGTCGGCGGCGTCACCCCCATCGCGATCACCACGTCGCGGCGATCACGGCGTGCTTGGCGTCACCGTCGGCGGCGTCACCCTACGTTCTCGACGTCGACTCGCAATCTGCACTTCATCGTTTAAAGAATGCGAATGGCTCAGTGAAGATTGCCGGGAGCGTCGAGCGGAGATACGGTTCAGGCGGTGACGGCTAAAAGTGTCGGTATCTTAGCTTTTCTATTTGATGTGCGGATGTTGAAGCCAATTCTTTTCTTTATTAAACATTTTCATCTTTTCTTTTCATTATATTACAAATCTCTTTCAGGGTTCACGTCGAACCAGCTCGTATGTGATGGATAAGTGATCTTTTTATATTGCGTGGTCTTTATAAATTGTCGTATCTATTCTATACACCACGGTTTAATTATATGATAATGTTTGCTGACATTAGCTGTCGTGAATCAAGTCCAGAAGGTGAAGGTGTCGGGGATCGGTGAAATAGCTTCGGTAGGTCGGTTAATAGAGGAGTGTGGCAGCAATGTCGAACTGAGTAGCATACGAGTTAACATTTAAATATTTCGAATGCGGGTGAGATGAAATATACTCGATTCTATTAGAATGGCGGATATACCTTGAGAGAGAGGATCTCTGTATGACCAGGAAACCTCGCCAGTGACATATCATAAATATTACGAATAAAATATCTTTGAAAACGTCGCCTGACGTGGGGAGATATAACCACAGGCGAAACGATACTTTGATAAAAAAATTAAATTTTAGGTAGTCTTCGTATTTGTTTCCTCTGCAAGTCGCGCACGAGATGTTATCAAAGCTGGGAACCTTTGCCAATCTGTCTGCCACATCCTGTGGTCGATGTCGCTGATGTTGCTACCAAATTACCTGTATGTTGCTTGGGACTCGCGTTACTTGCGCACATAGGCATACATTTTATACCTTCTTTGATTTTCGCTTCATCGAGTTTTTGGCGCAGATTCTTGGTGATTAATTGATATAGAGAATTAAGCAAATAGATATTACTCTTAAAATTCTTTACTTTTTGTTGGCACAAAGTGTTGTAAAAGCAGTTTTCTTGCTCGTGTGTTATTAATTTTCAGGTTTCGAGTAAGCATAGACGCTTAGGGTCAAAAATAACCCGACACTGTTTGATCCGGCGAGCGGAAGACTGCGCGATTGCTGGCGAAACGAGAGCGGAAAATAGTTAAATCGGTATCGCCCGACGCCGAAGCAGTGCGCGAACGGGCCGGACCGCGGAGGCGAAATGTGGATCATGGAAGGAATCGACACGGGCCATTTATACTGACCCGTTAGATCGCTTTCATGTTATTAGAGCGAGTTAAATATTACCGTATTGTTGAGACGGCTATCGAGCGACCACTATTCCATGAGCAATTTGGTGGAAGTCGATCCAAGTGGTCTTTGAGGATATCTTATTCCGCGTTCTGGCGAACAGAACATGCGTTTGGTAACTTCCTCGAAGTTTGCGATCACATCAAATCTGACGGAGTTCTTGGAAAAGCTCTCGGGTTGCGGTTGTTCCTTTCACTTGGGGATAGGGCGAATAGCGGCTAACCGGTCGACCACGATTCCATTACTACATGGAGCGTTGGTCTAATTCTAAATGGTTCTTACGGAAATCGAAATTGCCATATTTGGTCGCGAGAAATCAATCGTTTGGGCTGACTCCCGAAGGGAGAACTTTGGCGAGGCATGGGACGAATTTCCGCGGTGTGCGGGAGTACTTTGCCGGTAACGGATGGATGCAGAGTCACACCTTACATAATTACGAGAAATGCAACGACGATGATTGATGCTTGGTACGGAGAGGCGTGATGAAAAACCACGAACCGGGCGTATGAGATCTTAGAAGATCTTTGCGACCAATACCCGATCGGTGGCACAGAAGGCTACACGATGATCTGGTGATGTAGAATAATGAGGTCTAAATGACACAGTGAATCATGTAGCACGGTGACTAAGCCGATTGAGATAGGCAATGAGCAGCGAACGCCATGTAGGTAATCCGTAGGAGTTATGTGTATTTTGTGGAAGCGAAGCATAATAGCGTAAATTTGCCGGCGGGAAACCCTACGATGGAGCAAAAGCGTACTTGTGTCGGGTTTAGTAGAATCGACCCGCAACCAACCAGGACCATATGGGAACCGATTCATCGAGAATCAGAAAGAGCGAGGGTGGCGTAATAATCGAGACCGAGAATAAGTGAGCAATCCAGGTATGGGTGGGGCGTAATACTTGAGACAATATGCCATCCATGAGCTAATGAACCACCTACACGAGAAAAAAATTGGATTAGAACAGCTCAGCACGGATGTTAACTTCCCACTGGTTTTGCCAAGATGAAACCCAGTGAACATCGCGGCGGCCCAATGACCGGTTAGCAATGGCCCAGCCTGTGAGAAGTTTGGAGAGCCTGAAATAGACGAATGGAAAGCTCTTGAAAATGGCCGGGTTCTTTCTTAGAGCAATTTAAGTTAACCCGAAGAGATGGGAATGAGCATGTCAGCGATCTGAAGTGGGAAAAATTGGAATCTCTGATTCTGACCACTAGGTCGTGAAGCAGATAAGCGAGAAGGTCGTTCGGCCGACAAAAGATGATCTGAGACAAAGAAACGGTCAGAGAAAGCAGTCATGGGAGACCTCGATGACGAACCGACATGCGGGTTCCTTACCTAGCGTCTCGAAAGCATAAAGCGGATAAGCAATTCCGCGAGAGTGAGATGTGTTAGTACGCATGTCGATATCCGTTCGCTGATGCACACAAGAGTCACCGATTATATGATGAGCCTTTATCATAGAGAAGGTGGGTTGAAGCCGAGGCGGTGGGCTTAGCAGGAATGCGGTGCCATCGCCCGGAAGCTCACGCGAAGCAAGGATCGAGGCGGTTTCACTATCCGCCGCGGTGGAAACTTGGTATTTTTGAAAGCGTATGTGATTTAGGTGCCGGCATTAATCTTATACCATATCTTATCTGCGTTGGGATTAGGAGGCGCCATTCTGGTCCTCTGAATTTGTGAATGGATCTTTGAAGCCATCAGGAGGGATAATAGAAGATGTCTTAGTAAAGATTCTAAACAGGTTTATCTCCGGCCCAGTTTCATTGTTTTAGACATGGAGGAGAAGATAAAGAAATCACAGATAATCTTGGGAAGACCATTTCTTCTGTTGGCCGTGATGATTGATGTCTGGAGGCGACCCAGCGAGAATCAAGAAGAAGAAGTAAGTTGATGTGTTTGAGCGGAGTAGGACACCCGACGAGAAAGTGATGCTTCAACCGTGGCCAAGAAATGGTTGAAATTTATAGTGTCTAGCAGCAGAAGTGGTCTCACTTGACCCTTTGGAGACTAGCTAATAGTGAATGAGTGCGTGCCTGGCGCTGAGGCGGCGGAAAGAACTCATATTTGGATGGACTCTTTCGGACCTGATAGGCGGAAATGTGAATCTCACAGGAGAAGGAGTTAAAAGCAGGTCTATCGATTGGCTTGACCACCAGCGATGGAACCAAGAAACCTCTACAGCCATTTGGAAGTATGCATGCCTTGGGTCGAATCTCGCTACCGTGATTATCACCGGCTGTCTTTGGTACTGGGAAGAAGCTGTGAGAGTCGCCGAGATCACGGACATGCGCCGGATGATTGACGTCTAAAGGATTAATTCTTCATCGTACATAAGCCATTATTTTATTAGAAGATGGACATAAACCTTCGGTGGAAGTACGGAGGTTAAATCAGAAGCAAATGAAGAGTGTGGAAGGAGGTTAAAATGGCTAGATCTTTGGGGTGATTATCCCCCATTTGAGACGGTAGCGTAGGTAAGCGGGTTAGGTAGTCTTGCAGAAGAAAGGGAGGAATCATTGTCATCGGGGCCAGCAACATCTTTGCCGCCGAAGCAGGTTAGGGTGGAGGATTTGTAGTGATTATGAAGGCCCGAGCAAGGCCTCGAAAGATCACTCGCTACTTAGTTTTTCGATCAGTTACTCGATCGACTAGCAGGTTATGAATATTATTGCTTTTTAGATGGATAATCGTTCTGACGAATCGCCGTAGCTCTGAAGATCGGGAGAAAATGACATTCACTTGTCGCATGGAACATTGCCTTCCATTTGGATGCCCGCTGGTGTCTGATGCACAGGTACTTTCCGGCGATGTATGATGGCCATCTTCAGGCATGGTCGAAAAGGCAGTTGAGATCTTCATGGGCGATTTTACCAGTCAAATAGGAAATTCATTTGTGATTGTTTAGAAAACTTGAGGCCGGTGCGCGAGAGATGTGAAGAACCCGACTTAGTACTCGTTAGTGCATCTGTGAAAAGTGCCATTTCATAGTGCAATTGTGTTCTTGGACATCGGATCTCGGCCAGAGGATAGAGGTAGATAGGGCGAAGATTGAAAGCGATCGAGAAGTTACCCTCCACCTTCGTCGATAAAAGGGATTCGAAGTTTTCTGGGACCCTGTGATTTTATAGGCGGTTCATCAAGGGGATTTTCCTGATTTAAAGCATTTATCCCCAACCTATAGTCGAGGATCCCATTTGAGTTCGATTCGCGATGTTGCATGCGTTCCTCGATTGTTGGAAGGATCACATTGGTTTCGGCTCTATTGTTGGCCAGCACCAGTTGTGCTCTTTTCGTTTGAACTCATGTGTAGCGCCCGGCGACTTTGCGATTGAAGGTTCTTGGGCGGCGAGAGAAAATCTTGAGCAACATCCTATTATGCTAGTAGAACCTTGAATGATGCTGGTAGATTATGCCCTTCACGGAGAAGCCCATTGGCCATTGTGTTGCTTTGAACAGTTCCGAGGGCCCGTATTTGATTGGCAATAGTCGTGGTGCTGCGAATCATTCTACCATTAAAGCCATAATGATCAAAATCTGGCTCCGATGTCGTTGGTCTCTTGTTGCAAGAATTGATGTAAATGCAAAACCAAAATATTATGTGTGGAACCATCTTCCTATATTGGAAGGAAATGAAAGATGATATTCGAATTGAATAGCAGAACTTTCAGACGAAAAACTCTCTAGTATTGAGAAAGAGAGGCGGGTTATGGATTCGCGATTATGTAGTGTGTGATAACTAAAGTGGTCCCTCGAATTTAACTTCTCCGTGAGAAGAAGAGTTTCATACCATAAGCTCTTCTTGTGGGAAGAGCGATTCTATCTCGGACAACGTCTTGTCCGGGTAATAAGGAGATGTGTGCCCAGAAGATGAAATCGCAAAGCATTCTAAGCTGTTGTCTACTAGGTGTGGTGGACATACTGGAATGACGTATCAGTTCTGCTGTCAGTTTTCTGACTTCATGTTAAAGATGCTGTGATTGTTTCCGCTACTAATCAAATGTCAACGAATGGGGAACATCTCTAGAAAGGACGAACCACCCATGCATCCCATTTTGGAGGTAGAAGTGTTCGATTTATGGGGAATGGATTTCATGGGACCATTTCCTGCATCATACAGCAACTTGTACATCTTGTTGGCGATGGTATCTCCAAAGTGATGTTGGCGTTCCTGCGCTGATGATGCGAGGTTGTGGCTCGATTCTGTATGGCCCGATATATTCTCACGTTTTGGAACTCCTCGAGCCTTGATCACGGATAATGGTACATTTACGCAATAAGGTAATTGTGAGTCTTGAAAGTATGGGAGTGCGCGCCATTACATCTCTTGCATACCGCCGGTCGAAGCGGACAATGAAGTATCAATCGAAAATCAAATACATTCTCGAGAAAACCGATTAGCGACTCAGGAAGGATTGATGCAAAGATGGATACGGGCATGCGGGTCTGACATTTAAAACTCCTTTGGGTATGCAGTTGATCGTTTATGGTAAAGCGTGTCATCTCCAGAATTGGAACATCGAGCCTAATTTTCGGCGAAAGTTAAACATGGATGAGTACATTGGCGGCTTGGCGCCCGACTCGGCGAACGACGGAATTCGAGCTTGAAGCATATGAAAGCGCTGCATTCCCAAGGAAAAGGGCCTAGCTTTACAGCGCAGCGAACCACATACGAAGGTTCCGAAGTGGACAACCAGTTCTTCGTATTCCGTTCCACAACTTTCTGGGAAGTGTCGATAGTCTGGCCTTTCCGGTAACAGTCTTTCACGGTGGGGCGGAAGTTAAACATCTGAAGAGCGCATTCGATAACCACCCGGCGATTGAAGCCATATTATGGAGCGAGTTTCCTGATAATAAATCATTCCTTGTGACAACGGGGCGAATCTGCGTAAGAGATCTTGGGAATTCGGGTTAGGAAACGTTGAGATTAGGGGTCGTCATTTGCGACATTAAACATAAGCGCTGTAGGGCGACCAGTGTTCTTAAAACTTTCCCTTTTGTTTGGCTCCAAGTTCTATTGTTTATTTTCTGCAATTTTAGGTTTCTGGCTTTATTTTTTATTGGTATTTCTGTTTGTTTGTTTACTTTCAGGATGCACGGATGCAGGTCAGGGGGAGGATTCATTCCAACTGCAGTTCCTTCATAGAGTCTAATTCTGAGAGGTTCATGTTCATGGAAATCTTCTATGCTCAGTTTTTCTGCGTCACGTCGCGCGTCAGTTAACACCCATACGTCGCGTCAGCAGCGTGTATTTTTCGTCATGACGTCCGGTTACATGCACCCCTCGTACGTCGCGGCGTGGATTACCTGAGCCTCTGTCGATCGCGGCGTCGTTTCGCATGGCTCACGTCGCGTCGCGGCCATTGACCTCGGCGTCGCGATGGATTAAAATCCACTCTACGTCATGTCGCGGCGTTGCTGGCGTAGCAGCGACGTTCTAAGTAAACTCCTACATCCGTCGCGGCGACCCGCTTATCAAAAGCATCACCTGTTTTTAAGCCAGATGATTCATTTTACAACTGCTTCCCTCAAATTCTCGAAACCTAGTTTCCCCTGCGCACCGGCGTTCCCGGACTGCCAGGCCCTTGTTTCCACTGGTCGGAGGCTTCCATTGTTCTCAGAGCCCCATTATTATCACCGAGGCCACCCCTCACTTCCCAGTTCCGGGTCATTGTGGCATTTCCCCAGCATTAACCGGTTCTAGCTAATGGAATTCGCATTCTAGAATTTTCTTATGTCTCGAGGTGGTTTCGTGGAGCGTAATAAGTGTTCATTCACGAAAAGTATATTTTTAGGTCTCGAGTAGGGTGCCCGAGTCTTGAGTTAGGGTTGAGTCTTGATCTGGTCAGTTTTCTTTGATGTGGTGTTGTTTTTGTCGAGTCAGTGAGTTGCCCACTTTGGGTCCACTACCATGTGTTCTAGATCATATGGTGAGAAATGGAAGTTTCACATGGCCCGAGTCGACCCTGACGAGGACAGAGCTTCAGCACGATCGTGGTTTTGTAATCACGAGTCTTGGCCGTCGGTTTGGCACCGTTTGCAGCCGATCCTTAAATCAAGGAGAGGGTTCCGCTAGATGACTTCTTCAGCAGACGATTGCGACTGTAAGGGATAGGCGTGCCTTGTGCGACCACCTCGTCGGCGATGAGTGTGGTGTGAGTTACGCGATCTCGCTCCGTGTCTTGAAGAAAGTCGAGGTCGCGGGGCGTGATGATGGAAGCCGGTCTGGTGGATCAATAGTTACCTACGATCTAGAGCATGTCCGCCCCGGAGGCTGGATGTGTGTCGTGAGGCACTCCCCGACTACTACCAGTTATCGCATATTGATGGGCGGGAGAGTGGAAATCGATAGTCTGGACCGTCTCTAAGAGCGATTTCAAGGCGAAAGCATTTGGCCTTCATTCCCAGATGCGGAACCACTTCATCGCCCGTCTCATCCGACGGCGAGCGTGTGTGGTATTACCCGGTAGTGGTGCCAACTCACAATCTTACAGAGGGTATACCCTTCGATGTTAAGACGGAGTTATCGGATGCAAATCCTCATGGATCTGAAAATCGACTAGGACATATTGCGATCTTTGGCTTGTGCGAACAAAAGTAGGGTGCCCTTGGGCGACAGCGACGCTGGCTTGCGATCAAAGCCATGCTCCGATTGACCGGGACACACGGTGTCCGCTGACTACGAGGACACGGTCGGTCATGAGCCCTCGGGCGCGAAGGGCGAGCTATGAGTATAGGGCTCGCTTTGGATTCTAAGCGACACCGGGATGACATGAACGGTCCTGTCTCACCCGCCTCCACCACCGCCCCTCGTCTCACCTCCACCGCCGCCCCCAGTAGCCTCCCGAGGCGGCCGTTTCTCCTCGTCTGCCACGAGATGCGGGACCGGTGCTCGCTCTTGGCGTTTTGGCGCGTGCAGGATGAGACCCAGGCTGCAGAGTCCTCGTTACCCAGATATGGAGAGATTGCATCTTGACATGCGAATCTGGCAATCGGGCCATATTCCTACAGTGTGATCTGTGCGGGGCAGGCTCTTGGCTCACGGCTTTCCACCGGCCTGCCACACCTCCGCAGATGATGTGAGTCCCAGTCTCTCTTCTTGTTTCCTCTCACCACCGGTGGCTTGTTGGATATTTATTGGAGGGGATGAAGTGATCGAGTCTTATCACTTTGTGCTGTTTATTGTTGTTTGGTTTTAGTAGTATGCCGTCTTTTGAATTATTGTCACAGCGTATTAGTTGTGTTTTGTTTTTAGTATTGCATGCGATTATTAGTGGTGTTTAGGTTTAGTTGGTTATTTTGCATCCTTTTTCATGTTGATGAGTCATGTGTTAGTTGTTTGCGTGTGTTTTAGGACGTGTTGCATGTAATGTTGCGCGTTTATGTGTGCCATATTATGATATATTGAGGATCATTTTGGATTGAATTCACTATAGACTTGTTCAAATGCATACATTTTGCTTGATGCTCGGTAATTAGGTTGAATAGGTGAAAGGGGTAGTGAGCAGATCCAGGGTCAGTCGAGAAACCGGTTCCAAGACCACACTCTGCTCACACACTAGTGACTTTGAATTGTGCATAGGTCTTAGAACCCGACCTCACAAGGATTAAGTCAAACTATAGGAGTTCGAGACCATTTGAATGATGGGACACCTAATCAAAGAGGATTGCCATCATTGACGAAAAGAAAAAAAATAATAAACATCTGAAAACAATATGAAAAGAGAAAAAGAAAAGAAATATGACAAAAATAAGGTATATGCATGGGAATTTAGCGGGATCATCAATCGAATCCAGGGCCTTGCGGTCTGAAGAACTTTATCGAGCCCTAATGCGGAACCAGCGTAAGAGTCTTGTCAACTCCTGCACTTCCCATGGGACCGGAGAAGATGGATCATTCACGCAGCCTAGGTACTGAGGTTTGGTTGAGTGTTCGAGTGAAGTTTAAAAGGTGAATGCTGGTGACACTAACAGTGAGGTGAAGAGTCACAATGGATCCCATTACGAACACTCAACTAAAACTTCTTGGCTTTTCGATCATTCTCTTCCATTTTGTTTAGGTAAATGGGGCCGTTTCTGAGTGATTGGACATGAATAAAATAGATTAACGTTCTGTCCTTTTCTAGTTGGCTTCTTCGAATAGGTAGAGTTGAACTTAAGTTTGGGTGTCGGAACCTAGGCGTATCTTGGAGTCCTCATTAATATGAGTTGGAAAAGCTATTAAGACACAGTGATTTGATGCAAGTCCTTTCCTATCTCAAAATGAAATTCTAAAGTCATTACCATGTATTTGAAACATGAATAACGTGGTGGGAGTGTGAGTGATTAAGTGATCTCGCACTGGCCTCCATTGCCTAGTTATATTGATCTGTCATCCATAGAGGTAGTTCTGTTTAAGTCGGTTCTTGCTTGAGGGACAAGCGAAACGCTAAGTTGGGATGGTAGTCTCTCGAGCATCATCTCACCTCGATCGATTCTTCATTTTCACATTTATTTTATAGTAATTTTATAGTTTTTTGTGGAATTTAGATCCACGATTTGGCGGTGTACGGTGTGATTGCGGTTCATTTCTAGGCGTAAAGAAGCGAGGCTTTTGGAAGGCGATTTTTGGAGCAATGGAAGGCAGTGAAGTATTCTCATGCTGGCGTCACCACGTCGCTGACGTCACCACATCAGCGATGTCACCACGTCGTGACGTCGCCCGCGTGGCGGCGTCACCACGTCGCTGACGTCCTGCGATGCGACGTCGGCGCCATCTATGACCGTCGTTTAAAGTCACAGATGAAGCTCAGAGAATTAGGGTATGTCGGGGCGTCACGAGCGGAAGCTGCGGGTTTCGAGCGGAGTAATAAACTTTAAAAGTGTCAGGGGTATGCAGCACCATTTTTGGATATTTTCGGATATTGAAGCGTCTTTTTCTTTATTAAACATTTCATCTTTTCTTTCGTATATTACAGATCTCTTTAAGGGTTCGTCGAACCACGTATGTGATGGATTAAAGATTGATCTTTTATATTTATTCGGTTGTTTATAAATTGTCGTATCTATTCTATACTGCGGTTTAATTATATGATAATAATAAGCCGGCATTAGCATAATCGTCTTGAAGTCTGAGACCGAGAGATCTTCAAGGGTATTCGGGGATGCAGGTAGAGTAGCTTTAGTAGGTCCCGGTTAATAGAGATATTCAAACGAGATTGACATCACGGGATTCAAACTTTGTTCTCTTTGTTGAATGCGAGTCGAGATGAGATATACCGATTCTATTCACGAAGATAATGAGGTCTCACACAAGAGAGTTCTCTGTAGGCAAGACTCTACCTCGCCAGTGACATATCATAAATATATTGAATATGATATCTTTAGAAAGCAATCCATCGAGCATTGTGGGAGGTATAACCTGAAACTTAAAAAACCAATACTTTGATAAAAAAAGATAATTATTAAATCCATATTTGAATTTCTCGCCAAAGTCTTTTCGGATATTATCCTTGAGACCTTTGTAGTCATATACCACATCCTGTGGATCGATGTCCAGGTACTTTAAGTACCTTTATATTACTTGGGGCTACGCGTGCACTTGCGCACATAGGCATACATTTATACATGCGTTTTCATATCACTTATCTTTTGCATTTTTTTCTCACATAGCCTTCCCCCCCGAACTTATCTCATTTCACATCTCCAAAACTCTAGTGCTTTCTTCTTCATGAATTCAAGGAATTGGAGTAGTGCTGAGTACTCAAACATTATAAGCTTTCTACGCACCTCGTGTAGAGCTTTGGTCTTTAACTCCCTGTTCATCTCTTGTCTTAGGGTACTGGTCATTAAACACCCCCACTGGACAATCTCAAGATAGGGAAGGCTTCAAGGCTAAACGCCTCATCATATGTTGATTTTTCTTTCTTTCTTTCTTTTCTTACCTACCTTAGCTGGTTTCATTTCACTGTTCTTCACCTGAGCTCCAGACTCATAACATGCTCTAACATAATATTGCATTGAAGAAAGCATGTTGAGGGTAAACAAGGATATTTGACTAACGGGTAATAGCAGAGAGGGCTAAGGTGTTCACTCTTGACTTCTAGAAGGAAAATGGCTAATATGGCTCAAATTGGGTGACTATGGATTAATGCATAAAAGGGTTGGCTAGAAAGGCTCAACTAATCCGATGATGGCCTATACCATCTCTTAATTGTTGTATACTAAGATTTAAAAGCCTCGTGGTAATTGACAATTATGAAGTCTTAAGAGATTAAAATAGTGATCATCTAGGTGCCTAAACGGCGGGATTAATGCAGAGGCGTAATGTGACTCGTGTTCCAGAGCAAGCGAACATATGGCTCTTCTGATTCTAGCTGATGGTCAACATATTATTCTTTAAAAACTTAGGCCTCCTCTCGTTTCTATTTGCTGCCTTGAAATAATAGTCTAATTTTTCATCTGGAAACACTATTGCCACACAATAGCTCAACAAAATAAAACAAAATTGTTTATGACTTTTTGAAATTTTCAAAATTTTATGGGTTTTTAACATATGCAACCAAGATCACATTTGAACAACTAAATGGTAGCTCAATATTCTCCAAACATTAAAACCTGTAGTAATGGTATTGCTCCCGATCAAGAATTATATCCACAAAAATAGCATACCAAGCATGAAAGTGTGACAAATCATGATCTAAAGAACCATATATACCAAAACAAAACAAACGAAAACAAACAAACCAAAATAAAGTTCAAAGGTTTCACAGGAGAAGAGATATGAGGGGAAGGAGATTATCCAAATAGTTAATGTCAAAAATGTATCTAAAGAAGGGATATGAGGAAAAGGAAATCATCCACAATAAAAATCCAAAGAAGAAGAGAGATAATAGTGAAACCATGTCCAAAATGGGCAAAATGCCCAATACCCCCAAACTTAAAATAAAAATTGTCCACGGTGTAAAAGGAAGGGATATAGGAAACTCCCCTCAAAAACTAGGTGATCTATCATCGTTCGATTCCTATGGTGGTGATGGTGGTTGCCACGTCAAGAACTTGAATGGAGGAGGAGGCACTAGAGGCATAGCTAATGAAGAAGAGGAACCGTGGTCGTAGGCCATTAGGCTCGCCACATACTACATATTAGTTTCCTCTTTCTAAACTTGAAGCTCTTGCCTATGAGCTAATGCGTCCATCTTTGCAAACAACCGGTCGTTGTCTTTATGAAGGGGATAATTGCCCTTTCAATAGTCCACAAATTCCTCATACACCGTTGAGGCCTTACCACTCATTCTCTCAACTACTAGATCAATCTGAACCTATAGCGGCTCTCTCTCAACTTCTTCTTCATCATTGTCTAAGGCTTCAACTTTAGCCTAATTCTCTTATTCTCTTTCTTCTCTAGCTTATATAGCTCTCCTAGGAATGTTACGCCTCGCCAAGCATGTTGTCTTCTTTGCGAAATGTAAAATTTGGGTCGGGAAGGGGGGTGGTGCTTCTCTTCATTCTCCCCTCCCCTATTGGCACCTCTGCTATCTCACATAACTTGGTGATCAAAGATGGGTGAGTGATAGCCTTGTGAATGATGACTCTAGGATTGAATTTTTTGTGACCTTTCCTACATTGAACTTGTAGCCCTTGACAATGGCATAGGTGAGGTGTGCCTTGTCTCTTCAGTAATGGAAGAGGAAGGTGGCCCCCAGGAGGAACTTGACTTGGAGGATCTGGTAAAACCATGTCTTGGCTATTTCCTTAAGCCTTGTCCTCGGGAAGCATATAACCTCTTGGTTGGCATTCCTAGTCCACGGTGCACCTCCATCAGTCAGTTCTTCCAAAATCTTTTCATAATCGAGCTCCCTGTATAATGCCTTGAATTCCTCACTATCCACATCCATCAGCCCAAACAAACTATTAATTATGCTCCCATCAAATGGCTTCCATATACCTCACAAAAATATTGTCAACCCGGTTTTGTCTCGAATGTTGGTGTGAAGCTCTGCGCGTACTCAGTTACTACATCAAAATTGGGTGCTCATGGCTTGTTGTACTTATATTGTACTATTGCTGTATTACAATTTGCTATTTATATATTTGAAGCCTCTAAAATCTAGGGTGGGTTTGAAGAATTGATAGTCATCCTCCTCCGCCTTTGTGACAAACTTCCCCAAGTTCTGAGGCGGAGTAATTGATGGAGCAGGTTTTGACACTGTTTTTCGCTTCTTGGGAGCCATGTCTTTCACTCAATCTTTTCTTCCAGGCAACAGCGGGATGCTTTATCTCTGTTCAACAACCCTTCTTTCTCTTCCTGATATCCTCAAACATGCAAACCTGAACCAAGACCCCTGATTCCCATTGAAATAGTCTCAAAAAATAAAATTCGAACCTGAGCCTTCTTGATTCTTCCTTTTAGAGCATGATTTGACTCTAGGGCTAGTAGAGGAGGTTTGAATCGGTTTGAAGTGATATGGAGTGGATTGAAATAGGTAGAGTAGGGTTTGGTGAGGTTTGATGGAGGTTGAAGAGCACAAGGGTTTGATGTGAGAAGTGAAGGGTTTGTGTTGCTTTTATTCAAAAAAAAAATTTAACTCATGTCGTGACATGATAGAGAGTGATGACCCAGCGTGGCTTTTTTGATGTTCGCAGAGCCATCGAGGATTGATATCACTATGACTGGAAGAAAGTGTCAAACCCGATCCATGTCGCGACATGTGTTAAGTTTTCTTACTTTTAGCTCCAAAAATTTTATTCTTTTCTTTAACACTTCCTCAAACTGAATGCCACTCTCTCAAAACTTAAAATTCTTATAGTATCACTTACAAAAATCCTCGAAAATATGCTTCTTTTCTAAACCCTTTAATGTCTAATTCATATCAAAGATTCTCGGGCAACTCTTTAAGTACTAACATCAGATCTCTTCACTATTCTTAATCGAAACTATCTTCATTACATTTTATAGCGAGATGGTCTCGAACATTTCTGACGTAGTGGATGATACTCTATCCGTCATCCATAGGTAGCATTCGATTGAGCACTTCTCGAGGATCCGTTGATCATGTCATGTAATACTTCCGGTGGGGGATCAAGAAGCTCATCTTCATCTGGCGGTTCTCTTCTGTCATACCGACCAAATCTGGAGTCTTGGTAAGTTGAACTTTACTGCCTCTGACAGGCTATCAGTTATTGAAGTTCTCATTAACATCATTAAAACACTTGATCTTCTAGTGCATTACCTCATCAATAGAAACCTCATATGATTATTTCATTTCGGCCTTATAAAGTCTATGTGGAAGAGGATAAGCCTATCAACTTTCACGAGCATGTCTTAGAGAATACATCAGGGATAAGTCAATGAGCAGTCGACATCTAAAGAGAGATAATGTATTAGAGGTGCTCTGCAGTTAACTTCTTTACATGATATATTTATGTAAAGAGTTAATGCTAATTTGCTAAATAACACAGATTTATTGAAGTATGTTCTGATCACGCGAGATGGTGAGAGCTTCTGGTCCCTTTGTTTTTAAAAGCATGTGTTGGCGTGGTGCCACTAAAGAATAATAATTTATGCTAACTATAAAATAAAATTTTCTATCTTGATTCTTTCTGCATACCAATATTATGTTTAAATTATCTCTTAAAATCCCCTGAGGTTATTAATGTAGCTATAATCTTAGTATATAACTATTATATATGAGATGATGAAATTATAGATAATAAACTAAGCGTAAAGTAATGTTAAATCAAAGTAGGGATCTCTTTGATCTATCGCCCTCTTCATCTGATCATTTAAGCATTAAGAATGCATTAATCTTGATGCGGATTCTTGATGTAGTGACATTAAAATGGAGGTGCTTTATGTAATACGATTACATAGGCAGAACCGGACATGGATTAAACTCTTAAATAATATATAGTACTACAATTCAGAGATTTAGCGTTTCATAGAATATTCTCTTATGTTGATCTTACCCAATACGAGTAGCTAAGACTCACCATCTATTTAATAGGGCCTTTGGGTTCGCAGTTCTGATGCGTCACAAAACCAAGCCAAATATTTATGTCTTGGAGGCAATTGAGATAGGTGGTTGGGAACATAACCGTGCAAATATGGAATCGAACCGCACTGCCAGGGCGGATGAATTGGTTTCCCTTAAGTGTGGTCTGGAAGCCCGAACCGGTTGGCGCTCTAATTTATAACATGTTTATAAATTCGCTGTTCACTAGTGAATTAATGGAACTTAGGATAAAGATATCAACTGAGGGTAAGCGACGATTTCACCTGTCAGCAGTGATTAATTTGGAGGATTGGTGCATCTCATGATGTATCAATGGGTATGAGTATCTCGTAAGTGTGCAGTAATTACAAGAGTTAAACTTGATTTTTGGTGAATATCTTAGGGCAATAAATTAAAATTAGCGATTAAAGAAGTTTAATTAATTATCACATTTGTTAGACTTGGAAATTACCAATTACACGGGTCATAAGCGCCTTTAAAACAAATCTGATTAAGTAACAATCCTTAGAAGGCATAATTATAAAGAAATTATTCATAACAACTGTATAGTATTATGAATATTAAAATATTGTTAAGTGTGTGTGGATGTCATTCATTAAACGTATTACTATATGGATGAAACGGTTAATTTGAGAAATTAATCCTCTTTATTTTAATTCATAATTTGAATTAATTTTAATTCAATATTCCAAATATATCACTTGATCGATGGTTGAGATAAATTGAGCATATTATAAATAGAGCCAAAACCTTAGGTGTATCGAGGAATGATAAAATTAGAGAAAAAAAAAAAAGAAGCAGGTTTAACTTTTTTTTTGCCTCCATAACCCTCTTGATCCATGTGTTGAGAATATGAAAGTTAAATACAAAACCTTTGTGTCTAATCACCTTTATTTTTGTAGTGAAGAGCGGCTTGGAAGATCGTGGAAAGCAGAAAAAAAAAAAAAAAATATATATATATATATATATATATATATATATATATATATATATATATATATATATATATATATATATATATATATATATAGTATATATATATATAAGGATCTTGAGTTGTCAACTACTTTAAGAAAAAATCATATTGATTGAGTCAATTCTTCTTTATTGTTTGTGATTAGTATGCATGTACCATAGGATCGTAAAGTTTTTATTAATTTTTAAATTACTAGACCCAATCTTTCTGCAAACTGTCTTTTAATTTCATATTTGGTATCGAGAGCGGTCTATGTATATGCATATTAATGTCTCTCTGGGCATTCTTGCATTGTTGATAATCTTGTGGATGTATAATTGTTATATATTGATGAATGTTTGAATGTATGGAATTTTAAAGGGTCATTAATTTTATATATTTGGTTAAGATTTGTTGATTTTTTTTTTTTTAGATCTCTTGTATGTCATATATGTAGGGCATAAGGTTTTTGTAATTTATTTTTATGTTTGCATCATGCGCCTTCAAGAAGATCATATTGAGATCTAGAAGTGATCGACATATGGATTGTAGCCACACCTCTCGACTTTCCTGCCTTCAAAATTAGGTCTTATGGACACTCAGAAAGTTAGCCTAAATCTGGAAGGGTATTCAAAGGATACGGGATGACGAAACAACTTAGTTTCCTATTCTTTCCAGTTTCTTCATTACTTACCACAAACTTACTCTGGCTTGTGGGACCTAATTGGTGGCTTGATGAGCCCTAAGTCGAAAGGCCTAAAAGTGTTTTAGGGTCTTATGGAGAAAAATTAGCTAGGCCTTATCAGTAAAGAGTTATTAATTTTACCCCGAAATAAGTTTTGGTTTATTGAATCAAGAGTTTGTGGTCGGAGAAGCATGCAGTTAAACGATAAAGTTATATGTACTCGAAGCTAAATATTTATTTTATTTACAAGGGTTGTAATTTATAAATACCAGACACGACGCTTTACTTTGTTATTTATTTTATTATTTATTGTTATTGATATGATTGATAACATGTCCATGCATTTAACATGTCATACATGAATGCCCACATTTACTGCTTTTGCATACATATCATTTTTCCTAAAACATGATAATTAGGATTGTCCTATGTGCTTATCTTGTTAATCTTTGATGGAACAATTAATTAAATAATGTGCTTAGTTTTATTAGCTAAACTTAGTAAAATTCACATTAATTTAATTTAGGGTTTTGCGTATCATCTTGAAAAGCCTAAATTTTTCCATAGAAAGTATCAAAAATTTTATTGATTAATCGTAAATTTGACTTAGGCCCAACTATTTTATATACTAGGTTTACCTAATAGTTGGAGCCCACTTAATTTATGGATTAGATTGTGCAATTAACTTAGTACCAATAGGATTGGACTCTAATTTGATTAGAGTTCACATCTCGATATTAATTATATAAGATATAATAATTGGCTAGGAATATAAGACATATGATGTTTTATAAATAGAAAACACTTATTTCAAAATAGTGAGTGGGAGAAGGTTAGCTATGACAATATGTACCTACAGTCTCCGTTGTCAATCTGCTGCAGTGAGATACGAGATAGGGCTAGCAGTGCTTAATTTAGTACTCCCTCTGGAGGGTTTCTCATATTAATATCAGTTGTGACCCATGAGATAGGATTGGGCGTGTATTTCGAGATTGTCTATACTACGGCCGACAATTTTGAGTTAAGTCATTAAATGCGAAATAATGGTCTCTTACGCTCCTGAGATGTGGTTATTAAATCATCATACCTTGACGAATTTGTGATGATTATATAGTGAAAATGGATCTTTGGTGCAGCATTAATTTGAGATAGTCAAAAGTTGATTTGAAATTGGTATGGCATGGACCTCAGTATATGTTGCGATCAATGAATTTATTATGGATTAATTATAAGGTTTTATGTGTTTTACTTGCTGCATTCATGCATCACATTTACTTTTCAAAGCTTGTAATGTTTGTGCATTTATAGTAATTGTTTGAGTTATTTAATTTCAGCAAATCATGTCATAAAACAATCCCGTTATTGCTTTACTCGCTAATAGAAAAGCGAGTGAGTGATAGCTTTGTTAAATGGAAGTCGAACATTAATATTGTGGTAATTTGTAGAGAGCGGATTACGTTCTCAGCGAGGAATGTCCTCAGGCCCCTGCTAATGCTTCGTCTTTGTCTGAAAAGATATGATGATTGGATTCATTCAACTGACAAAGCCCCGTTGTTACATGCTTGCTAGCATGAACAATGTTCTTAAAGGAAGAGAAACATGTGAGGACATATGGGGCGCATGAGATCTCGGAATCTCGGGCCAGCCTTTGAGCTTGGCAATGTGATCCAGTCTTGTGACTCTGACCATCCCCACATAAACGCTAAGATGAAGAAAGGAGTTTCGGTCCCGGGAACATGTTTTGGTGAACATTAATCTTGATCATCATTGAGAGATACATGGGGCCACCATTGATGGAAGCCTCGAGTTAGTATTATCCTTGAGTCCTCACTTTTGAAGCTTTCTCGCGTTCACTACCAACTAAGGAGGCAACACTTACCAATAGCAAATGGGAAATACAAAAATCCCAACAAACCCATCCAAGGACCCCTAGTAGCATCAAAACCGGCTCTTACAACAAAGAGAAGGGTGTAGGATTACCCAGGCTCGTCTAAAAATCGAAATGGGTGGTCGGGGGAAGCTTAGACCGGCTAACCAAGCCCCAGGTTCTGCCTTCACCGCATCCAGCCATACCGAAGAGTGAAGCCGACAACCTCCAAGGCGATAGTCCTGAAGCGGGTCCCAAAGCATAGCCAAGTCCCGATCCTAAGAGAGCCAAGAACCCCTAGTCTCCTCAATCTCTAGAACACTTTCTGAGATGAGAGCACTCGTTTCTTCATGAACTCCCTTTCTCTCAAAAGGTCATCAATCTCAGGGTTTCCATGAAGATTCTATTTATAGGAAAACCCCATCATGTCTATTGACCAAAATGCCCCTCACTCTAAGTGATGATAGGAAACATGCATCCCCATGCGTTATGGCGAGTTCCCACACGGCCCAAAGCCGAGGCACAAGCCCAAACCTATTATCTCTCTAAGTGAGGGCTTTCGCTCCTGAGATTCCACTAATCCCGTGACATTTCATTCATGAGAATTAACTCCCTTATATTTGGATCACGTCCAAATCCGTTTCATATCAGCCCCACACTCTTCTGCTGCATGGTAATTCCATTGAGGTCCCTGCAAGCATGTTTGGCCTACTGATTCAATCCATTGAATTAAGCAAGTCAAGACGGTAGACTAAAGAACACATCATGACCCTTAAATCGACTGCAGAGTCATGGGTCTTACTATAAGCACCCTTCCTAAGACAAATACCGTGCAATTCGGCCCTTTCACCAAACCGCATTCTACGGTTCAAAGTACGGACACCGCAGTCTACTAGACTGGCTATGCCACACCTAGCTCAAGTGATATTTATCCTGTCCCCAGATTCATCACTCAACTGTTATGCACTTGAAGACACTCCTCAAGGCATTCTCACTCTGGCCAAAGATTCCTGAGTAATGATTCCAACAAGAGGCCTTAGGTATACTCTCTCCCCAACACTGAGGACAACCTTGGTCGGCTACTACACCACTCCCTCCGAACACCTCAAGCTATACCTAATCCTCATCTAATGAGCGACCCTAAGAGGCAACGTGATTATGGTCAATAAAGCATGTGATCGCGATCCAAGATATCCTCGGTACCCTCAAGTCTAAGGATGCTTCAGGCCCATTTCTATGGGATGAGACAATCATCTACATTTAAATAGATGATCCATATGATCGTTTCATCGTAGTCTCCGATGTAATAGCTACTTCCCAAAGCAAGCATCCACATGCCAACTCCGATCAACCCGACCATAGTTTATAAGATCTACCGCTGGATCTAATCAAGGAGTGATGGCATGCGCTAGTCCGTCTCAACTGGTCAATGTCCGGGGCCTCGTTTGATCCTATGACTAGTGGGATAAATTTAGACATAAACATAATCGCATACGATAGGAATCTTACTATCATGATCCCATCACATTTCCTTCATGCCATATTATGTATCGTCACTGACTTCATTAATTCGATTAAGGATCTATATCAATTCAACGATGAATATCAAATTACAAAGAAGCCTTTCTCATATTAAACAATATGTCATATGGTACATTAAGTATC
Source organism: Tetrastigma voinierianum (assembly GCA_016808115.1). Classification (NCBI taxonomy): domain Eukaryota; kingdom Viridiplantae; phylum Streptophyta; class Magnoliopsida; order Vitales; family Vitaceae; genus Tetrastigma; species Tetrastigma voinierianum. The sequence goes on along the minus strand of JAEQBH010000699.1, from coordinate 968,124 downwards.
GGGCGATCGGGTTTTAGAGCACTTCTCTAATACTATGTTATGAATAAGCCAAGAAGACAACACATGACTCACCTCCTAATGAACTCATCAAGCAGACTTTCGAGGTCATAAGTAAGACTAGGCCCAAAGAGGGCGGCTAAATATTGTCGACATAAGCCATCTTCCTCTTCTCCGTAGCAAGAATAAAAAGATAAGAACACATATGCGGGTCCGAGCACAACCTAAGAAAGGAACCAAAGGCAAGGAAAGATGAACAACCCTAAAGACAAGAAGCCTAAAGGGAAAGTGTTTATCATGGGTCGACACCGGAAGAGAAACTGTAATGCGTATCTTCCAAATCAAGGACAAAAAGAAAGGTAAATATGATTTATCGGTTTCTCGTGTCCCGCTTAAGGGAAGATGATTTGTCACCTCGGAGGTTGATTCAAATATAGCCACTAAACTATGCTCGCTCTTCTTCTTTGCAAAATGCTTAGTTCTTTCGAGGAACTTGTCGATGTGGACGTTACCATGAGAGTTAGCAAGCTGGGGAGGTCGCCCTCAAGAAAGGTAGTGAGTCGCCTGCCAAACTTAAGGAATAAATTTCTTGCTTTTAAACAATGTATTTTTATTCCGGTTTTAGGAGAAATTTGATTGCTTTCTATGTTACATGAACAATTATTTAGTATTTCTTTTATTAATAATGAGATTGTTATTTCAAGAAATGGCTTAGGATATTTTTCATGCAAACCTAAAAATGTGGATGTTCATCTTAAGGCCAACTCGAGCTGACACACTTCACCCCTACTCATGGGTATGCCACACCCACAAATCCCACCGCTACTCCCAACCCACTAGGAACCTCCAGACGCGCCACCATTTCCTTTAAATGCATGATGTATGTCCTAAGTTCACACCAGCAAAACTACAAATGCATGTATGAAATCCCAATGACCACCGCATCGCACGGATACCCTTCCTCGACCGGGCCAAGGTTTCTGCTTCTTAGAACTAGGAAGGGGCCTTGCTTTCTACAACTTTCTTTTGTTTTTTGCTTGTTTCGTCATTTTCAGAGAGAATGGTTTTGATACTTTGAAACCATTTACTCTGCTTCTGCTTGCTCGAAAAATGGCTTGAATTATTCAAAACCATTCGCTTACTATTTATTTGCTTGCTTGCTTGAAAAAATGGTTTCATAAATTGAAAACTATTGACTTACTTGCTTGAAAATGTTTAATCATTCAAAACCATTTGCTCATTTTTCGTAATTATGGTTTTACAATTTAAACCAACGCTTTTTTTCAAAATGGTTTAACTCAAAAACTACTCTGCTTGCTTTTGTATTCATTGCTTGCTTCTTGAAATGGTTTGCATTCCAAACCATGAAATACCAGTGTAAACAATTTATAATAATAATACAATAATACACTAGTATTTGGAAAAATGAGTTTAGAACACTTACCTCTTTGCTTGCTTAACTTGGAGCACAAAGCCTACAATTTATCCTACTTTACTTTTAACTCCACACTCAAACTAATACGACGACAAATTAATTGCATAACTTAATGCAATTCCTAGACTAGTCACACCCTTCATACTCTTTCAAAGCTAAGGTGCTATGGTCATTCTAACCTGAATCAACACCTCGAGCACCGAAACTCAAGGCCGGCCCGAAACAACCCTACTACCAATGTCCAAAAGTCGGCGCAGGAATTTTTCTTGCACATGGCCCCACTTCAGTGAATTTTCGAGCCACTTAGATCAGACCGCCATTCCATTTTAAGTTTTGTTCCTTGGAAGTCTATTTTACGTAGCTACTTGAATCACTCAAATCGAATGAGGAAGTTATGGCTAAAATACTAAATCGTCTAACAGAAAACTGCACAAGTTGTACTCTGCATAACTTAATCCTCTATAATTCATACTACCTTTAAAAAACCAAATTCTGGAATTTATCTAAAAACAACTCCATTAACATGTGAATTGGTGTTTTGAAATCAAAACCAAAACCTTTTGTGTGAAAACTAAGAATATCACCTAAGGTCCACCAATTCTTTTAAACATCATGTAATTTGATGATTCCAAGTTTCTTTTACATCAATCGGGCTTTATCTACATAACTCAACCATTCAAAGGCCTTTATGTGCTCTTTGCACAAAACCTAGATCAAAGGAGAACTAATCTCCTTACAACAAGTCTTGGGGAAATCTAAATACAATTTGATTCTAAGACAAAGGGTGATAATCGATTAACTAGTCCTCTTTCCTTCTTCTTCCTCCCCTTCTCTCTTTCCTCCTCTTTCTCGCTTCTCTTCTCTCTCCTCCTCCTACGGTTTGTTAGTATGAACCTTAAGACCAAATGATATTTGGTTTTTACCCTCTTGTTAAAACTAACTTCCATTAATTGCAAATAACCTCTTCTTCTTTTAATTATTATAAATTGTAACTTATTCAATTTCTACTATGGTCTACTTTCTAATTTGTTTCTACTCTAAGCATCTATCTCGCATAATGACCATTTCCACCCTCGTTTAATACCACAACCCGGTTCCATAACTTTCATTTCCTATTTTAGCCTAAGATACTACATAATATGACACTCGTACTCTTATACACCCTCACAAAGGTCATGCACTCAGACTTCCTTCGGATCTGGCAGCAGAAAATCCTCCCTCCCAGGAACATTTCATTCCCAAAATGAAAATCAAACTCCAAAAGAAAGGAAAGGAACATACCCTCATGAATAAAATGAGGGTACTGGCGACATCCGTCCTGGCTCCGAGTAGCCGCTCCCTCCTCATGATTCTTCCATAAGACTTTAACTAATGGAATCACTTTGTTTCTCAACACCTGCTCGCGTATCTACAATCCGCATGTGTATCTCCCCTTTCAAGCAAGTCACCTTCCTTTAATCGCACTGGTTGCTCGCAATACATGTGAAGGATCCTTCGGATATATTTCCTCAACATTGATAAGCATGGAAAGTATCATGAATCCTGACAACTCGTAACTTCAATTTGTGTGCCATCGCCCTACTCTTTGCTCACGATCTCATAAGGTCCAATTACTTCTGACTAGTTTCTGCCTCGCTTCCCAATCTCAACACCTTCCAAGGTGAAATCTTCAAAAAGATTTTATCACCTATTTCAAACTCGCAAGTCTCTACGACTCGGTTGTCCGTAGATAGCTTTTCTGCCTATCTCTTGCTATCTTTAAGTTATCGCTTAACAACTTTCTACTTTCTCCTCATGATCCAGACTACTCAGTGGCCTACTAGTCTTCTCTCACTCAACTCATCCTTTCACACCGGGAGTCCCACATTTCCCGCCATACAACGCTCAAACGGAGCCATATCTATACCGGATTTACAGCCATTGCTGTAGGCAAACCCATTGTGTCAAGTGAGTGTCCCAACTTCCTTTGAATTCCATCACACAAGCTCTAGCATATCCTCTAACGCTCGAATAGCCCTCTTCTCTCGACCGTCCATCCGTCTCGAGGATGAAATGTCAGGCTAAAATGCAAAGTGAGTACCTAATCGCCGTTTGTAAACTAGGCCAAAACCTAGATGTGAACCTAGGGTCTCGATCTGACACTATCGACACTGGAACCCCATGAAGTCTTACTATCTCATCCACATACAACTTGGCCAACTTTTCTAAAGAATCTTCAACATTAATTGGTAGGAAATGAGCAGACTTTGTCAATCGATCTACTATCACCCATATCGCATCATGTCGCTTTCGAGTCTGCAAGACTAAGTTACAGTAATCCATAGTAATTTTTCTCATTTACACTGAATAGGAGGAATCGTGATCTTCCTCATGGGGCTCGATGCTCAGCTTTCACTGGCTGTGTTAGGCACTGAACGTAAACTCGCTTATCTCTTTTCTTCTCATCCATTCCACCCGCAATGTTCTTCAAAGTTCTACATCTGGTACCACCCGGATGCATAGCATAATGCAGATGAATGTGCTTCTTCCATAATCTCTTCTTCACACTTATACTCCCAAGACACATTCTCAAATCCTTTCACCATCATGCCATTATCTCTAATCCGAATCGTTCTTCCTTTTCTATCTCTCTTCTTGTTTTACTCATCCAGGATCTCCGCGACCGCTTCATTGTGAATCGTTTCCACTGTGAGTGGTCTAACATGAAATGTGGCCAATAAGGTCTGCACCTCAACCTCCAATATCACCCTAAAGCTCTCGATCCACTAATAAAGGGGAAGATAATTCCGATCTCAGCTGAGACAAAGAACTCTCCTCGTCGTCTACTCAAGGCATCTCGCACGACATTAGCTTTTCCTGGATGGTACTCGATAGTACAATCGTAGTCCTTAATCAACTCAAGCCATCTTCTTTGCTCCTTCGTAGTTTAACCCTTTGGTGAAAATATATCAAGACTTTTTATAATCCAGAAGATCCTGCCATCAACACCATATAAATAATGTCTCCATATTTTTAAGGCAACACCGCCGGTGAAGCTCTAAGTCACTCATGTTTCTTTAGCTTTCTAGAGGCAGCAAGCAATCACTCCTATCATTCCCGCATCAAACACAACCAAGGCCTCATTCAAGCATCACTATAAACCATGAAAGCCATCTTTCCATCGGGTAAAGCTAAAATCGGAGCCAAGTCAATCTATCTTCAACCTCAAACTCCGCGATGTGCTTCTACCAATCATACTTAACATCTTTTCTTGTCGCCTTGTTGTGGCCGCATTCCCGTGAGAACCCTCAACAAACTTCCTCAGAATACCCCGCTTTTGAAACTCGAGGAAGTTCCTCTTAATTCTCCTCACACGCACTTTCTTCTCGTGGAGCTCTAGACTTACCATCAAGTTTCTATTTTCCTGTGATCCACACTACCCCTCCGCGAATTACATGATCAAGGAATGCCACCTTGTCGAGCCAAAACCGACACTTGCTCAACTTCGCATATAAATCGTCTCTCCCTTAGGGTTTGTGGGGCCACAACTCTCGTGCTCAATGTTCCTCTAAAATCCACCCGAATACACTAAGATATCATCAATAAAACTATGACGAACTCCATCCAGACATACCTACCGGAATACTCTGGCTCATCAAATCCATAAACGCTGCTCTGTTAATAGTCAAACCAATGGCATCACCTAAAACTCATAATGTCCGTAGCGTTGTCCCTAACGCCGCCTTAGGTACATCACTTCTCCCGAACTCCTCAATCGATGATATCCCACTTCTCAAGCTCCATCTCTGGAGTATACTCGAGATCCTCGGAGTTGGATCAAATAACTCATCAATTCTAGGAGGATACCGATAAGTGATGGCACTCCCGCTTCTCACCATCGTAATCTATACATAAATCAAGTAAACTCCCATCTTCTTTTCACGGTTATTATAATCGAGCTCCCTGACGGGATATGCTCTCTGCCTAATAAATCCCCTACTTCGACAATCTTCTCTTAATCCTGTTTTAACTCCTTAATCTTCGCAGGAGCCATCCTATAAGGGGGAGGAATGGAAATGGGCTCACTCCTGAATTAAATCAATGGTTAACTCCACTACTCTTTCGGAGGTAATCCCCGCGCGATATCATCCTGTGGAACACATCCTCGGGAACTCTCGAATAATCGAAATCTCATCCACAGGTCCCTCTCCTTCCCGTCCCTGCCACATAAGCTAGATAACCCTGACAACCCTTACGCAACATTTTCTGTGGCCGTCGCCGGAGGAGATCATACAGAAGATAACTCTCACGTAATCCTCGAACTTTACCCCAACTTCCTCGGCCTATTCAAATTTTTACTTCCTTGAGTAATAATCTATTGTGGCTCTATGGCTTAGATAGCCAATCCATGCCGAAGAACCACATCAAAGTCCTCAAGTATCTAAAGCTACAAGATCCACTGGAACTCCTCGCCCTCAACTGTAACTCTATCACGATCTCTAACTACCCGTCACAGCAATGGATCTCCAAATTGAAGCGGAAACTCTCATACGACTTAGCCAAGGTCGGCCCCATCCGGAACGATCTACAAATGGCTGATGCAAATGGAATGCGTAGCTCCGGGTCTACTAATTTAAGGCGATCATGATCAAGGATGTAAATAATACCATGCCGACTTACATCCCCGAGCTTGATCCGCATCTCAATGAATACGCATATACCCGGGTTCTCGAAAAGTGGCTCATTCTCAGATCTCCTCGGGCACTGCCTCTACCTCTACCACGGCCACCTCTACCTCACATATGCTCTTCGCCCCTTTACCCCGAAGCTCTTCCCGTCGACTTTGTGTGCTTCATCTTCTGGTACTGCATAGATCGGCTAATGATAAACTCCGCACTAATCACCGAGGACACTTGATTAAATGGCTCTTCTTGGCTACAAAGTGGAAACACCCCAGATCATCTCCCCGCATCCCTATGGTGTCGCTTCCGGCTACACAAAACGGGAGGAATATTTCCGGGTGTCACTGCAGCAATCAATTCTACCGATCTCGACAGATGGGCCTCGACTGGGCACCCCATCTATAACCTCTCGCTGTTCTTTTTCGCTATACTATCCTCGAGCTTGTTGAGACGTGCCTGTGCAATTCCTCTTACTTCTACTTCCTTCGCCATTTTATACATTGTCGTGAAGTGTTTTGTTCAACTCTCAGAGCGCTCAACTAAGTCCTAAATCTATTCTCATGACCACCGGGAGTAAATGCATCTCCGATCCGTCGTAGTCCTGAGTAAAAACCTCTTGCATTTGCAGACTTCATTCGTTTGAATGTATGGAATCCAATCTGGCAACTAGTTCGAATTTCTTCTCATACTCCTGACACGACATGTTCTTCCTGCTCTAACTTGGAAGAACTCCTCAATTTTTGAATCCCTGTGACTTTGATGGAAAGAATCTACGTTGAATTTCTGTTGAAATGAACCCATGCTATGCCACTCCGATACCTCCTTCAACGGCATCCCACTAATCTTTAGCCCCGTCTTCCACGAAAAACTCGAAACAAGACCCGCTCATCCGTGCACCCCATAACCCACAACTTGCTTACCCTGGGCCTAACCACAACCAGTCAGCCCTCGGATCACCACCGTCACATGGCCAGGCACCCGCCATTCTCTCACACACCTCCTGCTTCACAACCCCAGGTGGCGGGTGGAGGTCATGATCACCGTCGTCGCTATCGCTACTATCTCACCAGGCTACTCTGTTCACAAACATTCCCCGCACTCTTGAGCCCCCTTCCGTGGCACAGATGGTCCGCACCCTAACTCGCACCGGGAGGCCGATCCATAGATGCCGAGTGGAACCTACTACGTGCTCATCCCTCCCCACTCTGCACTTTACACCGCCGGAATAGCCTCTAGATCGCACTTACGTCCCTCCCGACATAGCGCCGAAATTCCAAAAAACATCAATTGTTTAATACTTTAATCACTGATATGTGTATGTACTCTAAGTTTAATACTTGGCCAGCACATTAAGTGCTCGATACCACCCGACACACCCCCACCCCCTACCAATGGCTGTATGTGCCCCACCCACGTAAACCCCAACCTGTTACCCCAACGACTAGAAATCCCCGTAGCGAAGTCAGACGCTTGCTTAAACCTCCTATGTACTTTTCTTTTAATTTATAACTTCAGATCAAACTAGCAATGAAAAACTTCTACAAAGATGATTTACCATGGGCCTAATCTCCAAACCCATACATCAAATTTAGATTATATCCAACATCCAAACATGGCAAACTTAAAGATACTAACACATTCTCACACCTAACTATGTACATACATATGTCCCATTATATATTCAAAGTATGTTCTTACAAAGATAATTATTATACACAACACTTAAACCGATGTCAGACAAACTTATCAGGCCCAAATACTCGCTGCACTGCACCGGAAAATAGTTTTTAAAATACAAAATAATGAGCCAAATGAGCTCTGTATGGAGTGTATAGCTTTTAGCAAACCGCTTTTCTTTCCTGAAAACATTTCAAACTTGTGTAAAACTCCCCTTCTTTACTTAATATTTTCCGTGTTTCCGTTGCTTGCTCAAGTTTCTAAACTTTTCTTTGCTTAAGCCATGGCTTATGCCCTTGCTTGCTCGCTTTATTTTCAGTTCTTTAGTGCTTGTAAATCCTTATTTCTATTGCTTAGAAGTTTATAAAACTTCTTTATAATCTTTTTTCTCGCTTGTTTTCTGCTTTATTTTGCTTGTGAAGTTTCTAAAACCTTTCTACAACCTTTGCTTTAAGCTTCTCAAACTTTTCAAAAACGAGCCTCGCTCTAATCGCATGCTTGGAAAATAAAACCCACTGAGCTATTCAACCGGTCGCTTTGAAATCCAACGGAGCCCGCCCAACCGCTGGCCAAAACTCTCCTAAGCCTTGGCGACCGAACCAATGGCCGATTTTCAAAACAAACAGATCATGCTTATAAAACACCCAACCAAACGGAGGCCTAGCCATTTATCATGCCCCAAAGTGAACACCTAAACCTATGCCCAACCGCGTCTGGAAGCGATCTTTAGTCCGCGCCATACCTTTTTTCATTTCCTCCTCCTGAATATGGTGGAATTGACCCCGTGTCGCCAATACCATACTTAGTTAGAGCTCACAACCTTACATACCCTGCAGACGCGCTACACATCTCCTTAAATGCATGATGTATGTCCTAAGTTCACGACCGTGCAAAACTACAATGCATGTATGAAATCCCAACACCACCGCACATCGGATACCTCGACCGCTGCCGTTTTTAGAACTAGTGGAAGGCCTTGTTTTTACAAACTTCTTTACTTGCTTGCCGTCATTTTCAGAGAATGGCTTTGCACTCTGAAACTATTTACTTGCTTGCTTAGTTTGAAAAATGGCTCTAATTATTCAAAACCATTCGCTTATTTTTGTTATTGTTTTTTGCTTGTTTGAAAATGGTTTACAATTGAAACTATTGACTTACGGTTTCTGGAAAATGGTTTAATCATTCAAACCATTAAGCCATTTTCGTAATTATGGTTTTACAATTTAAAACCAATGCTTTTCAAAATGGTTTAACTTTTAAAACCACGGCTTGTTAGATTCATTGCTTGCTTCTTGAAAATGGTTTGTATTCAAAACCATGAAATACCAAAGTAAATAATTTATACAATAATAATAATAATACACTAGTATTTGAAAATGAGTTTAAACACTCACCTCTTGTCATTAACTCAAGTACGCCCACACTTATCTCGCCTTTACTTTTTAACCTACACTCAAACTATCACGATTTGATAAATTAATCAGATAATCCCAACGCATTCCTGCATTCTAGTCACACTCTTCATACTCTTTTCAAAGCTATGTGCTAAGGGTCTCTATTCCAACTGAATCACCCAATTCCGAGCAATCAAACCTGCTACGTCCCTCAAACAACCCTGACTACTCTATGTCCAAAGTTGATGCAGTGAATCTCCTGCACATGGCCCCACTTCGAGTGAATTCTTTCGTCGCCACTTAGGATCAAAATTTGCATTCCTACTTTCTTAAGTTTTGTTCTTGAAGTCTATTTTTACGTAGCCACTAATCACTCAACCTGAATGAGAAGCACACAAAATACGAAAAATCGTCTAAACAGAAACGCAATGTTGTACCCTATGATAACTTAACTTCTATAACTATACACCTCAAAACCAACTCAAATTTATCTAAAAGTCAACTCCATTAACATGTGGGAATTGGTGGTTTTGAAACTGAAAAACCAAAAACCCAGGTGAAACCCAAGAACACTACCTGGTTATCCACCACCCTTTTAAACATCATAATTTGATGATTCCAAGTTTCTTTTACACTAATCGGGGTTTTATCACATAACCCCAAATCCATTCAAAGGCTTCATGTGCTTTGGCACAAACCTAGATCAAAGGAGAACTAATTCCATACCCAAGCCTTGTAAATCTAATACACTCGATTCTAAGACAACAGACACCCGATTTTTTAACTCGTCCTCTTCTTCCTTCTTCCTTCTCTTCCTCTTTCGCTTCCTTCTTCTTCTCCTCCTAGCTTGCCGCTAGGCAAACCTTAAGCACTAAAATGTGACATTTTGGCTTTTAATTCTCCTTTTGCTAAACTAACTTTCCATTAATTGCAACAACCCTCTTTATCTTATTGCAATCAGAATTTATTCAATTTCTACTGCGGCTCATCTCTAATTTGTTTTACTCTATATCCATTTGTATTAAATGTGACCATTTCACCTCGGTTTAATACCACAAATTCTGTTCCATAAACTTTCATTTTCTACTTTAGCCCCAAGATATCACAATATGACACTTGGTACTCTTATACACCCCTACAAGGTCATGTATCGTAGACTCTTTCTGACTGGGGTGAAATACATGAGTGATCATTAAATAATTTAGAATTATTCAAATAGAACATCCCAAACTAACAACGTCAAAAGTTTCCCATAATGATAATACGTATCTCTTGGGTATCTCAGTTAGCCACATTAACCTTTACGTAATAAACCTGGGTTAGTAAAGGATGGTCCTAAGAAAGCTAAATTGTTGGGTACTCTTCCCGTCTGTGAACTCGCTGTATGCAAAATAACTAAGAGGACTTCCTTTTCAAAGAAAGGCTAGAGATCCCAAGAACCTCTCTTCAACTCTCAGACATATAGCGACGTCCCATGTCCACTGCGTACAAGCTAGAGGTGGTTACGAATATTTCGCCACCTTCATCACTTATTCAAGATATTTGGCGTATGTTTACCCCAATGCCCAAGAACCGACTCGGAAAGCTTCAAAGAACTACGCGTGTCGGGGTGTCACTAGGTAAATCACTAAAACTCTTCGATCAGATCGTAGGAGGACACTCGACATGTAGTTCAAGGATCATTTTCCGAGCATGGAATCCTATCCTAACTCACAGACTCGGAAATAATTACAACAAAATGATGTCAGTAAAGGAGAACAGGACGTTACTGTGATATGGTTAGATCACGATGAGCTACTCATTTTGGGATATTCACTACAAACCGCGCCTACATTTCAATGTAAACCAATCTAATAACTAAAAGTCACCCTTAGAGTCATGGAATGGACATAAACCTAGTTTCATGGGCTTACTTTCGTATACGGGGTGTCCGTACACGTACGAAGCAGCACCAGAAGTCAGAACCCCACACGTATGTGTATGTTCAGAGGGCTATCCAAAAGGCACGTGAGCTCGTTTCATAACCCTTCGTATAAGAAAGTATTTATATCGATAAATGCGACTTTTCTCAAAGATGACTATATGACAACTTCAAACCTCACAGTAAGGTTGTACTGGAGGAACTACGTTATGATCAGATTAGAAAATCACCATCAACCAGTGACGAACGACAAAGTCAAGAGACCACTATTCCTATTCAGAATATCTTGGTACCTCAACGTAGTAGGAGGGTGGCAAGACTACCAACCCATTATGTACATGAAGAGAAGGCACCGGTGCCGTACCACAACCGTGATATCCATCACATACCGTGATACATCGATGATTCCGACTGCTGACAAATGGCAAGATGCAAGAACCAAGAAACGGAGTCCATGTACTCTAACTCCGCCAGGATCCGTGAGATCACCCAGGGGATGTCGCCCATAGGATAAAATGATCTTCAAAAAAAAAGAGGGTGATGTATGTAAGCTGAGACTTTCAAAGCCAGGTTAGCGCAAAGCGTTGTACCCAAAAAGAGTATGGACTATGAAGAAACTTCTCACGCAATAACCTATGCTTCTAAGCTTCATTCGCATTCTTTTATCCTTCTCCATAAATTCCGCTGGTCTCGATTATGAGATATGACAATGGTCATGACAGTTTTCCGAATGGCTATCTTTGAGGAAAGCATCTACATGATGCAACCGTATAGCTCGGTGGCTGAAGGCCACTGCAGCGTAAAGTCCTAAGCTGCTTTAGGTCCATTTATGGACCGGCTAAGCTTCCAAGGTCTCTTGAATATGCGTTTGATGAAACTATCAAACGATGGTTTGAGCAAATGTTGATGAACCCCTGGGTATACACACATCAAAGAAAAGACAAGGGAGTCTCTGCCCTTACACAGATGATATTCTACTCATTGGGAATGATGGGAAACATTATCGAATGTAAAGAAATGAAGCAAACAGCACTTTAAATGAGCATCTTTGGGAGGCAAGCTATATTCGGGATCCAAATTATAAGAGATCGTAAGAACAAGCTTTCTGCATTATCTCAAGCATCTTATATTGATAAGGTGCTGGGCCTCGATTTTCAATGCAAGATTCCAAGAAAGGTCTATTACCGATCGATACAATTATCCTTTCCAAGGAGCAAGGTCCTAAGACACCTCAAGACGGATTCCCAGCGCCTCACCAGAGGCAGCCCCATGTATGCCAGGTCGTGTACGAGGCTCGATATCTCGTATGCAGGATAGTCGGGCCAAGATTAACTAATCCTAGAAAGGGTCACCGATAGCAAAGGAAGCATATTCTCAAGCATCTTAGGAGAACGTAGAGATTATATGCTTCGTACTGTGGCACCAACCTCATCGATAATGACTACTTTTCACCTGCATAAATATAGTCGAAAAGCCTATATCCGGGTCAATATTTACTCTCGTGGTGGAGCCAGCAGTTTGGAGAAGCACTTCAAAACAAGTTATATTAAGTGATTCAACCATGGAAGTTAATACATAGCGCTCGTGAAGCAAATTTTAAGAAACGGTTTGCCTAAAAGTTCTACGTCGATATATGGAAATAGTTCCAAACATGGAAAACCACTCTGTTTTATAACGTGACAACAAAGGAGCAATGGCAAACCCAACAACCAAGGAGTCACAAGAGGGAAGCATTATGTGAAAGGAAGCATCATCCGATACGAGAGATCACACATAGAGGACGAATCAAGTATGAAGATAAATACCTAACATAATCCCTCATGGATCCTTACCAAGACTTACTTGAAAGTGTGTTCATGTGCCACTGTATGACTAGGTTTAAGAGATATGTCTCACTCGCTTTAGGGCGAAGTGAGAGATTGTTGGGTATGGTGCCCTAAAAAAAGCATGTAATTTGTATTGCTTCATGAAAACAATTTTCTATATTTGATTCTTTATACATGTGTTGTATAATTTAGTAAATATCAAAAAATCCCAAGTTTATTAATGTAACTATAATCTTAGTATATAACTTTTATATATGAGATGATCAAGATTATAGATAATAAACTAAACTATCCGTAGTAAATCAAAGTAGGGATCTTTGATCTATAATACTACTAATACTGGCCCACTCGAACATTAAGAATGCACCATCCGATTATCGATGTGCTGACATTAAATGGAGGTGCTTTTATGTAATCTCGCATTACATAGGATAAATTAAATATAGATTAAACTCTTAAATAATATAATTGCTAAATTAAGAGTTTAAACTGTGTCACTAGATGATTATATGTGCATTGGATCTTAACCCGAGTACCACGGACTCGTCTATTTCAATAGGTCTGATTCATGTTACGGTCATTCTAAGACAAGCCCCAATACTTATGTCTCTGGAGGCCCGTTGACAGGTGGTTGGGAACTTGTCCTACACAGATATGGAATCCAAACCTTCGGTAGCTTCTGATAGTTGGTTTCCCTTAAGTGTTAATTCGAACTCCACAGCTGAGCGCTCTAATTTATAATATGTTTATAAATTAATTGTTCAATAGTGAATTAATGGAAACTTAAGGATAAAGATATCACTAGAGGGGTAAAACCCACTCTACCCTAGCTCTAATGATGGACCAATTTTGGAGGATTGAGACTGTATGTAATGATCATATCAATGGATCAAGCCAGTAATTACGTAGAACCATTCTCTCAGAATTACAAGAGTTCATTTCGCATTTTTAGTGGAATAATATCGGGAATCCATTAAATTAGATTAATTGACAAAGAGTTTAATTAATTATCAAATTTATTGAGCTTGAATTACAAAGTCCATAGTCCCCTGCCGCCTCACAGAAAATACTCGTATTGTGATTAAATTAACAAAAATCCCTTGTGAGGGCATAGTTGTAAAAGAAATTGTTTCATAGCAACTATGTGTAGTAATTATTGGATAATTACATGTTAATTAATTAATTATTGAATTAATTAATTAATAATAATTACTATATGAATGAAACTGCTAATCTGAGAAATTAATAACATTAATTAATTGAATTCAATTAATTAATAGTAATTACTATATATGGATGAAAAATGGAAGCATTTCTGATAAATTAATCCTATTTATTTTTGTCAATAATTTAGATTAATTTTAATTAACATTTAAATATGTCACTTTAATCCAAATGGTTGAGATCAATTCAAGACATATTATAAATGTAGGCAAAACCTCAAAGGCCAAGGGTGAGCAAAAATTAGAGAAAATGAGAGAAAGAGTTTAACTTTTTTGCTCTCCATCTAACTCCTTGATCTCATGTGTTGAGAATATCAAGAGTTCTAAAACTTTGTTAACTCAGACCTACACATGCCTCAGAGCGACAGAACTGGCTGAAGATTGTGAAAAACAAAATAAATAAATAAATAAATAAAAGGATCTTGAGTTGTCAACCCTACTTGCAAAAAAAATCTCCTTAATTTGATTGAGGTAATTCTTCTTTATTGTTTGTTGATTAGTATGCATTTACCATAGGATCGTAAAAAGAGTTTTTATTAATTTTAAAATTTAATGACTAGGAATCTTCCACGTAAACTGAGCTTGAATCTTAAAACCTACAAAGCATTCTCTGAATTATTGCACTGCAATTCTTTGATAGACTAATTATTCCATAAGCATCAAGCTTCTTCTTATTACTCATGATTTCTTTCATAAACTTCACATAGTTAGGCATTTGGGCTAATGTTTACAAGGTGTTTAGTCTTAAGCTTATCAATATATTAAAAAAATAGCAAATTGCCCATCCAACTTATTCAAATCTTGTGAAACATAAATGGATTGGGAGGGCTTTGTTAGGAAATAAACATTTCCTCGGTGTGCACTCATTTTCTTTCTCGCTTCTTCCTCCCTTGGCCTCCATTCAACTTCGCCGTCTGGCTTCCACTTTCTCATCTTCAACTCTTTTGTTAGCAACTTCTTTATCTACTATCTTCTCATTTTCAGTCTTCCCATTTACAACATTTTTGCAATTCCCAAGTCCTTTTCCATCTTCAAGCTCTTTTCCACTCCATAAAGTGATAGCCATGCAATCTTTTGGATTCTTTTCCTTATCACTTGGAAAAGATCTAGAACTTTCCTTCATAGAATGGACCAGCTGCCCCATTTAAGTCTCCAAGTTCTTTAAAGAAACACCCATATTCACTTGGGTCATCTCCAAATTAGCTATTCGACTATCATTGTTCTTTTTCATATAATTAAGAATGTACAAGATGTTCTCTTCAAAAAATGATGGCCTTCTTTGCCCTTGATTATTGGACCTCGAAGCTCCTTATCCTTGAAAACTGGGAGGCGCATTAGAAATACTCAATTGATGAGGCACATATGGCACAATTTCATAATTACCATATGATAGGTTCTCATGATTCCGTAACCCTAGATGATAATGCGTAGGCAAATTGTTGCTAGGTCGAAAAAAAAATAGCCTCTATTGTTTAAGTAATTCACCTCCTCTACTTGAGATGTAGCATTTGCCAACATAGCTTCTTGAGTTCTCATGTATGCTATCTCTCCTAATGTAGGTTCTCTAAGAGTTTGTTAGTTCAACTTTGTCATCAATGCTTCAAATTTTTCCTCGAAGGACAAAACTCGGGCCGACTCCAAGATTTCACCCTGTCTTCTTCCAATAGATCTTTCAAAGGGCGCTTAATAATTGTTCTTTATCAACTCTTCAAACAACTTATTTGCTTCTTTGGTCGTCTTACTTGTGATAGAACCTCCACAAGCTGCATCAACTAAAGCTCTAGTTGAATAATTCAACTAATTGCAAGGCTCAGACTAATAACCAAAGCTCACTCCATGTTGTGTGCACTTCCTTTCTGCACCCTTTGAAAATGATCCCTACCGCATAAATGTATCTCGATCACCTCATTTAAACATCTGGGGCCCAGAGTCGCATGCTGAGGCAAAAAATTCGCCAAAGGCATCACCATGTCCCCCATGTCTCATCACGGATCCTGAGCCAGGCTTGTGAAACTAGTCTTCTAGATTTCTCCCTTATGAATGGAAAAGTTTCAGTTTAATGACATCATGATTTGCCCCATTCATCTTTATAGTCCCTCACAACTTCAGAAAATTTGACGAGTGCGCATTCGGATCTTCCGAAGAATGGCCTCCAAACTGTTGTTGTTTTACCATCGATATCAGACGAGGCTTCAACTCAAAATTGTTTGCATCGGGAGCAACTATTGTCAATTCGAATAGTTTATCATTCAACATCAGTTCCAACAATCATCACCCAAAGTAGTTCTCTCAAATTACGATTCATTGTGATCATCAGGGCTCTCTCACTATATGAACTCCAATTACGTCACCCCGATTCTCATTCATTCAGTTCTTGTCAATTTGACCTTCTTTGATTTTTCAATGTTCTCTCTATTTCTGGATCAAATGGCAACAAATCTAAATTTCTTCTCCACATACAATCAAGTACCTGTATTCACAAAGAAACAGTCTAAAACAAAATAAGTAAAATAAAGACAAAACAAAAACAGAGATAAACAAAAAGAAATATTCACAAATTTGAAAAAAAAATGAAGGGACCCAACTCAAAAGTAATATACATGTCCTTTCCTAACCCTAGACCCTCCCGGCACTCCTACCCGGGACGGAAAAAAAAAAAAAACCTTTCACACATTTATTGTAAACCTTTTAAAAGTGAACTGGTGAGCTTAACCCATTTATACGCTTACGTCATTAAAAATCTTATAAAACATGGTGGACAAATTTTTTTTTTTTTTTCTTTTTAAATACTAAACCCTTTGTTAGGCCTGGGCAGTTTCCGCTTTTCTGGATATCCCACTTACAACACCTATAATAAAACAATTTAATTTACTCCACATCCAACAAATGGACATCAAGTCCACCACAACCAATTTCAAATCAAACTTTAAAATTATTTTCCTCAACACTATGATATATAACAATATTTTAAAACCTATATACATTACAAAAATAAAGGTGCATATGGTTATTTGCAAAATAAAAACTATACATTGTCAAAAAGGTGGTCACACGCGTGAGGCGAGTGTCACCGCCCGAAGGATGCCCGATCCGCACCGCGCCCCTCGCCCTAAACATTTATAAACATTTGGAAAAAGCGGTGAGCTAAAGGAGCCAGCTGAGAGTACGCCATAGGAAAATAATGTTTCCAAATATAGTTCAAATACAATGTGTAAAATAAATCAGATAGAGATCTCACTATAAACATTCTTCATTTTTTCGCATTCTTCCTTTCTATTCAAATACAACGGTAAAAAACAAATTCGTATAGAGATCTCATTTCTATAACAAACATTTACTTTACTTCTTTCCATATAGTTCAAATACAATGTAAAACAATTGTAATCAATACATCTTTTCAATATACTTTCTTTCCTTTTGAACTGAGCCGCATCCAATGGAATCAGATAATCGCTAACTACCATTGGTCCATGAAAGAACCTCCGAGAAAACAGTCTTACGATCACCGATGGTCTCTGCAAGGAAACCTCCGAGAAATTGTGTTTACACCGTTAACCACCGTTGGCCCATGAAAGAATCCTACGAGGAAATGTACTTACGATCACCGATGGCTCCAAAAGGAACTCCCTTCGATAACTCGTGCCTTTCTTAAATACCATTATACTATGGAATAAATCACATTATACTGCTGGTAAACTTTTCAGACTTACACGTGCAGGCATGGCAATATGCACACTCCTTCCCTTCCCTCTATAAAAAAATCCTAACCCTTTCCCATGTACCATGCACGCCGCAAAGTACTTTAGTCGACTTTCCTTTAAACTTTATCATCTTTGCAATATTGTAAGTAACCATGGATTCAAACATTTTCATATAAACATGTATATATAAAATATACATTCATAAACATTTCATTCTATGGAAACTATAAATCATACTTTATAAAACTATGGAAACCATAATCATTTTACATTTTGGTGTCACATGTTT